>JAUMHM010000016.1:26357600-26384122 GCA_032362435.1 Melikaiella ostensackeni | reverse complement strand
CCCCCCCCCCCCCCCCCCCCCCCCCCCCCCCCCCCCCCCCCCCCAAAAAGAATAGAGGGCAGGAAGCGGTTTGCTGACAGTAGGAAAGGGAAGTGTACTATAGAGACTAAAAGAGTAGAGTGAAAAATTGTTAGGGTCTCGTTGAAGGATGTAAGCTAGAGGTAAAGAAAGGAGAAAATGAGAAGGGAGGTCAAGTGAAACAAATGTAAAATTAGGAAAAAAAGGGAGAGAGGTAGTAAAATGTGAGGGGGAGTGCAGAGTGAGTTAGATGAACGAGAAGGTGTTGATAATGAAAAGAGAGGTAGATTTTTTTAGGCCAGTAGGCTGAAAAATGAAGGCTCACTTATTACAAATGCAATGACTGAATTTCAAGTAATTTTCCTTCAATCAGAGAAAGAGGTTAATAAGAATTTCAAATGAAACATTCAAACTTAATTTTCTGTCTCCATGACCGCATGAAGATATTATCCTGAAGGTCTCTCACAAAATCGATAATAGCATAATCATTTTCTCCAATATTTTTACCTTCCAGTTGTGATTCAAGCCTCACATTTCTCTTAATGCCTGCATCAGACTTGAAAGAACCAACGAGTTATTACGCTAGATCAACTGTGAAAATTTATAGCTAACCATTTTTCTTCTTACTGAGTTTCCATCGTTTGCACCTACGGTGCACCTACAAAGAAAATACTGTCTACTCACCCAAAATTGAGACGCAGCATTTTTTGGTCAAAAAGGACTTAAAATTAACTTTTGGGACAAGATATAATTACACTATGCTGTCTCAGTAATAACTTCAAGAGAGACCTGAAAACTATAAGATGCAGCAAATATTAGTGCAGCTTTTTTCCGTGTTTCAAAATATTACTTTTATGGAACCTAATTACTGAAAATAAATTAATTTTTAAAACTATACTTCTTTATACTATAACAAAATGTCTAATATTGATTGGAGCTTAAATTTTAAGCACATTGAGTAGCACTTTAAGCACTTCCGGAAAGAGCTTACCTCTGATTGATTTGAAACTCCCTATATGCCTGTTTCTTGAAACGCTGATTACGAATAAAATATTGAAATTACCCGAAAAAGTCGCTATCAAGGTCAAAACTTCATAAAACTATACAAATTTCATGTTTCTTGCATTTAGTTCAGTATATAATGAAAATATACATTCTCGCGTGATTTCAGGGTAATTTTCGTAATCAGCGCTTTAAAATACATGAGTATGCGGATTTGATATCAATCGCAGGTAAGCGCTTTTCGAAAGTTTATCTCACCTTGATCCTGCTTAAAATAATGTATGTACTTAAAAAAAATGCAATTAAATCAAAACTTTTCTGAATGAGCATATATCTGTGAGTGTAACCCTTTCTGTGTAAGTTTTAATAAATAATTTATTTTGCAGATCTTGCAGTTTAAAAATTATAATGAGAACTTCTAATGCATTGAATACCTGAACGAAAGATAAGCTTTTGATTTAATAATGCCAACACTTCTTACAGAAGAACCCATCCAAAGTTTTGTAGGCTGGTATAAGATACATGAACGATAACTTCTGTCATAAAATTGTATGCTTTTTCCAAGCTCTATAGCGATAGGCTACAACAAAGTATCCTTCAGATCGTTCAATAATGAAATGCCTACTTAAAGTTACGGCTAAGATGGGAGAAAAAGTGATCACAGTCTCTTCGTAGTTTCATATTCTCATGAAACTTCACATAAATTTTCCAATACAGAACTGGCGTTTTCCATCATTTTTATGTAATGCCTTCAGACCTTTTTTCAGATTTAAAAGTCCAAAGATGAGCAGCGAATCAACATAGGAGAGAGTGGCCATCTGTAGGTCGAGCAAATTAATAAATCGTAATTGTAAGTAAATTTGGCAAAATTGATAGAATCACATACTTCAATATGAAGTTTATACACTTGAAAACGTGATTCAAATGTCACTAGCAAGATTTTGTATACATGATTATATAAATTTAAGTTTTTTCACGCAATAAATTATACTAATTTCTAACGTCACCTGACATAATTGGGTCGCGCCTTTTGAAAGACAGTAATACTTCCAGAACCACACTTTCTTTGTATGTTGTTAGCAAATTTTTTTTTTCATGGAGTGGTAGAAAAAAATGTTCAGAATAGTTGATTCATAGAATAATATAAAAAATAAATTTAACACCCAGGTTACGTTTCCTGAGTGATGAAGGGTAGAAGACGTTGGTATATTGCTCCTCAACTGTTCTAACCATATTTATAATGACATGCGGATTTTAAAAACTGGTATTCCTCTTGCTTAATGGTTGCACTGTAATGAATGTAATTGATAATTGAGGATATATTGAGAAGCATACAGATTGAGTCACGAAAAAATAATTTGAAATTAGGAAATTTGTTTAACAATTTCATTTTGCAAAAACTTTTTTTTACTATAGTTTTTAAACATGAATTAGATTCATAGAAAATTATACCATGAATACAACCTTAATTTTGGAATTCCTAATTCCTAAAATATGCCGGATTTTAATTTTTTCTTCTGGCGAATTTTATCGTCAACGTAATTTCTTTGTCGGCGAGATTCCAAGGAATTTGAAATAATTGTAGCTCAAATCCAACATGATTAAAAATCAAACTTCGACAGAATATGCCAGAATGGAAAATGAAAGGGTAATCTTCGTAGCAGATGGAGGTTATGTTTCACTTTCATATCTGTAACCCCCCAAGGGAACTTGGAAAGAGCGACAATTGTGAGCGAAGTTGCGCTTAAATTCTAAAAAATTCCGAAAAATTCAAGATGAGTTCCAACAAGTTAAAATATTTATCTTCATCAAACTATGCCAGAATAGATCTTTGCGATAGATTGAGGTTATGTTTCATCTCTATATCTGTATCACCCTCCCCCCAGGAAATGCCCGTCGTGTGAAAAAGGGGTAGTAAGGGGAAGTAAGGGGACATGAAGCTAAGGCTTTGAGGGGAAGTTACGGGTGGGTGATGAGGGGAAGTGAGAGTTAGTATGAAGAAGTAAGGAGGAATGATGGGAAGTGTTGGCAAGTGAGGGGAAATTAGGGGATGTGAGGGTTAGGAAATGAGGGTAATAAGGGGAAGTGGGAAAATGAGGGGTAGTGAGTAGTAATGAGGGAAAATGGGGATAATGATGAAGAGGGAAGTAAGAAGAAGGGTAAAAGGGGAAAGGGGGGAGTGGTGGAAGAAACGAGTGATGGTGCGGGGCTGAGGTGAGGAGGGGGAGATTTAAACAACTTTGTTAACGTCCTAATAGGCTACAAAACCCTCTTTCGTAGGCGCCTGCCAACTGCTTCAACTATTTTTTTTTGTTATTTCGGCACTTTAATACTTTTACTCCTGCGAGAGGGTTTGAGACTTGACCCGGGAAAGAATGTGACGATCGCTTCGTGTCCTACGCCCTTTACGCCAGAAAAGAATACACAACGTATAGTTTATTGCTATTACCCAGATTCAATTTGCTTTGTCGTGGTACCCAAGCATGCATTTTCTGAAAATAATGTAACCTTGTGTTATTTTGTGCTTTGTATATTGATGGTGACAAGAGAGATGTAAAAAATACCTTTTGGGACTCGTTCAATGATATACTAGGGACTTGCGATCCTGGCGAAAGAATAATTCTACTTGAAGATATGAATGGCTGGGTTGATGTGCAACGCGAAGGTGCCGACAGGGTACTGAGCCATTACGGAGACTCAAGAACGAACGGCAACGGAGATAAAGAGATTAGCTTATTCTTGAAAAAAGGCTTATTTATTACGAACTCTTGCTTCAAACATAAAAATATCCACATGTATACTTGGTGCAAAGGCGAAAGTCACAGTATGATTGACTTTGTTGTAGCGGATGAGAGACTGAGAGGGCTCGTAAAGGATACAAGGGTTATGAGAGGCTCTGAGTGCGAAACGGATCACTACCAGTTAGTTTCAAAAATAAGTCTAAGTCAAGGGTGGAGGAGAAAAAAAACTAATAATAAGCCGAAGTAGACGCGAGTTAGAATAGAGAATTTGCAGAAACCAGAAGTATAATTGGTATATCGTGAAAAGCTGAATAAATATTTAGAACATCATGCAGAAGACTGGAAGACTGAATTGGACAATAAAAATGAAGAAGGTGCATGGATAATACAACGCGATAGCATCTTCAAGAGGACATCTGAAGTGTGCGGTACTGCGGCTGTAGGAAGAAAGGCTGGAGGTGCTTGGTGCAATGATGAAATCCACGTGGCTGTCAACGAGAAAAAGCAAGCATACTCGAGAACATTAAAATTAAAGGCCTAGCGATGAGGAAAGGACTAGATTAGAAAATGATCACCGCGATAAAAACATAAAAGCCGAAATACCAGTCAAAGAAAGCAAGGATGGAATCAGAGCGGAAGAAGATATAAAAATGCAAAATGCCTTTGAAGGAAATAAGAAATTATTTTGAAAATGGGTTAAAAAGGTTAGGAAAGGAAGTTCTAGCACTTAGATAGTCGGAATCAAGAATGCTGATGGTGAAATGGTATAGGATTCGGACAAAGTGAAAAACTGCATGAGAGATTCTTCCAAAAGATTGTATGGATGTCAAGCTATGGAGCATAACAACCTTTCCATTGAGGAGAATACGCTAGAAAATCTCGTTGTAGGTATCAGAAGAAGAATCAATATCGACGACATTATATCCATGATTAAGAAACTAGAGAATGGTAAGGCTGCTTGTATGGATCGCCGCTGAAATGATTAAGAGCGGTGGTGGATATTTGTTTGTGTGGCGGAGCGAATTTATGAATATGTATTATGCATGGTTAAGTTCCAAACGATTTGAAAAAGACGATTATCGTCCCAATCTACAAGGGAAAGGATGATAAGGGCGACTGTGGTAATTATAGAGCCATCAGCCTACTAAGTACCGTGGGCAAAATAATTACCAAAATACTGATTGAGAAGGTCATGGGAATAATTAAAAAAAGGATCTGGGGAGTTTAATGTGGATTTATGCGAGGGGGATCATGTGCGGATCAGATATTTAGTTCGAAACAGGTCATAGAAAAGAGTTTGAGAGTAAACAAAAGAGTTTTCTGTGCATTAGTTGATCCTGAAAAAGCTTTCGATAAGGTGAATAGACCTAAACTTTGGGAAGTCCTGAAATAATATGGAGTGAATGGTTGCCTTCTCAAAGCAATAATAGCAATATACAATGGTAGTCAAGTGAGTGTAAGAGTGAATGGACAATTGAGCGATTGGTTTGATATGAAGCAGGGCATTGAGCAAGGCTGCGTTATGTCCTCCTGGATGTTCAATATATATATGGACAAACGTCTAAGAATGACCCTCGTAGAGGAAGAAGGTGTTGATCTCGGGACCGTGAAAGTACGTGGACTGGCGCTCGCAGATGATAAGATTGTTACAGCGGAGTCAGCCGACGATCTGCAGGGAATGATGAGCAGACTGGATACCAGCATAAAGAGCATGGAACTTAAAATTAACGCAAATAAAACAAAAATTATTGTTTTTGAAAGAAAGGGTGAAGAAGCAGAATGCAACATTGCCTTAAAAGAAAAGAGGATAGAACAAGTTGATGAGTTCGTATATCTTGGATGCTTATTTACTGTTGACGGAAAGATTGATGCAGAGGTATCCAGACGTATAAACGAGGGTAGAAAGTTTATCGTTAATGTACAAGCTATTACTGGAAGTGAAAATGTAACGAATGAAGCTAAAATTGCAATATGTAACTCTGTGCTTGCACTCACAGTGTTGTATGGTAGCGAGACCTGAATGTATCAAGAAAATAATAGGAGCAAAGTGAACGCGGTTGGAATGCAGTTCCTGCTAAATATGTGAGGTAAAATGTTAATGGACAAAATCAGTAATGAGTGAGTTCTCAAAGAATTTGGTGCAGAAGATACATTGTTTGACAAGAGTGAAAGAAACTTTCTGAAATGGTTTGATCATGTTGAGAGAATGAGTGAGAACGTTCAACGAATCAAGTATATTTCGGTAAAATGAGTGGTAACGTACCCAGACGCAGATCGAAAAAAGAATGGTTGGAATGTGTGAATGAGACCCTAAAGAGAAAGGATATTCGAAGTCCTAGAAATACAAGAACGTGCATGAAATGATGCATGGATGTAGCGGAAGCAAAAGAGGTATGTAAGGATAGGAATGTATGGAGAGCAACTGTTTATAAGAAGAGTGATGCCTGAAACGAAAGATTTTGGATACTAATGGCCTCGCCTGAAGAGATTTTCCAAGCGGACAAACTATTCTTCAGTTTCTGCCTTATGATTTGGAAATTTCGGGCGTTTTAAATATAATTTTTATATTAGAATCATCAAAGTTTATATTTTTCCTTTTTATTTTTGAATTTAGCTGCAGGAGAACATCAAAACCTTCTATTCCGTTCTATTCCACAATCCTGAGATCTAAATACGTGCAATTCAAAAGTGGTAGTGGTCTTGGTACCGATAGTGAAAAAAAGTGAACGGAAGGAGGTTAAAGATTATAGGGAAGTGACTTGAATGCCAACATTGTATAAGTTATATGTAACTGTTTTATCGGGGAGGTTGAATAACGGAAGTTGAGGAAGAAAAATACTGTCACTGAATCAGACAAGGTTAAGGAAAGGAATGGGGGTGATGGACAATATACATTTTCTGAATCATTTTTTAAATAAAAGGATTAAAAAGAAGAAAGGGGGCATGATAGCAATGTTCGTGGACTTAAAGGCGGCATTTGAGTCATTGAACTGAGAAAGATAGAGAAACTTGTGGTGAAAAAGGAGATGAGAGAGGACTTAATAAAGAGAGAATCAGAAATTTTTTAAGAGGCAGAAAGCAGGGTAAAGGTAGCAGAGCAAGTAGGAATTAGTTTTTGATTGGTGAGAGGAGCAAGACAAGGTTGCCTCTGAGCCCGCTTTTATTTAATATATTTATCTCAGACTTGGAAGAAGAAATTGAAAGGAAAGAATGGGGAGGAGTTAGGATGGAAAGAAAAATATATATATACACTGGCATACGCAGACGGTATAGTGGTGATGGCAGAGAATGAAGAAGGGATGGTGGACTGAATTACAGGATAGGAGAAATACTTGGATAGAAAAAAAAGTTGAATCTAAATGTAGAGAAGACAAAGATAATGAGGTTTAGAAAATGAGGGGGAAGGAAAGAATAATGGACTCGGAGATGGAAGAGAGTAAAGTCAGAAGAAGTGAAGGAGTTCAAATATTTGGGATATGGCTTGCAAACAAATGGAGATCATAAAGCTCATGTAAGAAAAAGAAAGAAAACGGCACAGTACTGTAAAACACCTGGAAATATAGTAAGAGAAGAAGCGCAAAGGGATAAATTAAGTACTAGAACAAAAAAGAGCGCATGGAAATTTGATGGCAAGCTAAGGAAGGTGAAGGGGGGGGGGGATGCAGCAAAAATGTGTTTGAAAGAAATAGAAGAAAGGATAGGGAGGGCAATAGAATTAACAAAATGGGAAGAAGGAAGGAGAGAGTCCTTTACGGATAGTAATATAGGAAATGGGACTGGGGTAAATAGCGAAGAGTTGGAGAAAAAAGACAGGGAAAGACAACTAATGGAAAGATGGTGCATGGTTGAGGAATCAAAATACAATAATTGGTATAAGATGATGAAAAAGAAAAAAGTACCAAAGTATTTAGAAAAGGAATGGGGAGAGAGAAGATGGGCAAGAATACCAAGATTAAGATTGGGAAACGAGGTTAGGAAAGGGATGTTGTGGGAAAAGAAGGAGAACAGAAAGTACAGAATATGCGAATGGGAAGACAAAATATGGGAGCATATATAAGCAAAAATATCATAAATTGCTATTGTAAAATTTTACAGTCTTTATATTTACTTTTATTAAATTTCGAACAATTCAAGTTCAAACTTGTGCAATCACATAAACTTTACATTTCGGAAACGCTGTAAATTTTCATTCGAGATCTCTCATAAAAATTCATTTAACTACTCAAATACATTTTTCCTTTTTTTATTTCATATTGAAATGTTAAGCTTTGAAACATTTCAATTTGCAAGTTTAGGAATTTAGTGATAATTTCAGAGACATTTCCTTAGTACTTTGTTATGCTAACTCCTCACGTGCTTCACATTACCCTACTTCCTGATACACCTTTTGGACTTATATCTAGCGGTAGTATAAAATAATAAAAGAGACAATTCCACCATCATTTTATGAAATAAAAGGGGTCGAATTTCACATAAGGGACGAGCTTTATGAAGCCACGTAAAGATGTTTCGTGGGGTGATCTTCCGTAAATCAGTTTCTTCAATTTTTCTTTGGTGTGCCTTGCTGCATATTTAAAATGGTTCCTCGAGGAAACTGAGACCTTGCAGGGAGTACTCAATTCATGCGCACGTCTCGTACTAGGTACCAGACGCGGCGAATGCATTACCCCTTTACTCTGTCAAATTGGATTGGCTGCGGACGGCTGAAGCCAGAGGATATTTTCTAAGGTCTCTTTCATCTTTTACACTTACACACAAAACTGACATGCAGTCTACTCAAAATGTGCAATCATCAATCATTTTCCTCTAGACGAATAGCAGCAGTTATCGAACAGTTTCGTCATACTCCTTGAATGCGAATACATCTCGATTTGAAATATAGATGAAATCGGTAGATTCAGTGACCTATTTTGAACATGTTCTCCTGAAGCTTCCATTAGTGTCATCGCCGCAGACGTGGATCTGCGCTTCAATGTGACGATGCATGTATGTGCTTGTCATAATCTCAAATAATCTCATTTCATTCGTCTAATCATATGTGATTATTGTAAGATTATTGCGTCTCCGAAATTAAAGACACGTGATGATTTCATATTGGAAATAAAATTCTCCAATGTTTCGTTATGACCTCAAACTAAAGTGCAAATTGAAGAAAGACTGGAAAGTTTATTAGGATTTCTAACAATGGTACGCAAGTATACGCAGCAGATACATTCCGTTCGCATCTGATATACGAGGTGTAGCTATTATATAACCGAACTGATGCTCTTACAATTTTTGTTTACCAAATTATTCAATGTGGATGTAATCCCCTCCAATGTGGCCCCCTTATCGATCCAAACAGAGAAAAAATCACATAGTGCTAGGTTAGATGAGTACGATGGTTGCTCCAACACGGGAATCTTGTTCTTCGCCAAAAACCTCTTGACAGGCAGCGCCTTGCGTGCTGGCGCGTTGTCTTGGTGAAGAATCCACGAGTGCTTCTTCCATATTTTTGGTCTTTTCATTCTTAAGCGCTTACGAATAGTTGTCAAAACCTCCTTATAGTACACCTGGTTGACAGTCTAACCTTCAGGTACCCAATGAATATGAACTATTCCTCGAATATAAAAAAACCATCATAATTGCTTTGAATTTCGACTTGCTCATCCGTGCTTTCATTTGTCTCGGTGAACTGGGACACTTTCAATGCATGGATTAGCGTTTAGTTTCAAGGTCGTGTTAAAAAAACCATGATTCGTTACAATTTACTACATTTTCCAAAAACTTTGCATCATTTTCGATGTTCTCTAGAATGTCAGCACAATCGTTGCTTTGAGTTTCCTTTTGCTCAGAAGTGAGCAATTTCAGCACCATTTTAGCACAAAATTTGTTTGTGTGTAAATTTTCATTTGAAATTTGTCTAGCAGTTTCTTTATCGATACTCACTAAGTCAGCAATTGCTCGAATGCTCGGGCATTGATTTGTTCGAATGATTTTACACACTTTTTCGATGTGCTAGGACGGCCGGGACGCGGATCGACTTCAGTCACTGCCTTGCCCTCCTTACATTTTTCAAACATATCGAAAACTTGAGTACGAAATAGACACTCACCACCATAATGAGAAATTATCGGATTCTCCAAAGTTTAGAAGAAACTTCACGTTCACGCGCTGTTCTACTTTCACATCCAACATAATTCCGGCGGAGCTCAGGTAGATGATCAACTTCTAACAAAGGCTACTGTCGTACTTAGACTCGTACAATCTCAAAATTTGATGGATGAGGGAAAAGAAGAACACAGATCAATATTTACCCTGCTTGTTGTTGCCGAGGCCCCAAACAAGCGTCAAAATAATCAGTCCAATTATTCAATAGCCATTCGCAGCATGAAGTTAGTTCGCAGAGACGCTTTTACTTTTTTTGAATTTTTTAAATTGGATCGTTTCATTAATCATTGACGTCTAGAAGCACATAAGTGTAGAATGAAATCATGTACAATTGATCATATGTATATGAAATTCTTTGGGATCAATTTTAATTCTTCGAAATTGTACAACAAAATGAAATTCATGATTGGAAACTAATAATTTTTTAATTAATATATTCGACGTTTTTCCAGCAAATATGGATACATAACAAATCTTCAACTGTTCTAGAATAAAAAGGAACATGTTATACGAGTAGAATAGGTTAGAAACATGTTAGTACCCAGCGAGTAACTGTGTCATCCTCCATACTCTGTACAACATTTTTGTAAGACTTCTAGAACGCCGTGACATATGTTCTGTAACAAATCTGGAACAAACCTCAAACTCGCCTATGCATGTTCTGTAAGAATTCTAGAATAATGCTGAATCCATGTTTTGAACGTTCTATAACAACTCTAGAACAATTCTAGAAACCTGTTATGCACGTTCTGTAACAATTCTGGAACAATTTATCACGCATGTTCTGTAATAATTCTGGAACAATTCTAGAAAAGTTCTAGATATGTCATGTAACAAATATAGAACAGTGTTATGATATGAAAAACAAAGCAGCCTGTCCTTAAAGACTAGAAAAGGTTTCATACGTACGAGTTATAATTGATTTGCCACTGATTCATCAGTATGCACTGAGAGGTCTATCAGACTCTAGTGACTGTAATTCTTTTTAAAAAATTTTCTTAAACAATTAACGACCAACTTTTCGAAATAGTACCCTGCATATGCGTAATCTGGGGGCTTTTTTCGAAATTTTAAGCAGAAGTTATTCTCTAGACTTCTCAGTGCATATATACAGAAGTTTCAGTGGCTGCTGGATTATTATCAATTGAAGTATTTTTAGATAACCTTTTGCACTTGCCTAAATGTCTTACGTAAATACTGTACGGAAAGACAGTTCATTCAGTGTGCAAAAATATTCTTAAAAAAATATATGAAAATACATAATTCTTTCTTTCCGTTATAAATTACAAAAATGGGTTATATATTTGACAGTTAATTTGGAGAATTCAGTTGCAATATTGTTTTATAGAACGTCGATGTAAATTATATTTTGAAATTTTTCAAGCCATGGAGTGTAAATTATATAAGAAATCAATTTAAAAAATTAACTAATTAGAGAATTCTAGAAATTTCAGGATATGTCAATGAAAACTAAGTAGTTTAGAGCATTTTTGAAGGATTTCAAATTATCTCAAACTTGACGTTTTCATAATTTATAAGAGAAAAGTGCAGGTTTCGCGAAAAAGACATCATAAACAAGATAATCATAGGAAAATCCGATCATATCATCAGATTTCATTTGAAACTTCAAAAATTTTCAAAAGCTGAAATAAAAATTAAAATATTCATAGTTAAACATTTCCATTTTTGAAGCAAAGCAAATAAGTTTATTGTCAAAACCTTTGAAATTAATAATCAAACAGTATTTTAAGCTTTGAAGCATTCGAAAATTGAACATTCTATATTCTGTGCTTTGAAATTCATATGGTACTAAAGATACAATTTCAAATTAAAAGTTTAAAGCTAACAGCTTTCAGTTTAAAACTTTCAAAACGTAATTATTTCAAACTGAAATCGTTCAAAATCAAACAACCTTAAATTGAAAGTTTTTGAAATTAAATAATTTTGTATCAAAACACTGAAACTGATTTGGTTTCATTTCTAAATCTTTAAAAATTTTATCATATGAAAATAATTATATTTTGAAGTTTAAGAAATAATGATAACCAAAGCTTAGTTAGACAATTGTGAGCTAAAGCGTCCAAAGTTTTACAATTTCAAATTTACATTAGTACAATTATGCAGGCGTTCCATATTTCGAACTTAATGCCGGAGTAATTAAATTTTCTCATGTGAATTATTTTTCTCGTAAGCCAATAGTTGTAGAATTTCCAGTTTACCGTGTTTTGAATTGAAGCAGTTTTTAATTAAACGATTTTGATTTAAAAGACTTGAAATTTCAATATTGATTCAAATCAGAAGCCTGAAACTAAAATTATCCAAAACTGTATGTGGTAGCAAATCGGGAAAAATCGGGTTATAGGTTTATATCGGAGGAAATCTTGATGGAGTCTGTACTTAGAGCAGCATGAGCAAAACAAAAACAGTAAATAATTTATATTATTTTTCTATAGTATCTGACTTATAGGCCTCTGTCGTCTGCTAGTTTCTTTTCAAAATCCGTCGAAGTTTTTAGATCAATATAGAAGTCGCGTGTTGCTCATTCAAACGACACACTCTTTTTAAAACATCGCTCTGACACGGGCTGCTGATCGATTTCTCTAGCAATCACCCCAAGTGAAGAGCTTCACAGAGTCATGATAAATCACGATTCACACATAAACACTTAAACTGGCTGATGAACCCATAGGATGATCCATACTCTTTATCCCTACTACATCCAATAAGCGAAGCTCCCCACGAGGGTCCATTAGTATCGATAATCTTTCGTCTCAGGTGTCGCACTTCTTCTTATAAACAATCGTCCTGCATACATCCCTATTTTCGCTCACATCCATATCCTTCCATACATCTTTTGGTCTCCTTACATCCATACACCTTTTCATGCAAGAATAAATTGAACATCCCGGAGGACATAATGCAGCCTTGCCTTACGCCTTGATTAATATTAAAGCAATCTCTCAGATGTCCATTCTCTCTTACACTCGCTTTACTACCATTATACTATATATTGATTTTATTAAGCCTATCCTACCATCTACTCCATACTCTTTCTATATTTCCCAAAGTTTGGCTCAATCCGCCTCATCAAAAGCTCTTTCCAGATGAACAAATGCAAAGAAAACTTCTTTGTTTACTCTCAAAATTCTTTCTATAATCTGTCTCACGCTAAATATCTGATTCGTACATGATCTCTCTAGTATAAATCCACATCGGACTTCCCAGGTCCTTTCTTTAGTCATTTCCATGACCTTACCAATTAGTATTTTGGTAAATAGTTTGCTCACGGTATTTAGTAGGCTAATCGGTCTATAATTAGTACAATCAGCTCTAACACCCTTTTTCTCGTAGAGTAGAACGAAAATCGGCTTTCTCCAATCATTTGGAACTTAGTCGTTCTCAGCACACAAATTCATAAATTCGCTCAGCCGCACAAACAAATATCCGCCACCGCTCTTAAGCATTTCAGGGGTAATACACACTTTTACTTTGTCCGTTTTCAATACCAACTCACCATCAGCATTCTTGATTCTGACTAACTCAGTGCTATTATTTTCTTCCCTAATCTTCTTAACCCATTCCAAAAACAATTTCTCATCTTCTTCGAAATCATTCTTTATTTTTTTATGTTCTTCTGCTTTGTTTTCATTCTTGCTTTCTTTGACAAGATTCCTTTTTTTCCTGTCTCATTCCTATAATCATTTTCTTGTCGAGCACTCTTCTCATTGCTAAAATTCTTGATATTAAGCTTTCTTAAGTACGCTTGCTTTTTCTCGTTTACAGCTACGTGGATTTCATTATTTCATCAAACATCTCCAGTCTTTCTTCCTGCAGTCGCAGTATAATTGTTCAATATCATTATTAGGCAATACAACGTGTCTCGCGTATGAATTTTTTAATATTTACCAGCAAAACCGTGCTAATCGCGCACCTACAATTTGTAATCTTCCTGAAAAATTATCGGACTGGAAGAAGTTGTTGTGTGTTACCCTTTCGGGCATTTCTGCCCAATCTGGGAGAAATTTGACATGACAGGGAGTTAGACGACTTATGTGTGTGGGAAAAACCCCGCGAGCGGGAAAAAGCCACAAACTCTGAGGTTACTTCAAAAAAAGGGTGGAGGTTTATGTGTGTGGGAAAAAGCCCGCACGCGGGAAAAAACCACAAAATCTGAAAATTGATTTTATGTAAGAAAAGAAAATAAGAGGAGTGGGGAGTGGGGTAGAGGGATCGAAAAAGAAGGTTGGTGGAGACTTATTTCGTGAGGAAGTCTTTTGGCATCGCATGTTTGCGAAGAGGATCAGAATTATATTTCCCTAGAGAGGAGATATGTTCAAAAGATGATTATGATGCCGAATCATAAAATTTAGTGGCGGCTTCTTTGATATACTGTGAAATGAAGGGCAATTGAAATTCTCTGTGAAGGACAGAATTCTTGGTATATCTAGGGGCTTTTGTGATGCGTCTGAGAGAGGTTGCTCGCAACTAGTGGTGGTTTCCACAAGTACAGTGAGCGCGGACGCTGTAGACAGACCGGTGTCTGACCATAATGGCGTGTATTCACTGCTTCGTCGGCGTAGTGCCGTGCGGAGCAGTAGCGCGAGCCTTTTTCAATCTGACGCGTATTCATCCGAGAAAGTAGCGTGCCCCCATTTATTGAAACTCAAGATGAGCACATAGGATAGATACAGACTAACAGATAATTCGAGTGACCTAAAAATATAAATAGTGATATGACATAGAAGGTGAATCAGCGGTCGCCTTACATCAACGAACGAGACAGGACGGACAAACGACAATTTTGAAAAATAAAAACTGAGGCTATTGTTATTCTGACAAATGAATTTCAGTAAAATAGACATCTGGAAGAGTAGAATTTGGGAAATATTCATGCACATCGCGGAGAAGTCAACAAAATTCTGTTTGTGAAGTTTTCGGTTCTTCTTAATTAATGTGTTCCGCTTAAAAAATGTGGTGTACCTACTTTCAATACGTTCAGAATCACTGAATCTTTTGGGATATTTGTAAATTACGTAATGTGGAATTTTAATTCTTCAAAGCTTACGTATTTCACCTTTAGATCTATAATTGAATATGAGTTTATATTAGGAAAAATTTCGAGTATTTCATGAGAGTTTCTGTCAAGCTAGAATGTATTTTTAGAATTCATTATATTTCTATAATATGGTACTGATAAAGTTATCTCTATAAGTGGCTAATAATAAGACTTGTTCATTTCAAATTTGTAGTTTGGGACACGCGTGTGACATGAAATTTTGCGTACTTTTTTATTCATAAATTCCAAATTAAGTCCATGTTAATATGAAAAGCCTAATTGCACAACCTTTTCAGGGTTTCCTAGTTGCATATGTTTCTGGAACAGCTGACAAATTTCAAAGTAAAAATAAAGAAAAACCAGTATGTTAAGATAGAAAAGTACTGTGATAGCTGAAACAAAATATATTAATTTTTAAACTTGGCTTAATACTCTAAATAGACTTTGGGTAAAGGATAACCATTATTTCAATAACATTAGGTAAAATTTCCAAATCTAGTACTCGAATCACAACTGCTATTTATTATCAATCTTTTTATGTGTGTGTGTCAGCGTAACTGTATCTCGTTTTGGTCAATACTTTTTTATCATTCAATTTTCCGATGAACCAGTCTGCGCTACTGCTGAAAAATATCACGATACACTCACCAGTAGTTGTTGACGTTGTTAGTGTTCAATTTGGATAATTTTGAAGCCCAAATGTATTCTAGTGTCAATACCATATTATAGCATAAAATCTAATAACTTTTCATCATGTATCACTAAAGCTGCATGCATCGGTTTAGAATATTCGATATTCGACGCATGATCGATCGAATTGAAAAAGTCCGATCGGCAGTCCGTTGAATGTCGAATATTTGATATTCGACGGGTGGCCCATTGAATCAAAAACATCCGATACAGTCATTTGCGCGTCGAATGTCGGTTATTCGACACTCGACGCTCGGCCGATTGAATCGAAAAAATCCAGTCTCATCTAGCGCGCGTCGAATATCGTGTTTCTGACATTCAACGGACGGCGCATCGAATCAAGAAAATCCGATTCCATCGGCCGTAATTGGAATATCGAACATACGACATCCAACGCGAGCAGGATCGGATCGTTTCTTTTCCGATTAAATTCTGAGACACGTCAAATCTATACTACCACGTTCCATCTGACAGAATTCCCATGCCTAATTAGTATTTTTGGTTTGATTCAGGTTTTCCCAGAACACTAAATTCAGTAAAATTGCATAACCTCTGCAGGAAACGTTTAGTAGTAATTAAAAAAAAAAAGTTATTTTGCATCTAATGAAAATTAAATTGCTTTTCATCTGTATCTATCAATTCACTCTCTGGGAATTATTTGTTTGTTTTCATTGGAACATTATAAAAAAAATAAATAAGAAAGTTTTATAATCGTCTTACCATGTTCTCCAATTTAATTATAATTTACATAATATTTTTAATTTGAATCCATATTATGGCATAAACAACGTTGGCGGGCTGCAAGTTATTGGACTGAAAAGCGGTCCAATGTTGTGGATTTATGACACTTGTCAAGATGAATGTGTTCGACGGACCGCACATTTCCGTAGACTGTAGACTGTAGAGGGTAGTCACACTTCGCTTGTGGTTTATCGACAGTGTCCATCGGCGTATCTATAAAGGAAAATCTGAACTGTCAAAGAGTTTTTGCTCCTCCTTCTAGATTGATGTATTCACCCTCTACACCGCATAAGAATTTTTATAGCGGATCATCTATTATTTTGGAAAACTATTGCAGTATTTCTTATCATCAGGGTATTCCTCAGATGAAAATCTATAACTTGTAACTTAAAAATATAACTCGAACAAAGAAATATTTTCCCTAACTGGCAAGTTAGAACTGTGAACTTGAGCGTTTCGTTGAGTATAAAATCAAATCACTAATATTGAATTGATTTCACTCGCCTGATATTGATAACAACTGATATTTGAATGTTTAAGAGGCGAGGAATACAGTTTCCAAACGCATTCTTCATATCAATAATATCTATTAAGTTAGAATTCTGATAGAATAATTGCTATAAATTCTATTATGGCAGGCTGACACATACCAAAATCGAACCCGCTCTCCCGTTATAGTTAAATTGCTGTGGGCAATTAACTAATATCAAACACGCGTCGCAATAACCATACATACATAATTTGATTCGGTTAATCTCTATTTCGAAGTAAACTCATACATACTTACAAGTATTTTAGACAAGCAAAATAATATTCGTAATTGTAATAATATTTAATAGCATCACAGTCAGAAACGAAACATAGGAAAAGAAAATAATCTGACTGAGCTTGGAAAAAACTGGTTTAATGTCCATTGGGATAAAGTAGAAAAAATTAGATTTAATTAAACTCTTAACGACCTTCTTTGATTCCCTATAAAACCTTTATGTTCACTTAAAGAGTTATTACTTTGGAATAACTAAGACTTGGATTTCAGTGTCAAAAATTGAAATTATTGAATTTCAAAAGAGTTACAGTTTGAAATCTTTAATTTGTTCGTGTCATTTTTACGATTTTAATTCGCAAACTATGATCACTTACTCAGATTTCATACAAGGAATCAGTTTCTTTCTTAATTTGAGTTAAAATAATATCTGACGACTTTTCACATATTGGAATATTATTATTATTACTATGCCATTAAGCCAAACCCTTTTCGGACTAAGTGTACCTCGTTTGGTTCCAGCCTCGTTATATTACCTTCTCTTCAACATAACCAAACCATCTCAGCAAATTTCTTTCACTCTTGTCTATTAAAGTTTCTTCTACACCACATTATTTGAGAACTCACTCATTACTGACTTTATCCATCAGTGCTTTACAGCACATATTACGCAGGAACAGCATGCCAACCGCGTTCACTTTACTGCTATCCTTTTCTTGATACATCAAGGTCTCGCTACCATACATCGCAGTGGGTGCAAGCACAGAATTATACATTGTAATTCCAGCTTTACCTGTTATATTTTTACTTCTAGCTTTATTCTTTCTTAATTTAAGTCAATGTTGCATACTGTTTTCTCACCCCTTTCTTCGAGCACAATAACTTTAGTTTTATTCACGTTAATCTTAAGACTCACACTCTTCATGCTGATATCTGGTCTGCTCAACATTCTATGCAAATCATCGACTGATTCTGCCGTAACAATCTTATCATCTGCAAACAACAGTCAACGCACTTCCACAGTCCCGATATCAACACCTTCTTCGTTCGAGAAAGCTATTCCTAGACATTTGTCTATGTATATATTGAACATCCAGGAAAGCATAACGCAGCCTTGCCTAACGCCCTGCTTGATATCAAACCAATCGCTTGGTTGTTCATTTACTCTTACACTCGCTTTAGTACCATTATATATTGCCCTTATTACTTTCAGAAGCCAACCATTGCCTCCATACTCTTTCAGGACTTCCAAGAGTTTAGTTCCATTCACCTTTTCGGAAGCTGTTTCTAGATCAATAAATGCACATGAAACATTTTTGATTAATTTCAAACTTTCTTCTATGATCTGTCTTAAACTAAGTATTTGAGCCGCGCATGATCTCCCTGAAATAAATCTACACTGGACATTCCAGATCTTTTCTTCAGTTATTCTTATGACTTCGAGCGATAATCGCCTTTCTGCAATTATTTGGCACTTTTCCGTTCTCAGCTCACATATTCATAAATTCGCTCAGCCACAAAACCACAAATCTGCCACCGCTATTAAGCATTTCAGTGGTGATACCATCCACACCAGTAGATTTACCATTTTTTAGTTCCTTAATTACGGATATAATGTCGCGAATATCGATTCTTCTTTCGCCACCTGCAACGGGATTGCCTAATGTATCCTCTTCTGTGCCACAATTGTTATACTCCATATCTTGATCTCCATACAGTTTCTTTTAAAAATCACTCAGTCTTTCACTTTGTCCGTATCCCATACCATTTCACCATCAGCAACCTTGATTCCGACTAACTCAGTGCTAGTACTTCCTTTCGTAATCTTCTTGACCCATTTTAAAAATATTTTCTTATTGCCCTCAACATCATTTTGCATTTTTAACCTTATCCCGCTTTGATTTTATCGTTGCTTCCTCTGACCAGTATCTTTGCTTTGCTGTTTTCATTCGTATAATCATTTTCTAGTCTAGTCCCCTCCTCATTGTTACGACCTATAATATTTAGCTTTCTCGAGTGTGCTTTCTTTTCCTCGTTAACACCCACGCCTACTTTATTATTTCACCAAGCATCTTTAGTCTTTCTTCCCACAACCGCAGCACCGCACACTTCAGATACCTTCTTGAAGACGCCCTTCCGTAATATTATCCATGCATTCTCCACATTTTTATCGCCTAATTCTGTCTTTGAGTCTTCTCTATGATGATCTAAATATTTATTCAGCTTTTCACGGCCTACAATTTGTCCTTCTGGTTTCTGCAAATTCCTTATTTTAATTCGCATCTGTTTCGACTTATAAGTAATTCTTCTTCTCCTCCATTCTTGACCTAGATACGTTTTTGATACCATGAGGTAAGTGATCCGTTTCACATTCAGAGCCTCAAATAACCCTTGTATCTCTAACTAGCCCTCTCAGCCTCTCATCCGCTATAACAAAATCAATCATGTTGTGACTTTCGCCCGTGCACCAGGGCGTATCAAAGAAATAAAATGTTGATCTTTCCTTTGGCGGAATGAGGAGAGCTTAAAGGTTCACAGTGGGTGCCTAAATGATTTCCTGAAAGTTTGAGCAAGATAAAAAAATTCTCTCAGTTCGCACAACGAGGTGAAAGGTTAAAATCATGAAAAATGGAATTTTTCTTGTTATTTCCGAGAGAATAACTTCTTTTTCTAATCTAAGCGAACAGTAAAAGATGTATATCATGATGATATAAGTGCCTATATAGTATTGACTCTATCAAAAATTATCTTATGGTCGCAAACTCAAGTCAAAGTACCGAAAAAGGTGAAAATTGCAAAAATTGCATTCTTTTCGTTGTTTTCAGGTCAATAACTATTTTTGTTCTTAATCCAAGTAAACCACAAAAGCTCTATACTGTTATCATAGGAGTACCTATGCAGTATAGACCTCATCAAAATTATCCTATGCTTGCACACTCAAGTTAAGTACAGAAAATGGTAAAAATCACAACAAATTTCACTTTTGTCGTTATGTTCAAGACAATTTTTTTTTTCTTTTTCCAGTTGAACGGTAAATGTTGTCTAACACAATGATATAAGTTCGTATGCAGTATAGACCTCATAAAAAATTATCTTATGTTTGGACACTCAAGTTAAAGTACAGAAAATAGTAAAAATCACGACAAATTTCATTTTTCTCGCTAGGTTCTAAAAATTTTTTTTTATATAGTCATGTTCAGAAACTTACTGAAACACAAGAAAATGTCATATATAGTAGTATTACGCTTGATTTGAATTAAGTAAGAAGCTTCCTATGGATGAAACTGAAATTTGCTTTTGAAGACTGGCAGGACTTTTCGGCTCTGGAAAGAAAATCTGATGACTCCATCCTTTGCTTTAGATGAACAAACTTGGTGAGAGGCGATTGTGACCTCTTTTACACATCTTTCAACCGCTCGAGTATTACATGGAATTTTGAAAATATCTGGGAAGCAAAGATGAGTTATGGTATGTCCTTCTTCGTGAATTCCAGTAAGTCTTCTTTTGACATCGCTCTTGTCAGAGGAGGGTCCGTTACAGCACAATTATCTAATCGATGAGGTCTGCGTATTCTTTGGTATCAAAATTCAAAACAGGAATTTCGAATTTTCCAATTCCTTTCTTACCAGATTCTCTTGCCGAGAAAATACGAGACACGGTTTGCTTACAAATTTGTTGCCTTTTGTCGAATAGTATGCGAAGCAGAATATTTTCTGCATGTCCGAAATATTCATTATTTTGGATCACTTCATCTATCGTCTCACACAGATCATCTTCAAGGTATCTTGTGAAATGAATGCTTGTGGCCGTCTATGACTGTCGGTTAACATTTGATTTGAAACCACATGAGTACATAAACACATAAAACAAATTTAACTAGAAGTCACAATTCTGAGGACGGTTCTTCTGTCCCCATGTAGGTTCGAACTATTCTACTTGCCTTTGTCATAAATCTGGCTTCTCACAATTTTCCAGGACTTCTTCCTGCAACTCTAGAGAACACCCTCCTGTTGTAACAGCTGTCCAAATATCGAGAAGGTACTTCTGGTCTGAGCTAAGATCATTTGTGGTGACTATAAGTGAATTTGGAGATTGAACTGGATCAAAGCTGACAACTGTTAGTTTTTCACACGAAAGTAACACTTTACCAATAGGACCAGAGTAGTCAGTAGGACCAGAACTTTTATGAACAGATGCTTCAGTGGTAGTTCTTTTCCGTCAAGCTGACAGACGACCCATTGTAATGCTCTTTTCGATTTAATTTCTTGTCTTCGTATAATACCAGAATGCTTACCAGTATTTGTAGGACACCCAACACATGCAATACAATTTAGGTAGGGTAAAGTGATTCTATTTTTATCAAAAATTTCCAATATTGCATTTGAGACATGCTCAGCTGCCGTAGATGATGAAGACACGAAACCTAAATAAGAATCTCCAGGTTCTTGAATAAGAGAAGTGTGTTCTTCTCGCTCTGTTGTTTGCTACAATACGCTATCATTCACTCTTTCCTCAAGTATCGTTTCATTTTTTCTACCATCAAAGTAAAGGGCTTGCAGTTTTACAACCGATGATAACTGTTGTCTTTGCAGCTCTGTGCGAGTTTTGATTCTTTCTCAATAAACTTTACTTTTCTAAAAAATTAGCCCTTTCACTTTAGGAATGCACTTATTTACATCATCCAAAAGTGAAGAAGCCAGAGCTGCAGCACTTCTGTTTCCAATGCCGTATTTGTCACTGAGTTATGTATTATATATTATTATATTGGACATTTTATTGTAGTTTGTTCTGTTGATTGTATTTTACCAGGAAACCACTGCTCATCTTCATGTTCATCTTCATTTTCATCTTCATCTTCATCGTCATCCTCATTCTCATTCTCATCCTCAATATCATCCATCGCATCTCTCTCGTTTTCAGCACTATGGATCGAAAATATTTCTCCAGTAATTCCATGAGGAGGATTGTCACAATCAATTTGAAGTTTTCTCGGTTTGTTTTCAACTTCCACTTTTTCTTGCAGCAGTTTGTCATGAATTCGTCGGTTTTCTTGCTCTCAAGGATGCTCAGTTATGATCAATGGTTTAAATAGTGTTCTTCGTTCTCTTGAATTTCGTTGGTCTAAAAGAAATGCCCTGTCAGATTCAGATAATTTTTTCTTGCAAGAGCACGATTCACATTTACACTTACAAATGGCTATATCAAAAATCTTGTTGCTTTCTTGCTTAAACAACTTGATTTTATCACTAAAGTTTGACTTCTTATCATCTCGTTTATAAATCTTTCTCGAATTAAGGAGTGCAGTGCGATCTTTTAAGATTAAGTATACAATAGTTCTATCTGAAACGAATGGGATCGAAGTTCATTTTCAAATCTCTTTCACTTTTATCAAGACTAAATTAGCAATACTAGAAGAAGATGGATACTTCCCGTTTCCTTATTACAACACATTTTCATACTCGAAAAAAGTAGCGTCTCATGACATCCATGTGAGCTGGTGACTTTCTGCCATTCAACGCTCAACAATCTCCAAAAATCTCACAAAATCTTACAATTTTTTAACTTTTCCTAAGACATCTTACACAACATTATGAAACTGTACGAATTTTAGACGACAAAAAGTAAAGTAATGTCAAATTTATGTGTTAATATGTCATTTGTAAACAAACTATGCACTGCAGTTAGATATGAGTCAACTATGAAAGCTACATTTCTCTTTAATTTATTTTCAATACAGAATTTTTTAAAAATTGTTCAAATTGCGAACATAAGATCACTTTTTATGAGGTCTATACTACACAGAAATACATAATAGCATAGTTTACAACTTTCACTGCTCATCCGAATAAGAGAGAAAAAATTATTGGCTCGGAAATAACGAGGAAAATGTAATTGTTCGTAAGTTTTATCATTTTCGGTATTTTTAGTTCAATGTGCGAACATAAGAAAATTTTTCATGAGGTCTGTACTGCATAGGATATCATATCATCATGGTATGCAACATTTATTATCCACCCAAGTTAGGAAAACTAATTACTCTCCCGAACATAACAAGGAAACTGAAAATTTTCGTGATTTTTACCATTTTCTGTAATTCTACTTAAGTGTGTGAACATAAGATAAATTTGTATGAGGTCGATATTGCATAGGACCTTCTATGATAATAGCAAACAATTTTGACGGTTTATCCAAATTAAAAAAAAAACAGTTATTGACCTCAAAATGACATGTAAAATGCAATTTTTCAGGCTTTCAACTTGAGTTCTCCACCATAAGGTAATTTTAATAGGGTCAATACAATTTAGGCACTTATGTCATCATAGTATACAACTTCAACCGTTCACTTGGATGAGAAAAAAAATTATTTGCTCGAAAATAACGACAGAAATGGCATTTTTCATGATTTTGACATTCGATCTCGTTGCGCGAACTGATAGAATTTTTTTATTTTGCCCAAACTTTTGGAAAAGCATTTCGACACCCACTAGAAGCTTTACAGCCCCCCCTACCAAAAAAAGATCAAAATTTCATTTTTTCAATTCGCCCTTCTGTGCACCAAGTATACATGTGGATCATTTTATATCTGAACCAAGTACTTGTGATAAACAAGCCTTTTTCAAAGCATAATTTAATCCATTTTTCCCCATTACGCTATTCAAAATCGTATAATATGAAGTTCTTGTAATTTTTACCATTTCAATTCGCAAGCTATGATTCCCTGCTTACATTATTAGAGAGGAATCAGCTTTTTTCTCAATTTGAATGGAAATAAATTCTTGATTACTTTACGCATATTGGATTAATTTTCCAAGATTAAAACGAATAAACAGGGTAGTAAAAAATGTAAATTGACTTGAAAATTATTCATGAGAATTTCGTTTGGATTATACTTACAATTGGTTACGACTCCACTACTACTGTTTTACCACTTTTATTGTGCCCAGGAGGCCCACGACTCGCGTACGGTACAATAAAGTCCTTTGTTGCCATTTCCATTCTCACCTGTGCACAACTGCAAGTCATAAATCACTTGCAGTTTCGTTCCGTGGTACAGTTTTGCTTCACTTCTCGTTTTTTTTTTTAAAATTTTAAAATCTCTTTCCCTGAAATAATCTCATACGACCCTAGAAAGTGAAAAGGTGACTCACAAAAAATTAATTCTTCAAAATATTAATATTTTAGGGGTAGTTTTGCACCACATCAATTCAAAGTGACCCAGGAGACCCGGTTCCGTAGCCAAGAGTCGGTAAACCCATCAAAATATACAAAAATGAATTCTATGTACGCCTATATATGGTCTTTTAGATCGCTGATTCCGAATCTAAAGTCAAATTGAAAAAAATGGCGGATTATATATAACGAACAAGTATTTCAAAAATTATTGGATTTACTCGAAAAGTAGTATCTGAGAACACTTCATTAAAAGAAGATTTTTCATAAAAATAATTTGAATTTTTGATTGTTCAAACAATTTTGGTATAAATAATTTGTTTAGAAATACGCGTTACGAAAAAGACTAGTAGCACCATTCGTTTCTACGGGGAAAATTACATACAGTCCATACAGTTCATACCGTATAATTACCTTTTCTACTATGTCAACTGGTCTGCCCATAGGACTTGATAAGTTAAAAAATTGTTCATAACTTTATAGGCTGTCTATAAATTCTTTAATTATGACAATTTTTCATAACCAATACGATTCTAATATTAAATTACAACAATTCTGAGACAAAATATTTTTTCCCACAACTAACTGATATACTGAATAATGCGTTTCAATAAATTGTTTATAACACTTGAGTTGTACATTGAATTAGTTATTCATGTCCTTTAAGTATATCTGCATCAATCAAAATCAATGTCGAGTTTATTTAGACAATTCTCTTTTCAGATAAAGATAAATATTCGTGAAATTTCTAATTTTGTCAGTATAGAGCAATGCCAAGATGAATGTTTATGAGAACATTTTTAATTTACTTTTTTATGTTCAAGTCATTCATAACCAACAAATCTTCATATTTGATTTATAAGAATAATCTTTCACTAAATTAAGACGAAATATCAATCCTTATTATAATTGAATAATACTGTAATTGCAAACAAAATAAAATCTCTGACTCGCAGCGAAAAAAGGCTCCGCAGATGAAAAAGTCTTCGGAGGTGACCGCAGGGTTCGAAGATGACCAAGTGCATACATTTTCTAATGTCATAAGCAACGTGATTAGGTTAAACAATTTTTATTTAACATATTTCAATGTACAAACACTTTTTTTATGTATTATTTTCATGGTAATTAAAATTATTCTGTTGTTCTCTAGAAAACGAAGCTTCGGAGATGAATCGGAATATCCACTCACGATAGAATAATGATTTCAAATTATGCATTACGAGAAAACTTTTTCCCATATAAAAGCTAATATTGGAGGAAAATATATATAGATGTCTAAACTCTGATTTCATGGATAATATAGTAAAGCTTTATTTACATACTTCGAAGCATGTTAAAACAAGATAATGCAATGTAATTCTACTTTGAGGAAAACCTGAAGACTAACGTTTTTATTGTTAAGAAGAGTTTTGGCCGGAAATTTTTTAAGTACCCACAATTTTAGTTAAAACATTGTAGTTTTGGAGTATACTACTCAGAAATTTGAAAATCAAGGACATTCTAAGAAAAAAATTCTGTTATTACTTAAGGGCAGAATTACCATTATGCTAATTTTCAACAATTGAAAGTGAGTAGTGTTGAAAAAATGACCAGGACGTTGCAAAGGTCCCTTTGAATAGAATGACCCTTATGAGAATAGAGTAATTTCATTCATCGAGTTATCAGGTGAAAATGGGTACCTTCCGATAGCTGCTAGGATGTTGAAAAAAATGTGGTTTGCGTGATAATCAAACTACGTTGGATGTGTATAATGTATATTGTATTACGATTAGATAATCGATTTTCAAAAGAGTTAAATTATTAAACGATATACTTTTTTCGCATTAAATTTTTTTACTGACTATTTGATTAATTATGAAAGTTACTCATGAAAGTCATTAATGAAGATGAAAAATTCATTAGTGGACTTACAGATTTTTCATAATTTAATTTCCTTGACAGAGCAAGTTATGTCTTTCAATAGACGTAAGTTGCAGAGTTTCATGAATCATTTGTGACACGTCACGAAATTCATCTAAATTTGAAAAAATGTACGGACACATTTCGAGTTGAATAGAATCATATACCACCTTGATCAAAAAGTTTTAGGACTTTATTTTCAAAATCAAAAATATAAGTTTATTCATCATAATCGATATTGTCCCCTTCAAAGTACTCCCCATCGACTGCAACGCACTTATGCCAGCGCTTG
>JAUMHM010000016.1:26330885-26342512 GCA_032362435.1 Melikaiella ostensackeni | reverse complement strand
GAAAAATAAATTGCCACTTTTCCAAAATTTTCGTTTTTCTTTTGTAGGCTAAGTATTTATTGAATGACCCTCGTAGATTCATTCTCAGCTGACCATAGATGGATATCAATCCAAGAAAACCTAGAAAGAGGATTCGCAAGAAACATCAGTAACGGATTAAATAATATAATAAAGGATCCTTTCATAAATTCGAAGCTCGTGCTCGCAGCCGTTCTAATTGACGAAACGAACGAAGACATGGACACAGCAATAAATGCGATCATCAATGATAAGCACGGAATAGTACGCCCACAAATCCTGACTGCCGAAATATTCGTAGAAGCCATAAAAGAATTCGAGAAAAAGCACCGTACTCGTTATCATTTTGAAAACGAGGAAGATAACTACTAACATATAATAGAAATTAGTACGGTATCCGTCGCTATCATCAAGGGTATGTTTACTTATATCCTTGAAATCTCCGAGATAGAAACCGCAGAAGGATCACTACTTCGAATAATCCCTATCCCTGAAAAAGTCAATAAGATCCATTTATCCATTATCCCCAACCATGATTTGATAATAAAATATAGAGACTATTACGTCCCGACTGACCGATACAGAATAGATAAATGTAAAATGATGCACCAATATAAAGTTTGTAAACGAAACCGGCCGAATATAAAATCAATTGATAGTCAATCCGGCGAGGTTAGTTTATTTAATAGGTATGCGGAAAATTAATGTAACCAGTCACCGTACCTATTACACAAGGAAACCTTCATACCCATTATGAATAGTTATATTGTAATCCCTGTGGATACGTTTTTGACCAAATTAATTCATCCGGCTACAGTACACTGTCAGTAGCCGGACGAATTTATCGAAAATAATTCGTCCGGCTACAGCAGAGTGCCAATAGCCGGACGAATTCATCTAAAATAATTCGTCCGGCTACAGCAGAATGTCAATGGCCGGACGAATTTATTCAATAAAATTTGACCGGCTATTGACATAAATAATAATTGTGCCCGTATTCGACTGATAAAGTGAAAAGTGATTCGTGGTAGTCAGTGAGGGGGAAAAGGGTATAATACATATTTCGGAGAGTGGAAAAAAATCATAATTTCTATTTTGAAAGGGGGAAATGGGTAGGTGGTTAATTTCTGTTATTATTAATGTCGGACCGAAATTTTTGAGGTTATGTCGCCACATTTCACACCAAATTTTCAATTTTTTAAACCGTTGACCAATTAAACAAACCTGTGTACCTGTTCCAGGAAGGTAGATAAATATTTATAAACAAATGTATTATAATTGTTTTCAATTTACCTTAGTAGCCGGACAAATTTTTATTTAATAATTTATGCGGATACTGACGTTCGCCAGTATCACCAGAAAATTTCTAGTCGCACGAAATACTTAGGGATTAGTCGTCCGTCTAGCCGGACGTTTAAACGAAATTTAGCGTCCGTCTAGACGGACGTTTAGACACTTCATACAATAAAAGCGATATGGCTATTCGAATCTTATAAGATAAGCGGTTCTGACTGTAAAATATATAACAATTACGACACACTCAAGTTAGACCAGGTAAAAGAATTTGTTACCACCCAATGGTTAAACACCACTTACCATATTCACTACGATCAAAAAGACATCGACGTGTTAGAACAGAAACTGGCACAATTACCTACACAATTATCACATGATGACTTGAGACAAGCAAGACTCAGTTTACATGATACCGAGAATATACTCAATAGTATAGCTACGCGTAGACGAAACAAAATTTGGAAGAAGAACGCCGTTGAATGGATTCAGTATATAAGTTACGCTTTTTTGGGTTTACGATTCCTATACCTGCTGAACAAAACTGGATTGTTTAAATGTATAAAATCATGTTGCCCCAAGAAAATATGTATGTTCAATAACAGAAACAGGGTAACCAACGAACTTCATACGGTTACATATAGAACCCCACCAAGAAACAAACATGTAACGTCGTTCGACTCGGAAGCAGAACTTGTATCAACGAACAATCATGTAACGCCGATAGACTCGGAAGTAGAACCTGTATCACTGGTCCAACGAACCAAGCCTTCACAGATTAGAAAACTTAGAGTCTAAGTTTATTCTAAAAGGAGGACTGTTACGCCGTCAGCGCTTTATTACACGCACTAACATAAATGACGCATCGAAGGCAGATCACTGTCTCGTCCAACAGGACAGTTCCTGGTAGACCTTGCTACCTGTAAGTTCTTTTTGATTGAAGCACGTTGAGCACCTAACAATGACTTATCCCCTACATAGAAAATTGAATTACATTATTTGCGCTTAACACCTTTTTCAAAAATAAACTTTTTGTGAATAAAACGTTTACTTTTCTTAACGAAAGATAATAATAAACTACTGTTGCATAAATATTTATATAATATTTTAAGAAAACTCTTAAATTCGAAATTATACATTTCGCAAAAAATTAAACTACATTAAAAAAGAATTCAACTGATTTTAAGAGAAATTCGAGTGAATACTACATCCAAATGAACTCTACCTTTGGACCTCAGAATAAGAACAGGATGATTCAAGTGAAAATTCGTGGTGTTTTTATAATCATTGGAATAAAATTATAGCCTGCAGCCGACGTTTTGTTGAGCATTTTAAGGTTAAGGTATCTCATAAACTGATTGAGATATTCCACTTTCAGTGTTCAAAATCATTTATGTTACAGATTATAATTTCCGATATGTAAAAACTGAAATCTGCAAGCTCTCTCAAAACAAAGGCTGCACCTGCGATGGTGATGTAATCGACGTCAACACACACGCAGGGGCACGCAGGCAGTTCAGTTCCGCCTTGACCTCTCGAGCGACAAGTGGCATTACTAGTTAATCTCTCGGTCAATCGACGTGTGTATTAACGGCTTAATACATTCATCTTTTTCTAATGTACTTGAACTGTATCGTATCGTTATTTCTTAAACCCTCAAATAGTGTCTTACCTTACATCAGAAGTGAGATTGTGATCAAATCACGCGCGCTTGTTTTTAATAGAAGAAATAATAATTTGTGTCTGGTACAAGGAAAGTTGTGAGGTGTTTTAGTTGATTACTTCGAGTTACCTAGGAAAGAATGTTAACATTCTTCGTACTAGAAGATTGGGCAATAAGAAATGAGTGGTTACCGACGCGGTCGTGAAAGACAACGCGGACATTCTCGAGAACGTCGTCGAGACAAATCGCGTTCTACAAGGCGTGCACGATCTCCAAGTACCACCAGTTTAATATCAGCAGATAGCTGATAGTTTCGGTAAAACTATCGAACGAATGTTGCGTGCAATTCAGCAGTCAGCGGACAACATCAATCAGAAAGAAGTGAATATGCATGAGCCGAAAAATACCATACCATCGTACGATTAGAGTGACGCGCATCAATCTATCGACAAATGGATAGAGCAGATCGAAGGATTAAAGCAGTTGCACAGATGGAGTGATGCAACTGCGGCAACTTTTGTGACGAAGCGTCTCAAAGGGCTCGCTCGTACGTGGTATGAAGGACTTGACTCGATCGCGCTCACGTGATCTCAGTGGAACGAAAAATTGTTAATTGGTTTTAAGAATCGTACTGAAATGCCGGTGCGCTTAACAAGGATGCTCGAAAGGATCAAAAAGTGAGATGAAGATATGGCAACGTATTACTTTCACAGGATCGGCTTGGTAAGCGCTTGTAATATTACAGGCCGCAATGCCGTAGAGTGCGTGGCTTATGGGATCAAGGATGACGCCATTCAAGCTGGCATTCGCGCAGCTGACTCTAACAACTTAGAAGATTTGCGAGCGTTTTTGGCCAGGTATGATGACCAGACAAAATCGAAGGTTAAAGAAAATGAAGATAAGGACCGCAAGTATCAGCGCGATTTTGGAAGTTCGTATAAGTCAAAACCCGAAATTAAAAAGGAGGCAGATGGAGAAAAACAAAACGCAATCAAGGAAAAATTGTGTTATGAATGCCAACAACCAGGTCATTTTGCAAGAAATTGCAAAACAACGCCACCATCGGAGAAAAAGAAGCAAAACGTTCTAAGTATCGGAAATGGTCGACTGTGCAACGATGCTCGCTACTTCGATGCGTTCGTGAATGATAAGCCTGTTCGAGCGTATGTTGACCTTGGCAGTGAGTGTGTCACTTCACGCCAGAGTGACGTTGTCAAAGTAAGCGTCAAGGGTCGTGTGACAGATGGAGTACTTCGTGGATTCGGCGGTGCTACCGTACTTCCGTGCGGTGCCTGCAACATCAAGCTGAAATTCGACCTCTCAGAGGCCGACGTTAAAACCTACATCGTTCCAGACGAGACGCAGCAGGTCCCCATGATAGTTGATCAACCATTCACCGACTTACCAGGGGTAGTCGTCGTATAGAAAAATGGCCAACTACGACTGTTTGATGAGGCGAGTGCTGATCTCCCGGAAGTCGAGCTTCTACTAGCTAGGAAAGCGACTCTTTGAGCAGCTGAAGCGACTGTTATTCCTCCAAACGAAGCTGCTCACGTACAGGTAAAATTTAGCAATAATGATTACGTAGGCGTCTTATTCGTAGATTTAAGTGTCCGTTCTGGGCCCAATAAGGAGCACTGTATTCCTCGATGTATTTTGAGCACCTCTACAGGGATTTTTCCTGTCGTGAATCTATCTGATTTTCCACTCGTTATTAGAGAATCGCAAATGATTGCACGGGCCGAAGTTACAAGGGAAGCTAGCAAGAATACGAAAAATATATTTTCGATCAAAAAATATAAATGTGAAAAATTACCAGAGGTCAAAACAATAAGAGGGGAGCATTTTTCAGAATCGCAAAGACAAAGAGTAATAAATGTGTTGAATAAGTATCGCAATTGTTTTGCTTTGGATTCAGGTGAACTTGGTAAGACGAAGCTTGCTGGGATCGAAATCGAGTTAACCGACCCGACGCCGGTATATTATAAACCATATCGTCTTTCGTACGCCGAGCGAGATAAAGTTCGAGGAATTGTTGATGATTTGAAAGAGAGTGACATCGTCAGAGAATCTGACTCTCCCTTTGCGAGTCCGATACTGTTGGTACGCAAGAAGAACGGCGAAGTCAGGATGTGTGTTGACTATCGCGCGCTCAATGCTTAAACAAAAAAGCACCGGTTTTTCCTACCGGTTATTGAAGAACAGATAAACAATTTGCAAGGGGCTAGAGTGTTTTTAACCTCAGATTTAGCGTCTGGCTATTTTCAAATACCCGTTTCCGAAAAAGATATTGAGAAAACGGCCTTCATAACACCAGACGGGCATTATGAGTTTTTGCACCAGCCGTTTGGTTTAGCTAACGCGCCGGCAGTATGTTCTCGTATGGCTCAGAAAGTGATCAAACCGTTGCGAGATAGAATAATAATCGAAGCATATATCGATGACTACATAATTGACGCTAAAAATCTTGAAGAGGGTTTGAAAGCTTCGGTCATATGTTTAAAGCGGATGCGGGAGGTAGGATTAACACTCAGGGTAGATAAGTGCAGATTTTTAATGTTAATTATAGAGATTTTAGGATACGAAATTAGCAAAAACGGAGTAAAACCGGGTCAGTCGAAAATTGATGCAGTTTCCAATTTTTCAAGACCATCGAACGTGTATAAGATACGACAATTCGTAGGATTAGCCAGCTTCTTTCAAAAATTTATTAAGAATTTTGCAATGATTGCACAACCTCTTACTATGCTAACTAAGAAAGACGCAGTATGGCATTGGGGCGAAGAGCAAAATAATGCTTTTCAAGAAATCAAAGATAAGCTAGTTTCACGCCTGGTTTTGGCTTTGTTCAAAGGAGGAGCAAAAACTGAATTGCACACGGATGCGAACAAATGGGACCTCGGCCAAATTTTGATGCAACGCGGTGAAAATGATCCATTACATCCAGTCGCTTATTTCAGCCGACATACGACGAAAGAAGAGCAACGTTAACGTTCATACGAACTTGAAACGCTTGCTGTCATGAGCAGTTTGTGTCGATTTCGTGTTTATCTGATCGGTATTTTGTTTATTATAGTCACTGATTGCAATTCTCTTCGTGCGACATTCGTTAAGCGAGGACTGATACCTCGTATAGGCAGGTGGTGGATTCAATTACAAGAATACGTTTGCGTCATTGAGTGTAGAACAGGAACGAAAATGACGCATGAAGATGCTTTGAGCCGTAACGCTGTTAGTGATTTGGTAAATGCTGAAGAGATTAAAGAAATCGTGCTTTTTCATATGGAAAGCGATGACTTATTACTGCTGGCTCAAATGCAAGATGAGAAACTGAAGATCATAAAAGAGGTTTTGAAGCGAGGAGCTGAAAATAACGAAGAAAAGAGAATCCACTTCGAAAACTCACTCGAAATGGAAGAGTATTTGGAAAAACGGAAAGTGGAGTAAAATGGGCTGTACCACGTGCAATGAGGCAGCGTGTTACTCGTTTGTGTCACGATGAGGTAGGTCATGGGGCATTTGCAAAAACAATGAAAAAGATGTAGCGTGATTATTGGTTCGCGGGCATGAAACGTAATGTAAAACGTTATATTGCGGCATACATAGCTTGTTTCTATAATAAAATTCCCGCAGGTAAAAAGCCAGGATTTTTATAGCCAATCGAGAAGATACCTGAACCAATGCATACGATGCATATTGATCATCTAGGACCGTTTGTGCGTAGTAAAAGTGGAAATTGTTATTTGATAGTTGGAGTAAATGCGCTCACGAAATTTGTTTTCTTGAAGGCGGTTGCAAATACAAAAGCGTTACTAGTAGAGAGGTTTTAAGATGAAACGGCGAGTGTATAGGGACGGCGACTGACATTTGAGGCCGCTAGGAGAGCTAGTAAGCGTGGAGACACACCAGACGGCGGTTATAACGGCGGTGTCGTCTGCTATTCACATTTTATCAGTCCCTGATACCGCAGTCGATGAGTTTTTAGTTTAAAGCATTATTTTCGAAATGTCAGGTATGTGTGTGATATCTGGGTGTAAAAATGAAGGAGCATGTCGCTTTCCGAATGACAAAAATCTAAAGAAACTGCGGATAATGCCTTGTTCCGGCGCACAAGGCATGTCTCCACTCTCGGTGCTGCCCTCTGCGCCGAGCTTGACAAATCGCCGTCCCCATTCGGATATCCGGAGCGAATAATAAGCGATGGGAACTAGCTTTCACTAGTGAAAGATTAAAGAATTATTGCGGAAGTTTAGGCGTGAAACATGTGCTGGCCGCAGTAGCTATGCCACGAGCAAATGGGCAGGTAGAAAGGTATAATAGAATAATTCTCGATACACCCGTTTTGAGCTTAAAGAGTGATGAGACTAGTTGGGATCGAGAGGTCAACAAAGTTAAATGGGAATTGAACAATACTGTGAATCAATCGGCAGGTAAAAGTCCTTCAGAACTGTTACTTGGTTATCAACCGCGACAAAAAGCTGAAACAAAATTATTAAATGAAATAGGAGAACCTAAACTTCGACAAGATCGAGTTAAAATGCGTAAGCGAGCAGCCGAAAAGATGGTGGAGAATCAGATGGAAAATAAATGTCGATACGATTTGCGACGGGCTCCCCCTAGGGTGTTCAGCGTGGCTGATGCTGTGGGTGTAGAACCGGTGGGTGGTCCGAATGAGGGCAACAGTAAGAAATTATTGCCAGATTATGCCGGACCGTACGAAGTCAAAGAGGTCCTTGAAAAGGACCGATATGTCATTGGTAACATAAAAAGTGCTCAAAGAACACAGAAGCCATACACTAACGTATTCCCTGGAGAAAAGCTTAAATTATGGGAAACTATAAGAAGCAGTGATGGAAGTAGCGAGACTTCCGAGAACGAGGACTCCAATAACTGAAAGGTGCATATTCTTATCACATTAAATATAGATAAGATAGCCATAATTGTGAAGCCAAGAAGTGATTCAAGCATGGGCATTTGGCAGAGCAGTGATTTTTTATTGTCGGAAAATGATGCTTGATTGAATTTGCAGAGCTCACAAGTTGGTCGTCGTGCTGCCTAGAAATGACTCATTTTGCAGAGCACACGAACCGAGATGCCTAGAGACTTGACGTCTTGCAGAGCATGTAAACAGTGGTAGCTGCCGAGAAGCTTTGCTTTGCAGAGTATGCTACAATCTAATGGCTGAGACCAATCATAGGTCTCAAATAGCATGTTGCAAGAAAAAAAAACATACGCTCGTGAAGCTTTGCATGGAAAAAGAACAAATTTGTGTTTCTAATTACTAACTCAAGTTGTTTTCTGTATGTTTAGACTTCCACCGAAAAGTTGCAGAACGTTCGCAGAGGCGCGAACAGAATCAGATCTTTTTCTACTTGTTTTTAGTACTTGACGAATTCCTACCAGCATGAATCTTGATTATTTGATGTTTAATGTGATGATTTACGGTATTTGAGATGTGTATAATTGAAACTAAAGTGAAAGAGTTAAAATATTTTAAAAAATGGAAAATACACATATAACGTGACGCTCTAATGGAGCGAGGGGTCCGGCCCTAGGCCCTAGGCCCTTTCAAAATTTACCCTCGTATGCAATCACCTATTTTGGATTAGTAGCATTTCATTAGTCATTGTTTGATCATATAAATTCTTACATTATATCTCTCAATAGAGCTGTATAATTTATCTCTTTATCACCAAGGATCAAAAAAAACCACGTCATAAATGATACTCAAATAATATAATTTTGTTGACTTCAGGATGTCGACATGAAGCGCATTGTAAAATAAGTCGTACATGGAAAGAAAAGTTGACTGTCTCACTGATTTTTTTGTTTGAATTATGAAAACCGAATTACAGTACAGTTGACAAGTATATAGATTGAAAAGCATCACAATACATTTCGAAAGCAAATATGTATTTTTATATTGATTCTTGATACCTACTTTTAATCAACTTGTTTCTGGACAAGAATTACATCCGAAAATTATATTCTGAGAAAAAGAACGATAAAAACTTTCATCATGAATACAAACGAACAAACCACCTCTTGCTATAGTACTCACTGCCCTATTTAAATCTCCCCCACACATAAAATAAAACGACGAAGAAGGTGTTATTTTTGGTACAATCCATTTTGAGTGGTCTTTACTTTGACTCCATGGCTCATACGCACCAACTTTGATGGCATTTATATTTTCTACAGTATAAGGCAATTCACAATTTGACGGTAACGGATTGTATTTATCAGGCCATGTCTGAGCATAAATTGATGTTTTATAGAGGTTGGCCAGCACTTGAAAGCAATCTACATACAATTTAACATCTGATCGACTAAATGAGTGTATTTGTATAAAATTTTGCCCGAAAGTCGCAGAATAATGGAGTGCTGCACCCAAATTTCGATTTCCTGGATAGATTAATTTCTCAAACCTATTTCGTACCTCGATGGGCCAAAAAAGAGAAACGTGCGAGGCGTAAACTTGCGGTTTGAATGTTATCATAAAATCCAACAAAATTCCCATTTCCGCGATAAAATTATTGTTCTGTTGTGACGTCACACACAAGGCCATTTGGGCATTTAGCTTTCCACTTGGAGGATATTTATACGAGTTGTCAGGATCCGGATTTGGTGGAAATCGGGGGATAGAATGAGACAATAAAAATCCTCCATTTTTGCCGTATACTAAAACTCCTTTGGAATGGCCATCGGAAGACCCATCAGTGTGTATGTCGCCACCTGTTGTAGTGTTTTCTCTTATATATTTGGAAACGACTGGAATATCGTCGTTCCACATGATGTACGTAATTGAATCCACCTGATCATAAATCGGGGACAAGGTGAGCCCTAATATCGATCTGGGGTCGGAAATGTCGTACAATCCCATCCCCGCAACTATTGAGTTATCATCTTCCGAACGATAAATAGCGTAGTAGTCTAAACTATTCGGTCTCTTATAGACCACGTAATATTTTACTCGAACCCCATTTTCGGCGAGGCATGATATTGGTCGAAGACATCTTTCTCCACTCCACGAAAGCTTTTCTCTGGTCACAGTAATGTTTTCCAATTGTGTCGAAACTGACGAGGCAGTGCTACTTAAGGTTATTCCGTTTATCGTGCAAACTGATTTTACAAAGTTTCCGTTGCACGGCTCACTGCATTCCGACAAATAAGGTTTGAACCTACAATCCGGAATCGTAGATGTCGGAGGTTTGTGGCAAATCCTGTCTTTTGCTGGAAGATACACGTTCAATAAGGGGGTACAAGGCTCCAACGTATTATAAACGTCCTCAGGGAGACCTGATTGTCTGTCAAGGTCAAACTTAATCGTATGATGTCCTCGGCCGCTATACATATCTGCCAAATATCCCAGACTGGCAAGTTCAGAAGGAGACTCAACTTTGCATGCATATATGTATCTGTGGACACCGACTATCTTATCACTGGGGCATGTTATTTGCGAACACGTGGTGATGGACTTTATATAAGCATCAACGGCTCTGTGGTGCTGGCAAGACGGATTCTGGCAATCAATCTCCTTCATATAAATATCCAAATGGCCCGCTTCTTTTTGCATTCCCAGAACTGAGGATGCATGAATGACGTCGATGAATGCCGCATCTTCTTTCCTTAAAGTATTCTCCGTGTTGACTGTGAACATCCCTAGAAGGTTGTATTCAAAAATCGGACCCGCTGGATCGATTGCTGTTAGAGAAAAAATAAATTAAATTAAGGAATGAACTACTTAGATTGTATATCTTTTACGGTCTAAGTCCGGTGAGCGGTCCATCCGCAGTTGGACCAGCACTCTTGGGTCCAAGCCCGAAATAACTATGTACTTCAGACTCGGACAAGAAAACTTTGGTCCATGTGTGAAAAAAGATTTTACTACGATGTTTTCAGTCTTAGAAAAAACTATTTTAAGCAAAACTGCTAATATTCAGTTAGAGGGTGATGATTAATATAAATTAAATCATAAAATAACTATGGATGATGTGATAAGAAATTTCATAAATAAATATTAAATTTTAATATTTTTCGCTAAAAAAGTATTATTTTGCATGAAACCGGTTTCAGATTTGTTGAAAAGTTGTCTGTATTAATGAATGGTTGTCAGCAATAAGCGATTTTTATTATTAACGACAAATTGTTCAGACAAAGTCAGAATCGGTAATTCTTACGAAAAAAAGTATTTTTTAAATTGTAAATAAATATTACAAATCAATAAACAACTAATAGAATTTAGCTCTCTCTCTTTAAAAAGTGCAGTGATAATTGAGCACAAAAATGAGTGGATAAGAAAATATATTGAAATTCCTAATTTCAATTACTTCCAAAAAAATTTTTGGTTTAATGATTTCAATCACCAAAACTTTAATGATTTCATTTCAGCAAAACTGTCCATATTCTGTTTGATAATTAATATAAAGTAAGTCATAAAATACAGAGCTGATTGTATTCACTGAGGAATGTGTTGTTGGTCAAGTTTGAGGAGATTGAGCTTGAAGTATTATTAGTCCGACTATCTAGATACGAGTGTGGGGTTAAAAGTTTCCGGCCTGACAAGGAAAAACAATTTTTTTCGTTTTTTTTTTCACTTCATTTTTCAACATAATCTCCCTCAAGACTAATACATTTCTCATAACGGTGCTCT
>JAUMHM010000016.1:26306197-26324282 GCA_032362435.1 Melikaiella ostensackeni | reverse complement strand
ACAACATCAAAGATTTTAGAAGATTTCAAAAGAATTCAAAAGATTGTAAATCATATAACAAAGATTTCTGAAGATATCGAAGATTTTGAAAGATTTTATATAATTTTTCATAGATCTGAAGGAATTTCAGAGATTTCGCAGATTTCAACATTTCAAACATCTCAAACAAATTCACAAATATTTCTAAATATTTCTGAAATGTCGCAAACATTTCAAAGATTTTGAAAGATTTTGAAAGATTTTATAATATCCAAAAACATTTTGACAAATTTTATAATAATTTCAAAGATCACCAAGATTCCGCAAAGATTTTAAAGATTTCAAACCTTTCAAATAAATTCACAAAAATTCTAAAAGATTTTAATCACTTTACAAAGATTTCTAAGCACCTCAAAGATTTCAGAAGACTTAAAATAATTTCGCAGAGAATTTGAAGAATTTCGAAAGACTTTAGACTATTTCACGAAGATTTCAGAGATTTGAAAAGATTTCAAAAGATTTTAAATAGTTTCACAAAGACTCAAAATGTTCTCAGAGATTTTAATCAATTAACGAAGATTTAAAAATATCGCAAAAGATTGTAATCATTTCATAGAAATTTCTAAACACTTCAAAGATTTCAGCAGACTTAAAATAATTTCGCTGAGAATTCGAAAGATTTCAAGAAATTGTAGATGATTTCACAAAGATTTAAAAATATTCCAAAATATTTTAATCATCTCACAAAGATTTCTAAACACTTTAAAGTTTTTAGAAGACTTAAAATAATTTCGCAAAGAATTCAAAAGATTTGAAATGATTGTAGATCATTTCACAAATATTTCAGAGATTTGATAAGATTCCAAAAGATTTTTTATAATTTCACAAAGATTGAAACATATTCCAAAAGATTTTAATCATTTCACAAAGATTTCATAACACTCCAAAGATTTTAGGAGAATTAAAATAATTTCGCAAAGAATTAAAAAGATTTCAAAACATTGTAGATCATTTCACAAAGATTTCAGAGACTTCAAAAGATCTCAAAAGGTTGTAAAATATTTTACAAAGGTTTTCATATATTTTAAAGATTTAAAAAGATTTTAGAGATTTCACAGATTAAAACAGTTGAAACATTTCAAAGAAATTCACTAAGATTTCAAAACAGCTTGAAAGATTTCAAAATGTTTTCGAAGATCTCCAAGATTTTGCGGAGAATTCAAATATTTCAGAAGGATTTCAAACATTCCAAAGATATTCACAAAGATTCCAAAATATTGTAAATCATTTCAGAGAGATTTTGAAAGATTTTGAAACATTCCACGAAGATTTGAAAATATTCCAAAAGATTGTAATCATTTCACGAAGGTTTCTCAACACTTCAAAGATTTCAGCGGACTTAAAATACTTCCACAGAAATTCATAAGATTTCAAAAGATGGTAAATCATTTCACAAAAATTTCTAAACATTTCGAAGATTTCAGAAGACTTAAAATAATTTCGCCAAGAATTCAAAAGATTTCAAAAGATGGTAGACCATTTCACGAAATCTCAGAGGTTTGAAAAGATTTCAAAAGATTTAAAAATATTTCGAAAGATTGTAGTCATTTGACGAAGATTTTTAAGCATTTCAAAGATTTCACAAGACTTGAAATCATTTTGCAAAGAATTCAAAAGATCTTAGAAGATTGTAGATCATTTCACAAAGATTTCAGAGACCTGGAAATATTTCAAAAGATTGTAAATCATTTTACGAAGATTTCTAAACATTTCAAAGATTTCAGAAGACTTTTATAATTTCGCAAAGAAATCAAAAGCTTCTAAAAGATGGTAGACCATTTCACAAAGATTGAAAAATATTCCAAAAGGCTGTAATCATTTGACAAAGATTTAAATATATTCCGAAATATTGTGATCATTTCACAAAGCTTTCAAAAACTTCAATGATTTCAGCAGACTTAAAATAATTTCACAAAGATTTCAGAGGTTTCATAAGATCGTAAATCATTTCACATAGATTTATAAATATTTCAGAGATTTCAGAAGACTTCAAAAAATTTTGCGAATTTAAGAGATTTTAAATGATGGTAGGCCGTTTCACAAAGATTCAGAGATTTGAAAAGATTTCAAAAGATTTAAAAATATTCCATACGTTTGTAGTTATTTCACAAAGATTCTTAAACATTTCAAAGATTTCAGAAGAATTAAAATAATCTTACAAGAAATTTATAATATTTCAAAATATTGTAGAACATTTCACAAAGTTTGCAAAGATTTCAAAAGATTGTAAATCATTTAAAAAAGGTTTCAAAAGAATTTAAATAAATTTACAAAGATTTCACGAGATTGCAGAGATTTCGCAGATTCAAACACTTGAAAGATTTCAAAGAATTCCACAATGATTTCAAAAGATTTCAAAAGATTCAAAAATATTTCCGAAGATTTCCAAGATTTCGCATAGATTTCAGAAGGTTTTTAAACATTTCAAAGAGATTCACAAAGATTCCAAGATATTGTACATCATTTCAGAAAGATTTTTAAAGTTTTCAAAATATTCCACGAAGATTTTACATCAAATATTCCAAAATATTGTAATCAGTTCATGACGATTTCTAAACATTTCAAAGATTTCAGAACATTTAAAGTAGTTTCGCAAAGAGATCAAAAGTTTGCAAAAGATTATAAATCATTTAATAAAATCTTCCGAAGATATCAAATATTCCGAAAGATTTCAAAAAATTTCAAAAGATTTCCAAGATTCTGAATGCTTTTTTGATCATATTTATTACAATTCTCACATTTATTCTTCTTGTTACAAAGATAAATGAAAAAAATCACATTTTCGAAAACTTTAAATGTGATTCCCGGTTTCATTTTAGTTTTTGGCTATATCCTGGTCTTCCCGGTGTTCCTGATTAGTAGGTTTTTACTTTCTACTAATCGTCTCTGATAATACATTCACTGCAAATAAATTAATAACTTGCTAAGGAACAAAAGGGAGCTTTCATTTCAGAAAGCAAGTACTCGAAAATTCAAAAAAATACGAAGGACTTTTTTGTACTCGTTAATTCTTTAAAAGTGAAAGTGAAAGAGAGAGAGTTGCCACCCATTAATTGCTCTTTCACAAATGCGCGAATGCGGAAGGGCTTAAAGTGCTTCACGAAACGTTAGTATCTAAAAGCGTTCAATGAATTTGATATCTTGATGTGAGGCTCAAATTACTTACGAAAATGTATCCTTTACATTAAGAGGCAAGTACTCAATCTTTGTCTCAAATACACTCCAACTTATTTCCGAGAGTAAAATCTTCTGAATTTGCCAAACGCATTTGCATAATTCACCTCTTTACTCTTGAAAGTAAATTGAGGAGCACTTTGCACTAAAGCGTATTGTCATTCACTTTCAGAGATAATGTAGAAAATGAATTTACAAAATCAGTCTGATAAGATTAAAAGAATACTTGTCAATTTAGAAGAGTACAAAGGTTTAAAAAAGTATCAAGTTAAGATTATGGTAGAAATTTATTGTTTTCGATGAATCTTGTAGATTTCTTTTTCAGTCGGTTTTCAAGGATCGCTTGATATTAACTTGTTTGACTCTTCTTGCGAAATGTTGACTCGCCTAAGACAAAAAATTAAGTAAAAAATTTTTACTTTGGATTTTTATTCATCTTTGAACTTGAGTAACAATGACGAAGTCTTATTAATGCTCAGATCAAAATTAGCTTCCTGGAAATTAGCTCCTTTTAGCAAGTTAAATGATAATGAAGTTAATTACTGATTATTACTCATGGCAACATTGAAAAGCAGCATTGAAAATATTCAATTTTTAATTCATTTTCGGAATTTTCCAATCATGCACGATTTCAATTTGAAGTTATTACATATAGTGAAAAAGTCAAATTTCAAATATGTATCAATATTAAATTAGTAATTTTCAATGCTCCATTCCAATACTTTTAGTTTCGATATTGTGCCGAAAATTTGAAATGTTATTTCACTTTCGTAGATTTGAAATTGAACTTTTTTATTCTGAAGATATATAATTTAAAATTTTTTACCTTTGAACGTTCCCATTTTGTGTGTACAATAACACGAATTTTCAAAGTTTTGTTTTAAATATGCCAAATTTCAATTGCCCTAAATATAATACTCTTTATTTTGAAAAAGGTATCAAAACTTTCAATTCTGACGATTTGGAAGCTATGAATTTTAAATTGTAGAATATTAAGAGCTATAAACTTGATATTATACAATTTTTCAACACTTCCAATTTAAATTTTTCAATTTTGAACGTTTTAAATTTGAAAATGGTCCACTTTATTAGCTTTCAACTCACATGCACATACTTCATAATTGTTTAAACAACTACAATATTGTTATAATAAATGCATTGATAAGGAAACTCGTTGGATTTTGAAATTGTCATCATGTCCTAACTTCTTGCTGAAAACCAATTGTTTATGCAATAAAAAATTATTTAAAAAGGTAATGAGAGTTAGTAAAATATGGAATACATAATTAAACAGTGGAAAACTACGTTTCTCTGGAGCTCACGCTTTACAAGTTACATTTTAACACAATAAAATTGTTTAAACTATTAGAGAAATATATTATTTACAATGCATTATTTCTTTAAATTGATTCTAAAACTTATACGATTTAGAGGATGACATCATTATACAACTTCTCGATTCAAATAAACTGTTAAAACTATGAATAATTTTTTAAACAATTAAAAGACTATTTTAGAAGGTAATAAAAATATATAGCGTATTGATTAGTGGTGATCAAGGAAAAAAAATGGTCAGAAGGAATTAAGTTTAATATATGGCGAAACTCTCATCCCACTACATAGGGGGTGGTTCTTGAGGGTGAATAAATAATTTTAAACTTTTTATTTGACATTAATTCTACATTTTCAAATCTTACTCCCACATTCTCAAAAATAATGTTTCCCAGAACGTTAATCAGATAAAAAACTTCAAGGACTGTGAGGCATGTTTTTTTATTAACCGATTTTGTTCAAATTTTCAGGGTATCATTTTTACGGGTGCATTGAAAGTTTCAGGGGACGGAATGAGAAAGTCTACTAATTGTGTAAGAATGTGAATCAACAGCTAAAATTTTGGATAGTTCAGGTTGAAATTAATTATTTAACTTAGCATTGATTTTAATTCTTTTTTCAACTATGAAATATAATTATTTTCCAAACGATACAATTTTGAAAGATTTGAAAATGAAGCAAAACCAGTTTCAATGTTTCCTTATGAAAGTGCTCTACTTTTAATCCTTTTAATTCAGTAAAAGTTGTATGCTTGATCATATAAGTGCCTCTATAGTATTGACTTTATGAAAAATTATCTCATAGTCGCGGACTTAGGTTAGAGTACAAAAATGGTAAAAATCACGACAAATTCAATTTTTCTTGTTATTTTCAAGACAATATATATTTCTGTCTCCAGTTGAACGGTAAAAGTTGTGTACCTACTATAATGATATAAGTTCCTATGCAATGCAGACTTCAAACAAAAATTGTCTTACGTTCGCACACGTCCAAGTTAAAATACAGAAAATGGTGAGAATCACGAATAATTTCATTTTCCTTGTTATGTTCAAGACTTTTTTTTATGTAATTATATTCAGAAACTTACTGAAACACAAGTAAATGTAATACAGTATTCTGCTTGACTTACATTAGACAACAAGTTTCCTATGAATGAAACTGAAATTTGCTTTTAAGGATTGGTAGGGCTTTTCGGCTCTAAAAAGACGATCTGATGACTCCATCCTTTGCTTTAGATGAATAAACTTGGTGAGAGGCGATTGTGATCTCTTTTACACATCTTTCAACCGCTTGAGCCTGACATGGAATATTGAAAATATCTGGGAAGAAAAGATGAGTTATGTCTTTCTTCGTGAATTCCAGTAAGTCTTCTTTTGACATCACTCTTGTTAGAAAAGGGTCCGTTACAGCACAATCACTCGAATCGATGAGGTCTACCCAATCTTTGGCATCAAAATTCAGAACAAGAATTTCTAATCTTCCAATTTTTTTTTACCACACTATCTTGCTGAGAGAATACAAGATACGGCTTCCTTACGAGTTTTTTACCTTCTGTCGAATAGCATGGCGAACAGAATATTCTCTGCATGTCCGAAAGATTCATTATTTTGGATCACTTCATCTATCGTCTCATGTAGATCATCTTCAAGGTATCTTGTGAAACGAATGCTGTTCCACAAGTGCTTGAGGCCGTCTATGACTGTTGGTTGACATCCGATTTGAAGCCACATAGGCATATAAACACATACAACAAATTTAACTAGAACTCGCAATTCGAAGGACGGTTGACCAGAGCAGCCAGTAGGGTCAGAAGTTTTACCATCAAGTTTTATAAACAGATGCTTTAGTCGCAATTCGTTTCCGTGAAGCTGGCAGACGACCCATTGTAATGTTATTTTCGATTTAATTTCTAGTCTTCGTGTGATACTAGGATGCTTACCAGTATTTGTAGGACACCCATTACGTCCGATACAATTGATGTAGGACAAATTATTCCTGTTTTCATTGAAAAATGCCAATATTGCATTTGAGATATTCTGAGCTGCCGTAGATGATGAAGACACGAAACCTAAATAAGAACCTCCAGGTTCTTGAATAAGAGAAGTGTGTTCTCGCTGCATTGTTCGCTTCAATATTCTATCATTTACTCTCTCCATAAGTTTCGTTCCATCTTTTCGACCATCGAAGGAAAGACCTTCCAGTTTTACAACCGATGATAACTGTTGTCTTTGCAGTTTTGTGTGAGTTCTTATTCCTTCTCGATAAATTTTACTTTTATCAAAAGCTATCACTTCAAGAATGTACCTACGTCATACAAAAATGAAGAAGCCAGAACTGCAGCACTTCTATTTCCTATTCCGTATCTGTCACAAGCTGCTGAAAATTTTGGATATTTTATTCTTGTTTGTTCTGTTGATTGTATTTTACTAGGAGACCACTGCTCATCTTCATCTTGATTTTTATCTTCATCTTCATCTTCATCTTCATCTTCATCTTCATCTTCATCTTCATCTTCATCTTCATCTTCATCTTCATCTTTATCTTCATACTAATTCTCAACCTCATCGTTACTATCATCCGTCTCATCTCTCTCGTTTTCAGCACTATTGATGGAAGATATTTCTTCAGTAATTCCATGAGGTGGATTGTCACAATCAATTTGAAGTTTTCTAAATTTGTTTCCAACTTCCACTTTTCCTTGCGGCAATTCGTCATGAATTCGTCGTTTTTCTTGCTCTCCAGGGTGCTCAGTTCTGATCAATAGTTTAAATAGAATTCCCGTTTTCTTGAAGTTCGTTGGTCTGAAAGAAATGCCCTGTCAGATTCAGATAACTTTCCTTGCAAAACCATGATTCACATTTACACTTATAAATGGCTATATCAAAAAGCCTGTAGCTTTCTTGCTTAACCAAATTTTTTAAGTTTGTATTTTTTATGTTTTTTATGCTTATAGATCTTTCTCCAATCAAGAAGTGCAGTGCGATCTTTTAAGATTGAGACTAAAATAGATCTATCTGAAACGATTGGGATAGAATTGATATCCAAATCTCTTTCACTTTTATCAAGATTAAATTAGCAATACTATAAGAAATATTCTCTGAAGTTTCACCTTTACATATAAAATATTTTAACAATTTCATTTTCAAGGTACGAATATTATATTTTTTCCAGTTCTTCATCGTCGAACTATTATTACTCAACTAATGGTTCGCTGAGACCTTTGATTATTACTTTTCCCTTTTTGGGTGTTTTAGAAAGCTCTTGAGCTTCACTTTGTGAGATCACTCGACCGTATTGTACATTTAAGGCTATAAATCTCGAATTTCTAATTAATTCAGCACTCCATTTTCCCTTAATTATAATGTAAATCTTCTCGAAACCTTTTGTTAAATTTATTCTCATTCCTTTTTTATGATGACAGTCGATGGGGAATAGGAAATTGCTTCTCCTGAAATCAAATGTCTTGCACGTTTCAGTGGATCAATTATTGGTTAGTAATTGGAAACCTTTTTTGTACGCACGAAAAGGGTGAGGAAAAAAATATTCACCGAAATGGAAAATACTTCGTCAAATAAAAGTGTACCTATTTTCGCGGTAAACAAACATCAGTTTTATGTCCAAACAACCTAAAAACCCACTTTAAATTTTTCTCAACGGCAATATTTTTTAAAATTTTTCGTTTGCTTATTCAATCAAGATGTGTCAACACGAAAATAATAGGTATACTGCGCACGAAAATGATACAAAATTAGAATTTCGATCAAGTTGAAATTATAATTTATCAGTAAATTAGTGTCTTAACAAGCGATCAGATTGAATTATCTTTGTTTTGACTTTATTGAGTTATTCAAAATGAAATATATCATTGATATCAAAGTTAATTTCAATCAAATTATAGTAGACGATGCGACAACTTCTCATTTCCAGAGAAGGAAGAATCTGACGAAGCATACAATGTTGAAACTCATGATTGTACATTGTACATTGTATATAAGTTATTAATCAAACTTCGCCTCTTCCTAAGAAATTTCTTACATAATAGTATAGTAATTATCAATAACTGATGAAGATTCTCAGAATATTTATAGGGAAAGACCCGTGCAGGATATTGATTGAAATGACAAAAAATAATGAAAGCCTGCTTGAGTAGCTTTTATTCTTGATCGGAGTGAATATTCATATTAGGTAATGAACATGAAAAATTATTATTAATCGAGGGCGTCAATTTCACCTGAAGATCCAATTACATCTTTAACAATGGTTAATGAAACGCATTTGTGACTTTGAGTGTACTATAAGTTTTCCGATGATCAGATTCGATTTCATTATGTATCTGAAGTAATGATTTTATTCACAGAAATAAAAATGAATTGTGATTTATGTTATCTATATATATATTTTTTTGCAATAAAAATTCAAAATTCCTTTTGACACAACAAATTTAATTATTTTGAATTTATATTTGAATATTAATGCTTTTAAATTGAAATTATTCAATTTCAAATGTTTTGATTTCTTTTTTTTTTAGTTCAGAAGACCATAGCTTGTACCGTTTTAAATACAGGAATCAGATATGTACACTTTAAATTTCTAATAATAATATACGAGCGTATGCAGCTAATACATTCCATTCGCAACATGAAGTTGGTTCGCTGATATGATTTTAATTTTTATCCCCCTTTCTTTAAATTGGTCCGTTTTAATATTTGAAATTCAGAAATATGTAAGTAAGTGGAAAAAAGAATAATACTCATTTGTTAATATATGAAATTCTTAGGTATCGATTTCAAATCTTCGAAATTGTACAACAAAAATAATCAATAATTGGAAAGTTATATTTTTGAAATAAATTTATTTTCCGTTTCACTTATCACGTTCTTTAATTTTCCCTTTTAGTTAATAAGTTTCTTATTTTTTCATACTTAAAATACTTAGAATAAAGAAAAAGCCTAACCCTTTTGACTTCTAATATTAGTTTTAGTAAAAATAATGAAATTGCTAAAATTCATCACGATTTCAATTTATTAATTTTACTCGATCATCATCAAAACACTGAAAATGGTTTTGTTTCATTCAAAAAAATTTTTATTTTTATTGCTTCAAAATAATTAAACTTTATAGTTTGAAAAAATTTAAACCAAGTCTTAGTTAAATAATTAATTTCAACCTGAAGTGTCCAAAATTGTATAGTTTTAGGTTTACATATTGTAAGCTTTGAATATTTCGCACTGAAACTCTGAATAAATAAATTTGCTGGTGTTAATTTTTATCGTTAGTCAATAGTTGTATTTAAACTTCCAAAATTGTAGAGTTTCAAATTTTAATTTTTGAACTTTATATTTTTTACCTTCCTAAACCTATTATTCATTCACCCTCAAAAACCATCCCCTAAGTAATAAAATTATGTTTTTGCAATATATTGAAGTTCATTAACTTTTTTACCATTTTTTGCCAGATAATCACTAATAAATATGTTGATTGAAAAAATATACTGATAGTATTTAAGTTTCATTATATCTTTGTTGACGAGAGCTGACTTTCGCAATAATTCTCCCAATATTTTAATATTATTTATTTCCATACTGATTTTTCTGTAATGATTTTTCTATAATATTTTCCTATAATCACGAAAAAATATAGCAAGTCCATTGTACGAAAATTATTATAGGCCTATAATGAATTTCCCATATTATTTTTCCATAAGGGCAATACAAAATTATTTAAAAAGTTAATAAAAATATATAGCACATTGATTAGAGGAAAGTATTTGAGAGTCAAGAAAAGGGGCTTAGGAGGGTACGAATTAAAAAGATTGAAATTAAACAATTTTAAATCAAAAACTTCGAATATTTTAATAAATCCCGATTCAAAACCTCCGATAATAAACAACTTGTAAATGAGGAATACCTAAAATTGTACAATTCAAAGACTTAGAAGCTATGAAACTATAAAAATTTGTATACTTAGGCATACCAATCAAAATAATTTCACTACTAAGCATTCAAAACTGAAAATTAATCAATTTTACAACTTAAAAGTGGACCATTTTCAAATTTAGAATGCTTAAAATTGGAATTCTTTTTATTTGAAGTGCTGAAAAATTGTACAATTTCAAATTTATAGCCTGTAAAATTTAAAGCTCTCATCTTTCAAAACTTAAAAATTTCAATTTTTTTCGCAATTAAGAGTTTTACCATATATTTGAAACAGTGCAGATTTGTCAGATTTAAAATAAAACTTGAAAATTTGTACACATAAAATGGGAATGTTTAAGGGTGAATATTATTCAATAAGATATCCTCAAAATTGAAAACGTCAATTTCAAATCTACAAAACTAAAAGAACGTTTTGAATTTGAAATAGAATGTCAAAATCAATAATGCCGTAATGAAACATTTAAAATTACTAATTTAATACTGATGAACATTTGAAATTAAGTTATTTAAATAATAACTTTCTATTGAAATCCTGCACACTTGAAGAATTCCGAAAAAGCATTAAAAACTGAATATTTTTAATGTAGCTTCCCAATTTTCCAAACCCCTTCCAAATTATTATGTGAAAAAATAAAAAACAAATTTGCCTTAAAAAGAAAACTATGCGAGAACTAGGCATTCAAAATTGAACTATTTTAAATTGAAAAATATTATAAATTGAACATTCTAAACTCAATATCCCTCAAATTATTTTTTTTATTTTTTGAGTGACTAAGTTGTACAATTCAAAGTTGAAATCTTGGTAATCTTGTTTTATATTTGCTAATATTATTAATTAGCAACGAAATTTTTCCCGCGCGCTACGGCGCGCGTATAATATTGCTAGTTCTGAATAATGTTTATAGCTTGAAACATTTCAGTTTAAATTGATTTGAATAGAAGAATAAATTTTTCAATACATAATATTTATTTGTGATTTTAAGTATGAAGTCCTCAATTTTGAAACCGTTGGCTTTTCACAGCTTCTAAGGAGGGTCAAAAGTAGCTAGAAAGTCCTTGCAAAACTTAATAATTCTCCACTTTAAAAAAATAGCGCTCTTAATACATATTTTAAGACAAAAATATTTATTTCACGAAGAAAAAAAATTAAAATATAAAATATGTCTATTTTAATAACAGTTACTGTAAAACAAAGTTTGATGCAGCTTTTTCCAAATTTACTGTAAAAGGATGATCTAATTTTGATAAGGGCTCGTTGCCTTCCTTAAACAATTTTATAAGACTTTACCGGATCAGATTTTAAAACAAAATCTCTCATTTTCCAACTACAGCTATTTGTTTATAAAATTTTTTTGAACCCACAACTTTCATGATATTTTTAATTGTTCAAGTTTTAAAAATTTTCCAGTCCAAAGCAGTTAACTTCCGATATTTTGGATTCTTTTGTAATCGTTTGCATGTACTTGCAATCACATGCAATGTTTCAACGTTTGTACACCGAATTTTTTTGTTATGTACAATTACAAATTCGGAATGGCATAATTTTGCCAAAAAAAATCCCGAACGTTGAAAAATACCGAAAATTTAATTACTGAAATATAAAATTTCTGAAAACTTAAATAAATAAAATAAAACTAAATAAATAAATAAATAAAACTACCGAAAATTTTAATTCCTGTAATTTTAAATTCCCGAAACTTTTGAAACCCGAACGTTCAAATTCTGAAATTTTCAGAAATTTGAACTTTCGGATATTCAATATTTTTGGAAATTTGAAAAAACGTCAATTCTATTATCGGAAACCTGAAAATTTTGGAAATTTACTATATTCGAAAATTCGGCAATTCACTATTTTCGGGATTGTGAAAATTTCGGAAATGAATATTTTCGGGGGTTTTGTTTTCTTCCAAGAATTTTCGTTTTTTGGGATATTTATGTTGCGTTTTTCATCTCAGAGGTGTCAAATATCAAAATTGTTCTTTTTTATTTTTTCGTGAATTTGAAATTTCGGGATTTCAAAAATTCGGGTTTTAAAATCACGGTAATTATGCAATTGCGGTAATTTAAAATTTCTTCATTCTTCTAGTTTTGTTAATTCTTACTTTGAGCATGTTTCAATTCCGCTAATAAATGTTATCGGTAGCATGATTTATCTTCGCTAATTTTAAATTTCATAAAAATTCATTTTTGGGAAATTTTCCATTTCAGGAATGATAATTTCGGTATTTTTCAACGTTCAAGATATTCCTTTTTCGGCAAAATTATGTTGTCCCAGGAACTATTTGACAATTACACATACTAAAAGTGTAAAATACATAAATGACCTCACCAAAACGTGTTTCAAATTCTTATCTCACATTCTTATCTTTTATTATTCTCACCTGTCTACACATCACCTTGATATTACATAACTCATTTTTAATGACACACGTTTAAATATAATACTTTATTTATTTGTTCATAAGATTAAAAATTAATTGTATTTGCTGTTCGTGGTAAGCAAGTGAAACAAAAGAATTGATCATATTCCTAATTGATACTGGGATATCTTATTAGCCCTGGAATTTTTAGAGACTACACTGAAAACAAAATTTATTTATCCAAAGAAATATGTTTCTTTCGTTTTTTTTTCTTTGTACCAAGGATTTGTTTACTTTAGTTGAGTGAATATTGATTAGAGGCAAAGGAGTCATGCCTCAATTCGATGAAATCATTTCTTTGGTGATATTTCTTTAATAGAAAGATAAGTTTTTTTGCAATAAATGTGAAAATTATTAAATCAAAGAAATGATTTCTCGGAAGCGAAGAACCTGGTGTTTTTGAATCTCTTTTTAACAGCCTAAGAAATATTTCCTTATCTCAATGAAATTTTTCCAAGTGCTTAATATTTATTTGAATTAGGTAACTCATCCATGTGTGGATCAAGTAATTTAGTTTAGTTAGTTAGTAGTTTTAGTGATAGTAGTTTTACTTCAGTTGAGTAGTTTAATTTCTTTGAGTAAAAGAAATATTTTTTCCAGATAAATAATTATTCATGGAATTGAAAAAAATATTTATAACTTGCTAAGAGTTGACAAGGTTATTACAGATAAATAGTTATATAGATTGGAATTTTGTTAGATTAAACATAGATCTATTTCATTGGAAAAAATCGTATATTAAATAAAGAATCTACAATTAATTAATTTTTAATAAATATTTGTCCCAACGAAGGAAGCGCTTTATCGCAATAAATACCTGTGCATTTCATTAAAATACCTATTTGTTTTTTAAATTTGACATTTTTGCATATTTTTTCGCTAATATATTTATTTCAGTGAAAACATAATTTTTTTTAGTGAAATGTTCATAACATCCGTTGAAAGAAACATTTATTTAGTTCATGAAAAAAAAATTGATCATTCTAAATGAATCTTTCTTTCAGCAGTAAATAGTGAAGGACTGAGGCCGCTAGGTGGACGAAGCATATTATCTCACAATAGAAATTAAATCCCAAGGAGATGAGTTAGCTGAAAATTTCCACCATTGTTTTAATGAAAAGTAGATGTAATGATCTATCATACTGATTGTTATTTGATGCTACTATGTTTCCTCAGCATCAACACTGACTGTGCTTGAAATATTTTGGAAATTTTTGCTCATTTCGTGAAGAAAAAGTTATTATTACAATAATATTATAATTATTAAAATTATTATAACAATGAATAATACTTTTGAAGAAATGTTAGATTCACATTTTTGTATTTCTACTATCCAAATTTTTCCCACAATGGTGTTATTTTTTTGGTCCAATGGAATATTAATTTGATTCTAAGCTAGCTTATTATGAACAATAAATTAGATATCTTGGCCCAACTTGGTGGGTATATAGAACTCACCAAAGTCGAAAAATTGTATAAGCCTAGAAGATATTAATTGGAAATTGAAGAAACGAGCTATAATCGAGATTAAAAAAATTCTCTCAACAAAAAGTCGTGCAGGCTATAATTTTATTCCAGTAACTACAAAACTTTGACAGTCGCGCCTCATTTCACGATTTGACATATTAATGAGGATGAAATAAATTTGCAATTTCATTTCTGAAAAGCAGACCAAGGTACAGCTTACACGCTTTCACCAAATGAACTCAAACTTTTTTTGTTAAAGATGTCATCAGATTCTAGAAGAATTTTTACTGAATTTAAAAAACATTGATTCATATTGAAAATTTTTTATTTTTTAGTCATTTTCACTCATTTCTTAACGATTTCTACCATGCGGACGCAACTGGAGTAAAAACCAATCGATCGATTTCGATAAAACTTTATATAGATATAGTAAATAAAGTGTACATATCCCGCTTTTTTCAGAATAATGTGATCCATAATCATATCATGGAGTTAAATTTGAACTTATCAAACCATTTACTATTGTTAACATGCAGACATACCGAAATCCAAAAAAAATCAATCGATTTCGATGAAACTTTGAATAAACATAGAAGATAACGTGTACATATGCCGCTTTTTTCAGGAGAAAGTGATCCATAAACATATCATGGAGTTAAATTTGAATTTATCAAAAAAGTTACTATTTTTTACATGTGGACATACCGACTGCTAAAAACAATCAATCGATTTCGATGAAACTTTGCATAAGCATAGTAAATAACATGTACATATGCCGCTTTTGCAGGAGAAAGTGATCCATAAACATATCATGGAGTTAAACTCGAATTTATCAAAAAATGGACTATTTTTCAAATGCAGAGCTACCGACCGCCAAAGCCAATCAATCGATTTCGATGAAACTTTGCATAAACATAGTAGATAATATGTACATATGCCGTTTTTTCAGAAGAAAGTGATTCATAAAAATATCATGGAGTCAAATTTGAATTCATCAAAAAATTTACTATTTTTAACATGCAGACATACCGACAGCCAAAACCTATCAATCCATTTTGATGAAACTTTGCATGAACATAGTAAATAACGTGCACATATGCCCTTTTTTTACGAAAACTAGTCGATTGATTTATTTTTACATACAAAACCATCGTTGATTAAATAATATACCTACTGTTTTATATAATATACATCTTGGTTTAGAAGATATTATTAACTCCAGATTGTGTCTATTTACAGTTAATGCAAAACTTATAATCAAAATCGTTGTAAAACTACTGAAAATTAATAAGCATATCAAAATTGAAAATTTGTCATCCTCGCTTGCTTCGCGTAACCATCAATCTGATTCATAAATTTTCATTTCATTTTAAGTAACAAAAAGTATACGAACCTATCACTGACTAAGTTATGCTGATTTTCCACCAGATTCTTGAAGAAAATCGTTCACAATAATTGAAGCATGGAAAGCTAAACGGTGCTAAGTCCACTTTTTGATGAAATTGAATTTTCTTTAAAAATCATACTCTCTTGTTTTTTTACACCTATTGTTCAAATATTTTAAATTTTCAAATTCAAACTAAATCGGTTGTAAATTCTTCCTCTAGAAAGGTTTTTGTCTCTTCTTTAAAATTTGGTTGATTCGACTTAGCAGCGTTTAGCATTCCCCGATTCAATTATTCTATAAGTTTGAATAATATTGATTTGAAATTGGAGATATGCTTCGACCCCAAAATTTAAAAAATATGCTTGAAAAAATGTCGACTGTAGATTAGACTTTCATGTCAACATTGTCGCAGAAAATTATTTAATACACTAATTCACTGAACTAATTCCTTTTATTAAAAAAGACTCCTATTTATAAATTTTCTTCTAGTGGTACTTGGCCTTATTTTTTGATTTCACAATTTTGATTACCTCTAACGTAAATTAATAAAATATTAATAGTCATGTACTTGGTGGCATTTTTTCACACGTAGTGTTTTTGGTGGAATCTCATTCATTTTTTTGGCGGCAATAGCAAATCCACATATACATAAATATTTTTTTTGTTTGAAAAATGAATAAATTAATATTGTAGGCGAATTAAAAAAATGTTGGCGGGCTTAACGTTGTCTTTAAACAATAAGCATAAATATGCCAACATGGGATTTAATCGCATGGGAAACCCATTTTTTTTAAAAGAACTATTCATTGAAATTTAGGGCACGCTTCTTTGAACCAAGGAATCGCATCTTTTAATTAAAAATATCTTTTACTTCAATCGATGACCACTAATTTGTTTGAGGGAAATATAACCTGGATTTAAAATCACATTTGGTTATACCAACTACCTAGTTTTTAAACATAAATCTCCTATTTTTTCAACCATAATCAACGTTCTTACGCTCAATAAATATTCCACTGGCAGAATTAATTATTAATTTGTTTCAATAATTTCATATTTTTAGTTTAGATAAAACCATTTCTTTGGATTGAGGAAACACATGATTGGAATTATTCAGTACGATCATTTCTTTGAATCAAATAAATTTCCTTCGATTCAAAAATTATTTTCTTCAGATTAGATTTGATTGAGTTGAATGCCGAATGCAGCAACAAGTGTTGACTTTTCGTGACTTTGATAGCGTTAGCACGTTTTCGAGAGTCTCGTTCACGTGACCGACTCTACCTGTTATTCTTCGATCTTATCTCGATTTTCACGTGAGTAAGAGCAGGTATTCAATGTGCGATTATGAAAGTTCACACAAAAAATTTATCCAATGACATACAATCTATTTCACAATGAATGATTACAGTAATTATGCAATAAAAATTTTTCTTTTCTTAAAGAAAAGCAATAATACTTATGAAGTCTTTAAAACGAGTACGTTTTCAAAAATCAGCGTGAATGGCTTATTAGATACAAAAATGTAACAAAACAAAAAAGAGGGAAGAAAGGAAAGGGAAGAGAGGAGAGGGATCTTTCCCTTATTCTTTCTCCGTCTTTTTCATACTACTAGGGACTAAAATGATGCAAGATCATTTAGACCTCCACATCAAAGAAATTTTATAGGAAACTACAGTAATATATTTCAAATTTATCTTGTTGTTTCTTGTCACCTTATCCAACTGTACCCGGATAAATTTTCTTTTTTTCTTTTTATATACGTTTATTCCCACGTTTCGTCCTAGGCTAACTCACTAGGTTCTTCAGCAAGGCAATGTGAATCAGCCCTGCCTTAGACATGCTTATTATTTAATTGACCTCGAATCAATTATATTCCTATTTCGAAAACGAACTGTTCCATCTGAAATTGCGGAGAGACCTGGCGAGGTATATTAAATATATTCGAAATCAAAAACATCGGTAAAAATCATAAGATTAGAAAAAATGGAAATAAAGCACTCAATGGTACATAATTTGCACATATTGTTAATATGGCATCTTCTTCAGAATACCATTTTTCGTAGGCAACGAGGGTATAATTTCTTTTACCTGAATGTATGTGAAACCTATAGCCCCTTTTTTTTGATAAGTGCCAGGTTAACATTTTAATTAGCTGTAAAATTGAAAATTGTATGCAAAACCTCATGGCAACCTTACTTTATGATAAGTACCAGGTTCACACTTAATTAGTTGTAAAATTGAAAAAACGTGAAAAAATTATTACAAGATTTATGTACACGGAACATGGAAAATGAAGGAAATAGATCATAGTGCCAAGATCAAATTTT
>JAUMHM010000016.1:26289299-26304609 GCA_032362435.1 Melikaiella ostensackeni | reverse complement strand
GTGCACCAGATGTGAAAAATACATCTTCTTTGTCTTAGTTTAGTTCTAAATGAAGATTGGCCGCACCTCACTCATTTTTCGCATGTCCCTTCATTGTATATCTTCTGAGTGCATCAGGTGTACAAAAAACATGTTCCTCCAGGAAATTAAGTTCTAAATAATGACCGGACGTTTCTCTATGATTACCGGAACGACCCGTCACCCGTGTGCACCAGATGTGAAAAATACATCTTCTTTGTCTTAGTTTAGTTCTAAATGAAGATTGGCCGCACCTCACTCATTTATCGAATGACCCGTCATTGTATATCTTCTGAGTGCATCAGGTGTACAAAAAACATCTTCCTCCAGGAAATTGAGTTCTGAATAATGATTGGTCGCCTCTCTATGATTACTGGAACGACCCGTCATCTGTGTGCACCAGATGTGAAAAATATATTTCCCTCGAGAAGCTTAGATTCTAAATGAAGATTGGCCGCACCTCACTCATTTTTCGCATGACCCGCCTTTGTATATATTCCGAGTGCATCAGGTGTACAAAAAACATCTTCCTGCAGGAAATTGAGTTCTAAATAATGACTGGTCGTCTCTTTATGATTACTTGAACGTCCTGTCACCCGTGTGCATCAGATGTGAAAAATACATCTTCTTTGTCTAACTTCTAAATGAAGATTGGCCGCACCTTACTCATTTGTCGCATGACCCTCATTGTATATCTTCCGAGTGCATCAGCTATACAAAAAACATCTTCCTCCAGGGAATGAAATTCTAAATAATGACTGGTCATTTCTCTATAATTATCGAATATCGTCACCCATTTATAATTAATTATTATATTTTATATTTATAATTTTTAATTTATATTTATTTATAATTTATTTATATTTATAATTATAATTATTTATAATTTATAATTATTAATTATAATTATCGTCACCCATGTGCACCAGATGTGAAAAATACATCTTCTTTGTCTAAGTTAATTTGTTAATGAAGTTTGGCCGCACCAAACCCATTTCTCTCATGGCCCGGCATTGTCCATCTTCCGAGTGCACAAGGTGTTCTTCGAGGATTTTGAGTTCTAAGTAAAGATTGTTCACACACCAATACTTATTATAATGACCCCTTATTGTACAACACTTTCCAAGTACGCCAGGTGTAAAAAAAATCTCCCTAGAGGAAGTTAACTTTTAGAAAGGAATGGGTCGCACTCCAACGGTTACTGGGAAGACCTGTCATTCCATGAAATCTTCTAAGCGTACCGGGTGTATGGTACATAATGCATCTTCTTCGAGGAATTTTCGTTGTCATTAGGTTTTGGTTGCACCCCAACAGCTACAAGGATGCCCCGTCATTATTCAACATATTGCGGGTGCACCAGTTATACAAAATACATGTTCTTCGAAAAAATTAAATTTTAAATAGTTGTTCATTTATAATTTAACCTCTTCGATGAAGATGTATTTTTTACACCTGCTGCACTTGGAAGATGTTGCACCATGTCGGGTCGTCCCAATAATTATTGTTGAGGTGCGACTAATTTATATCTAGAATTCAACTCCCTTTAAGAAAATGTATTTGGTACACCTAGTGTACTCGGAAGATGTACAATGACACGTCATAAGACAATTGGGTGGAGTGCTGCCAATCTTCATTCAGAACCGAAATTCCTCGAAGAAGATGTATTTTTTACACCTTGTGCACTTGGAAGATGTTGTACAATGACTGATCGTCACCGTAACTGTTGGAGTGTGACAAATCCCTATTTGGAGGTCAAATTTCTCGAGGAAAGATGTATTTTGTACACATATTGCAAACGGAATGTGTTGGGACGACGGTCGAGACCTCCGGAATTCGACCGGGCAGAGGTAAAGATAGTACAGCCTTTTTGCGGAATTTCCTCGGTCCATTACAGACTGGAATTTGCAGCTGGAATGTCGGTGGAATTTCCACGGAAAGTTAACAGAACTTCCAACTGGAATTTCCGTGGAGTATTTTCCGGGGAATCTTTCCACGTGAGAAAGTTATAGAAAAAAGACCATTGTAAAGAATATATAAATATTAGAAGTGTATTTCCTTCTGACAACCTTTTTTGTATATGCAGCAAGGGTTCTGCTTTCATTTCTAGAAATCCTTTTATTTTTGCATATAAGTCATACATGTACATCCTTCTGGCAACCCTACTTTCCATAGGTACCAGGTTGACATTGTATCACTTTTTCCGGTTTATCAAAAAAAAATTGTGATTGTGAAATCGTCATTTGATTCTTTGAATTCTTTAAATGCACAAGCTATCTATACTAAAACTGAAGCTTTTAAGCACTCTCAATTTATCTGTACAAAATGAAAATTCCGTTCAACTTAATTTGTCACGTGATATTATTTTCACTTACTTTATTAGAACAAAGGTTTCAAGCACTCTCGATTCAGGAGCGAAGAAATAAACCTCAGTTTTTGAGTAATGTGTGACCTTTCACTGTTTTCAGATGAAGACTTAAAAAATCATTTCCTCTGAATCTAAGCATGTAAATTAATAAAACTTGAGTCTGTAGAATTCATGATGAACATAGCGGAAATATGAAAAATAGTTTTTGATATACTTACCTTGTTATAATTTATATTTATTTATTAATCAATTGTTCTTGACCCTTTTCTTCCTGATCTTTAATAAGCGTCTAAATAACAATTCTTCTAGCACTCAAGTCGCATTGTATTCATAAAAACACACTCAGGCTTTACTATCTTTATTTTTACGTTTTAATTAATATTTATTTTGTGGAAGTTCTTGTATAATGCATAGTCTCTTAGTTGCGCCAAGCAGTTAGCTTAACAATGATGATTGATGAGCGAAGAAAAAAGCCGAATTAAAAATACATAAAGGATGTCTGGCGTGAATTTGTGACGCGCTGGTGACTTTGCTTTTGTAGGATAGTTAATGGGAACAATTTTTAAAATAAAGCAACCAAGAAGAGGAAAAAGCCTTATGTAAATTTAGGGTAATTCAACAAAGAAACAGTTTTTATTAATAAATGTTCGCCTAAATTGATCAAATCATTATTCACACCATAAGTAATTTCAATTTTACTTAGCAGGTTTTTTAAAGCCGTGACATTTTCTGCCTTCGCAATCGTTTTTCCAGTGATAGGAAGTAACTAGTTACTTTTCTTGGAAACGATAGAGGTAGCGAAGTTACTTTTATAAATAAGTAACGAATTGGTCACTAGATTTTTTTCAATAACTGTAACTATAAAAATCGATACTTTTTTAGTTACTTTCGAAATATAGTTCAAAGTCTTTTTTACGACAATCAATCGATATTATTGCTTTCGAAACTATTTTTTCATTTTCACTACATATTCAAATTGCGGCGGCATATGCCATAAAGATTTATAGCCCAATGTAGGAAAATTGCCATTTTCCTCCCACCCTGGAGCTACAAATTTTCGAAAATCTATACAATGCTTTTAAAAAGAAGAAAAAATTAATTTCAGAGTTGGATATACATTTTTTAAAAAATTAATTTTTTTAACTGAAAATTGTACTACCACAGTTGAAGATTCATCACTTTAGTTGAAATTCAACTCTTTGTTTGAAAATTTCTCTTTTTTAGTTGAAAATTCATGTATTTTGTTAAAGATTCGTCTTTTTTGGTAGAAAACTAATCTTCTTGGCTGAAAATTCATCTTTTCAATTGAAAATTCAACTACTTGATTGGAAGTTAAACTCTTCTGTTAAAAATTCATTTTTTGGTTGGAGGCTCATCATTTTAGTTCAAAATTTATCTCCGGTATATAATTAAACTATTTAGTTGAAAGTTATTTTCTTTTCGTTTAACGTTGATTTTTTAACTACAAATTTAATTATTTTATTCCTGGTTGAAAATTTATGTATTCTGGTTAAAAATTCAACTGTTTAGTGGAAAATTCGTGTATTTTCTTGAAAACTCGTCCCTTTTTGTCGGAAATTGATCTTCTTGTTCAAAAATTCATCTTTATTAGTTGCAAATTTGACAACTTGGTTAAAAGTTGAACTCCTTCATTAGGAATTCATTTTTTAGTTGATTATTCATCATTTTAGTTGAGAAATCATGTATTCTGTTAAAAACTCGTCTTTTTTAGTAGAAAATTTTTTGTTGCTGAAAATTAATTTTTTAACGTAGAATATATCCATTCCATTCTGATTGAGAATTGATCCTATTTGATCAAATTTCATTGTTTTGATTAAAGATTCATTATTTTAGTCGAAAATTTATATCCGGTTGAAAATTTAACTATTTTGTTGAAAATTCTGTTTTTTTTGGTAAAACATTAATTTTTTAGCTACAAATTCAATTATTTTAATTTTGGTTGAAAAACTGATCTAATTTAGTTGAAAGTTCAACGTCTGCTAAAACATTTTCTGTTTGTCTTAGAATATTTCAAATCTTACAGAAGTGTCAGTCGTAATTAGGTGAATCTAAAGAAACACTTTTAGAAAGAAAAAATATTTCTTAAATGCCAAAGTAACTAAAAAAGTAACGAAAGTAACTTTTTTTACAAAAGTAACTAAAAACATTTAGAAGCGCTTACCATAACAGTAACTAGCTACTTTTTTTCGTGATGTAGCGGTAACGATAATTAGCTCCTTTCAAAAAGTAACTTACCCATCACTGCGTTTTTCCGTGTCTGAAAAGTTTACTACTCAACAAATCTCGAAGATATAACTTGATTAAAGTGAGTGCGGTATGGTATTTTTATTTAAAAATAAGAGAGATGTGAAAAAGTATCTTTTCCTTTACTGTTCAGGAATCCTTTAGCTGATTACTTGCTCACATCAATCACAATCGCGGTAGAGAGTAACTCATAGAGTAACTTTGTCAGCACCTTTGATGTTCGCGGAAACAGAAAATCGCGCGATGACGCGTTAAAAGGCCGAAGTTGTATGAAATTTATTGCTCAATCGTAGATTTATTCATATCAATACCTTTCCGTTCGAATCCTCGAAATTACTCATCATACTCAATACAAATTTTTAACATAAATCTGGAAATTTAAACTTTGAAGCAATTTTTGACTCTCCAAATAAGAAATTTCTTTATTTTTAAAGCTTTTATTTTTATTTGTTTCATTTCTAATTTAAAAATTCATCAGCTATTCAATAATAAATCTTTTGAGTTAAAAATGTTTTCATTTTATGTAATTTTTAGGATGGCCGCTAAACCGGAAAACCGGGAAATGACCGGGAGCTTTTTGAGACAGGGAAAATCTGGAAATGACAGAGAATTCAGATCCCGACCGGGAATTAAACAAATTTTTATAAGAAAAATTTATCCAATCTCTTGAAGTATTCCAAATCTTATATCACATGATATAATGCAATTTAAAATATACGTTCGATTCCAATATATTTTTCTTACGTTACGTTCAGTTGCTAACTTTTTCAATTATGAAATAATTTAGTTTACAGCGCGTAATTCTGAAATTTTTTACTTTGAAAACTTCAAATTTTGGATCAACATTTTTGAGCATACATTTTCAATTTAAAGACTTCTAAAACTTAGTTTTAAAGACTTAAACAATTGAGAATCAAAAGTGTTTGAGATAGAAATTTTTTGATGAAAAACGTTTTTAAGTTGATCTGTAAATGTAAATCAATTAATGATTTTACAACACGATTCTGAATCTGTGTAAACTTAAACAATCTAGAGGTTTTGACGATAAAAATTCAACTGTTTCAATTCGTAAGCCTTATTAGTTCAACAAATGTGAACGTCCGATTGAAACTTTTTATCCCATTTTCAATTTCCGAATAATTCAAAATTAATGGATTCATATATAAACTCTATTATTTAATTTCAAATCCTATTGAAAAATTTTTTCAGTCTGAAATATTCCATTTTCAAACCATTCAATTTAAATTTTTTTAATTAAGAAAAGGACAATTTCTTAAATATTTAGCAACATTTGTCAATACATTCAAAATGAACAATTTTTAATCAAAGATTCGAAAATAAACAATTTGAATCTAAATTGCTAAAACAGAAAACCTTAAATCGTTAAAATCTTATAGAGCTACATTTAGACTTTAAACGTTACAATTTTAATTATTCCATTTTTGAAATTTTTCATTTGTTAGCGAAAGTGTTTATTTTTTATTTTTAAATAACATTCGAACAATTATTAACTTGAAATAACTAAAAATTAAAATAATTTAACTTCTAATTTGAAAAGTGATAAGTTTAAAAATAGGTTAAATTTTTTATGTTTCCAACTTAAAATTGCCTAAAATTATATAATTTTGGAAATTTACAGATTTATTGATTTATTTTTCATTTTAGAGTATTGCAAATGAACAGATTATGAGAATTTATTAAAGTTTAGGATCTTGCAGTTCAACGGCACATAAATAAAAAAATTGAATTGGAAATATTTTTAAATCTTTTGGAATCTTTGAAATCTTCAAAATCTTTGCAGAATCTTTTAAATCTTCATACTTTCAAATTTTTGGAATCTTTAAAATTTTGTAAAATTTTCCAGATGTTTGTGAAATCTTTTGAAACCTTTAAGATCTCCATGAAATCTTTTAAATCTTCTGAAATATTTTGAAATCTTTTGGAATTATTGAAATTTTCGTGAAATATTTAAATACCTTGTTAAATCTTTTGAAATCTATTGAAACCTCCGTGAAATCTCAAAAAATCTTTGAAATCTCCTGAAATATTAGAAAATCTATTTAAATCTTTAGAAACTTCGTGAAATTTTTGAAATCCTAATGAAGTGATTGAAATCTTTATGAAATATTTAAAAACTTGGTTGACTCTTTGGAAATCTTTAAAATCTTCTGAAATATTTTGAAATCTTTGAAATCTTTGTAAAATTTTTAAAATATTCATGAAATCATTTAAAGCATTGTGAAATATTTGAAAACCTTGTTAACTTTCTTGAAATCTTTGAAATTTTCCAAATCTTGGCAAAATCTTTTAAATCTTCATACTTCTAAATCTTTTGGAATCTTTGAAATTTTGTGCACTTTTCGAAATATTTGTGAAATCTCTTGAAATTTTCTGAAATCTTTTGAAATCTTTAAAATCTTTATGAAGCCTTTGAAACCTTCTGAAATATTTTCAAGCCTTTGAAATATTGTGCGTTTAAAATCTTTGCGAAATCTTTGATATCTATTGGAATCATTGAAAATTTTGTGAAATATTTTAATACCTTGATCAATCTTTTGAAATCTATTGAAACCTCTCTAAAATCTTTAAAATCTTCGAAATATTCTAAAATATTTGAAAATCTGTTGAAATCTTTGAAATCTTTGTGAAATTGTTGAAAACCTAATGAAGTTATTGAAATCATTATGAAATATTTAAAAACTTTGTTGACTCTTTGAAAGTCTTCTGAAATCTTTCAAAATCTTGAAAATCTTCGTGATATGTTTAAAAACTTTGTTTACTGTTTTGAAATCTTTGAAATGTTTCGGAAATCTTTGAAACTTTGCAAAATCTTCTGAAATATCTTGGAATCTTTGAAATCTTTCGGAATCATGAAAATCTTTGCGAAATATTGAGGAACTTTATTAACTCTCTTGAAATCTATTGAAATCCTTCTGAAATCTTATGAATTCTGCGAAATTTTTTAAATCGTTGTGAAATGTCTTGGAACTTTTCGAAATCTTTGAAATCTTCTGAAATCTTTGAAATTTAAAATCGTTCAATAGAAAACTATTGAAAGCTTCAATTTCATACGTCTAAATTACTGAGCATTTGAATTGAAAATGTCTGAATTGAAAATTCGTTTAGCTTTAATTTTGAAGCTTTAAAATTCAAAAGAGTTCCACTCTAATTGCTCTGATTTACAGTTCAATCTTCCACCCGGAATTTGGAAGAACTTTATAGATTTTTAAATGCAATTTTTGATAAATATTTCTAATTTTAAACTCATACGTACCTGTAGAAAGATTTACTGACATCAAATCTTATTTTATCTCTTCAAGGCTAGAATTATGGCCAAAAAACCGAATCTAATCAAATTTTATGAAAGCCAATAAAGCTTATACTACTATACTACTTCTTATAGTCGTTTTCACGATTATTTCGTAATTCTGAATTTTTTCCGTTATCTGAGAAATTTCATGTTCATTTTCTTAGGTAAATGCCTGAAAGTTTGCATTTGCGTAATGGCATAACGCAATAACTAGAGGCGTAGAATATTAATACGTATAAAGTACAGAAATTTTGTAGAGGTCACGAAGCATGGATACCTATTACAATATGTCAACACAATCTTGCTTGCAGAATATTGTCCTAACAAATTTTACAATAAAAGTGAAAAAGGAAAAGAAGTTCAAATTGTTTTCTTTGAAAGTTCCTTAAAACGAAAACATTTTTGTCAAAGTTTTGTATAAGATTGATAAAAAATCCCTGCAGAAACCGCAAGGCGGTTTTCACATGAAACTTTTATTCATAAAACTTTATCCATACTTATGTAAATTTAGGTCGCTGTTATTGTCCAGACTTTATTTCTCGTGAATTTTATTCTGTTTGACTACTTTGCATACAAAAAAGAAGTCTATGATCGCACTTCAGTAATGTGAATCTCTTTGATTTAACACCAGCATCACCGTCTTCGAATAAATTTATCTGTTGGATAAATTGACTTTATTTGAGCAGCGACAGTTCGATTTCTAGCAAAGAAGCTTTGCCTTGAGCCTTCTTAGTGCGGTGAATAAATTTATCTGAAGAAGAATTGGTGAATTCTTCAAGCACTAGAAGTAGAAAAATTAAATTGTATTCCTTATTACTCTGATCGCATAAATCGATCTCCTGGAGTTGCCTGTTGTTCATAAAACTCATTTTAATTTAGAAAAATTAACATATCGTAAGACGGGGCTAAGCGAGACAAGTTTTCAGATTTTCCTTAATAAATTACACGAAGGAATTATAATTGGATATTAATGTGTTGAAAAGGGGGTTACTTGCCTTTTCTATTTTTGAGTGATTCACGCGTGTGAACCTTGCACGACGGTCGCGCTTATGGGTAGAAACGGAGTGTAGGAAGATTAAGGGAAGATGGCGGCTATCTGGAGGAAGAAGGAAATTCGGCAAGAAGAAAAAGGAAGAGGGTGGCTATTCGAGTTCAAATTTCAAACTTGAGGTGATTCCGAAGGAGTCCTCATTTCCCGGAAAAACTTGCTCAGGACGAATCAATGTTCCCGCGGACTGCGGAAACCCTCTAAGTTGCCAGGGTAAGACAGGCGGTGTGCGCCTTTCTCAGTAGGGTACTGCAAAGTACGCCGCACCCTTGAGAGACAGGCGTTTGTGCGCCGACGATCTCCCAGGAGGTACCTTGGGTGCTCGCTATATAGTGGTGGTGGCGGTCGTCGCGTGAGCGGCGTAGGTAGCTCGTGAGCTGAGCAGCTTGCTGGCCCTTCACTGGCAGGGGCAGCTGCGCGGGGTTTGCGCTGCCTCGGGTTGATCCCCATTCGTGGAATCGTCAGATGTCGCCTGCAGGCTGCTTCTTCATGTTGCGTAAAAGGCTGGTACGCTGGTACGCGTTCAAAGAACGCGGGGGGGGGGAGTTGACCACCAAGGAAGCTCTCACAGTACGTGTCAACGAGGATAGCGTAAAGTTGTCCAGAAATTGAGTGAGACCAATTAAAAAAAATGGGAGGGGGGAGGGGGGGGGGGTCCCAACTATCGCCCCCTCTTCCGAGATCCAACGCACGCGAGTGGGCGAGTGGCGCGGCGAAGCCGCACCAGTCGCTCACCCGCGATCAGTGATTTCCCGGAAAAATGACCGGACTGGAAGAAATTGTTATGCGTTACCCGTTTGGGCATTACTGCACAGTCTGGGAGAAATTTGACATGGCAGGAAGTTAGAGTGACGTTTTATGTATGTGGGAAAAAAGCCCTCAAGAGCGAAAAATCACAAGATCTGAAAAATTATTTTGGCTAAGGAAAATAAAAAAGAAAAGTGGAAAGGGGTTAGTGGGGTTGAAAATAAAGATTGCAGATAGCATATAGGTCAGAGGTGGCAGGTCGGCGCGACGTCGAGACGAGTCTCGGTGCCGCGTCGACCCCCCAACCCGACATGAGTGACTTATTTCATGAGAACGTCTTTTGGCAGAGCGTGTTTCCGAAGAGGATCGTAATCATATTTCCCTAGGGAGGAAATGTGTTCAAAAGGCGATAATGATTCAGATTTATAAAATTTAGTAGCGGTTCCTTTGATATTCTCTGAAATGTATGGTAATTGAAATTCTCTGTGAAGAACAGAATTCTTGGTATATCTTGGGGTATAGATGATACATTACAGGCATAAGCTATGTTTGGTCGAATAAAGATTTTATACATCAAGATTCCGTATTTGGGTTTTAGACTTAAGTGTCTATTAATAATAGGATTCAGGCGCAACATGACGCCGAAAGCTTTTTCTTCATTTTATTGGATATGCTGATTCCAATTAAGACGTTTATGTAGTATACCCCCTAAGTATTTTATGGAGTTTTTCCATTCTATTGGTTGATTGAACATTTTGGGTGGATCTATTACAACTGGCTTTTTGACTGAGAAAAAAATTGATTCTGACTTTGCTATATTAATTTTTATTCTCCAGAGTTTAGCCTATACTTCAAGGATTTCAAGAGTTTTGTTAAGTAATTTGAAGATTTTCGATGTGACCAGGAGGAAGTACATAGTGCAGTGTCGTCTGCATACTATCCGAATGAAACTTCGGGCTCCTGAGGGATGTCATTTACGTAGATAATCAAGAATACCGGTCTTAGAATGCTGCCCTGAGGCATACCCGCTCGGATGGGTTCTTCTTCTGAGTGTGTCTGGTTTATTTTGACTGAGAATTTTCTGTTGGGAAGATAAGAGTGTATAAAGTGGATAAACCCTTTTGGAAAATTTGTAATTCATTAGTTTTCTGAGCAGTCCTGTGTGGCAGATACGGTTAAAAGCTTTTTATACGTCGAGGAAAATAGCTCCAGTATGCTCTCTTCGATTGAAATTTGAGCTAATGTCTTCGGTGAACTTGAACATCATGTGCTGCGTCGAGTAATCTTTTCTGAAACCGTATTGTTGCGGTTTAAGGATGCTGTTTTCCTCGAGGTGATAGTTTACGCGAGTGAGTATTATCTTTTCAAAAATTTTGCTTATTGTATTAGACTAATGGGCCTGTAGCTTGTTGGATGGCATGGGTCCTTGCCTTTTTTCTGAAAAACTAAAATGTGAGCTATTTCCCAAGAGTTAGGTAAGTCGCTTAGTTGAACACAAAAATTGAAGATAATGGCAAGGAGAGTGAGGCACGAGATAGAAAGTTTTTTAAGGACTAAGTTTGAAATTGAATCAGGGATGGATGCTTCATTATTTTTAGTACTTTTAAATTGTTTGGTTACTGGATGGAAGTTTTCCTCTGCAATGCGATGTGTAGCGAAGGTAGGATCGTCGGCTGGAATATCAGTCTGTTTTTTAATTTTCTGCTTATTTTGGGCCTTAGTCACGCATTTTTAGACTGCTTTATTGCTAGATAGTGATTCATTTTGTAAGAGCGGGGAGCTTACGGGGGCTACTTGTTCTAGAGTATAGCTACGACTTGTCGGAATCAGTGGTGCTAGAGTTTGCTGCGGATAACATCCTTTAGATTGTTAGCAGGTTTGGGATTAGGGTTTTTGTTTGGCTAAGTTTATTTTCTTAAGGATTTTTTTAATGCTGCACAGCCATTGTAGTTAGATGGGTGGTCATCGCCGCAGTTAGCGCAAGTAGCCAGTGTCCGGCGATCTTTTTCGCAGGTAGAGCAAGTGCGCGCGCCCCCACATTTCACGCAACGTGGGGTAGCGTGACACATGTCAGAAACGTGATGAAATCTCTGGAAGTTGAAACACTGAGAGGTTTCTTCTGGTTTAACATAAAGCTCAACTTTAATTTTTGAAAAGGCCAGATACTGGAGTTCAAGGAGGTCCTTTTCTCGTGGTATATTAGGGACTGTAGTTAAAATCATGGGCATGGCCCTTTTTTGTTTGCCTGTTACGCATGCGGCTAACAGTGGTAATGGTGAACCCTTCTTCCTTGAGTTCATCGCAAACTGAGTCTTGGGGGTGAGAAATAAGGATGTTCCATATTACAAGTTTAATAGGGGGTGCCTCGACATTTTCATAGAGGTTATATTGAAAGCCTTGCTGTTCCAAATTAGTAATAACTACACGTTGGTCTTCAATGTAGGACATGCGAATAGAATGGACATTGGAGCCGATGCTATAAATAATAGGTTTGTATTCAGCAACTTTGAGAATTCTGTAAAGGACTGTATAGGGGTGATTGGCTTCGTCAACTATTACGTTGATTGAGGGGAATTTTCCTGCTAAAGCGGTCGATTTTGGGTTTGCCGCAATAGGATTCGTTCGAAAAAGTAGAAAGGGGATAGAGTGAGAGAGAAGGAGAGAGAATGCGAGAAATGTCGCTCTAGCATTTTGATACTTTCGCCCAAGGAAATACGAAGCGTAACTCTTTAAGTTTGAGTGTCGTGGCTCAGTCGCTATTGTGTAGATCTGGTTTTTAGGTACCTGAGGCCGATGAGCAAGCAAGGTCGTCACGAACGTTATTGCAATCCAAAATGTGTCCATCTTTACTCTTCAGGGTGAGACTTTGCCGTCCATTTCCAATAAAAAGGTGAAAACTGCTATTCTGTAACACTAAGTGGCTTAATATCATAAATTATAAGTTTCTGCTATAATTTTAAGGTAAATTAAACTAATATGATAAGTAAAAACTAAAAAATACGTACTTAGTTTCAGTAAAAGCATAACCTAATGTGTTAATTGCTTCACGTCATAGCCTTATCAGTATAAAAGCACAAAATGATGGAATAATTTTGGGAATTCTGCATATTTGGACTTCGAGGATGGCATTTAAAAAATTGTCATCGGATTATTTAAACGAACTGGACGATACCACATTCGGTATATAATTTCTGACCATGTCCGACTTTCCCTTACGAATTCAGAACTTTTTATAAAAATTGTTCTACAGCAAAAATCCAGCTACTTTTCTTGGTTAAAATTGTCAATAAATTTATTAAGACGATATACTATATGATAGGTGACATAAATATGCAAGAAAAATTGCAAGTAAAGTTTTCCAAGCGTTTTTTAATCGACTTAACTAAAATACAGAAAATTACAACCTTATATAAATATTATTCTTATAAAACTTACCAACGAAACTGAACCTAATAATTTAAAAAGAAAATTGACATTCATTTCACAGAAGAAAATAAAAAATCTTCCGGATATTCATTCAGAAAAAGAGAAATCAAATTATAAAATATGAAATTATGAGTGGCCTGGTTTCCCCTGGAGTCTCGTTTAACCCCGGTTCACGGTATCCCTCGAGAACTAAGATTCTTTTCTGCAATCAGAAGTGGGAATTTACTTTCCGCTTTATTTGAATCCATTTATAATAAATGTGTGTTTAATTCAATTTTCTAGATACGAGAATATAAATGAGTGATTGACAAGTTTCTAGGAATATTGCTTATATGGTATGTACTAAAAGTAGTTGTTTTCGTTTCATTTTTTTTCTGCTATTGGCCGACCTATGGCAGGAATCACAGTCCGTCCCCTGTTTCACCTAATCCCCCCTTTCCCCCTTTTACCATTTTTCCCCCGTTAAATTTGAAAATTCCCCTAAAACACCTATGATCAAGAATTATGACCTAATCTTCCCCTTTTCACAAAGGTTTGATTTATTTTTCAAGAATCAAACAGAAATTCAAGACAATAGAAAACAAAACTCTTTGAAAAAGAATCCCCCACTCACAAGAAGAAGAAAAAGAAACATTTTTTTAATGAAATTAACGCGGTTAAATTATTAACCAAATATTTGGACTTCCAAACAAAAAGATGAATTTTCAACCCAGAAGATTAACTTTATACCGAAAAAGAAGTATTTTCAACAAAATATATGAGTTTTCAACCAAACAGTTATACATATTCTCAGCTTGAATCAATCAATTTTTAACGGAAAATGGAATAGTCAAAATTTTCAGTTAAAAAAAATTAATTCAAAGAAAAAACGAATTATTCAATAAAAAAATTAAGCTTTCAAACATAGAGATAAATCTTCAACCGAAGGAGAGGATTTTCAACAAATTTGTTCAACTTTCCACCCAGTAGTTGAATTTCTAAGCCACAAAGACAAATTATGTGAAAAACAATTGAATTTTAAACACGGAAATATGAATTTTCAACAAAAAAGTTAATTTTTATTCAAAGAGTAGTATTTTCAACCAAAATAGTTTAATCTTCTACGAAAAAACATGAATTTTCAAACCAAAAATATGAACTTTCAACAAAAGAGTAGAATTTTCAACCCAAGAACACAAATTTTCTATCAGAAAGGATGACGTTTTAACGAAAGTGTTGAATTTTAACCAAATAATGAAATTCCTATCTGAAAAAAAATTTTCAAAGCAAACTATTGAATTTTCGAATCGCAAATATGAATTTTCAACAACAAAGTTTACTTTCGACCAAAGACTTCAATCTTCAACCGAATTTTGTAAAAAATTATCTCAATTTTTTGAGACTGAAAAAAAATATTGAGAAGAATTCAAAGTGAAACTTCATTTGCATAATATATTCAATTTTTGTTACTCTCCAAAGATTAGGAGAATATTTACAAAATTAACGGAAATTTACGGGAGCTTGCAAAAATTTATGGAAATTTACGAAAACTTTCGACAAATTATGGAAAATATTGGGAAGGTTGTGGAAACTTTTGTAAATGAAGAAATGAAAATTCAGGAAAGGATCTAAGTTTACTGGGTTTTCATTCACGGCTGAGATTGCTTGTCATCTTTGGAGCATTAAATGGTCTTCTCCCATCTTAGACACCAAACTGCAGGAGACTGGTGCCCTCCTCAGTGTACACCACAAACCGATCATAACTCCTTTGGTTCTGGCTCGGTTTTCATACTTTCTTTTGCATAATCGAAGTTTCGTGGGACTGACGTTATGGATGGACGCTCCACCTTATGACGATTTACCTACTGAATTTGGACATGATACAATACTTATGGGGATGTGGAAGATACCTTCTGGGACTCGTTAAGTGATATATTAGGGACTTGCGATCCTGGCGAAAGAATAATTTTACTCGAAGATATGAATGACTAAGTTGGTGTGCAACGCGAAGGTACCGATAGGGTATTGGGCCATTTCGGAGACCAAAAAATGAACGGTAACGGGGATAAGTTGATTAGCTTATGCTTAGGAAGAGGCTTGTTTATTACGAATACTTGGTTCAGACATAGAATGATCCACATGTATTCTTAAA
>JAUMHM010000016.1:26276669-26289199 GCA_032362435.1 Melikaiella ostensackeni | reverse complement strand
GCTGTAAAAAAGACTGGTGGAAAAAGAAATGTAAAGAAACCGCGCATTTTACCAGTTCCAAAGAAATTGGGTGGTTTCCTACCCTTTCTTATACCCATCTTTGCTGGTCTAAGTGCTACTGGAGCGCTAGCTGGTGGACCTGCGGGAATAGCTAAAGCTGTCAATGATTCAAATGCTGCAAAACGTCAGCTTGAAGAAAGCAAACGTCATAATCAAGCAATGGAAGCCATTGCTGTGGGGAAAGGTCTTTATTTGAAACCGTACAAAGAAGGATTGGGACTTTACCTAAAACCATATATTCAAGGAGCAGGACTTAAGTGCAAGTCAAAAAAATCAAAGTGATGCTACCTCACCGAACATTAACCGATGCAGATTTACTGAAATTCGCAAAATCTTCAAAAATTCAGCATTTTCGAGGTGTTTTTGTGCGAAATGGATTACCAGAGGGTGGGCCACGTAAATATGAAAGTGTTATTGTTAATCTTGATGATAAAGACAATTCAGAGACTCATTGGGTTGCGTATAAAAAGACTAACAATAAGATAATTTATTCTGATAGCTTCGGTAATCTTCGACCACCTTTGGATCTCTTCAACTAGCTAGGTGTTGGTAGCGTAAAATATAATCATGAAAGGTATCAAAATTATGATACATTTGTATGTGGGCATTTATGTCTGAAATTTTTATGTAATCAATTAAAATCCGAAAGTATGTATAATCTATATAAATGCAGAGACTAATGATTTCAAGTCAGTCAAACACTAGCCGTCATCATGGATGATTCATTGACGCTAACATTAACGGGATCTTCTTCGATTCTAGAAAATCAGTATTTTCCTCCAATTGAGTTGTCTCCATACAAAAATTACACTCTTGGTCTTGTTGAATTTCTAACCTTCAACTCAATTTCCAATGTAGACATTGGTCAAAATAAATTTTACGTGGATAGAGAAATAATTGAAATACCTACAGGAAGTTATGAAATAGGAGATATACAGCGCTATCTACAGAATGTTTTAGTAAAAAAGGGTGTTAAAATTCATATTAGGCCTAATAATTATACATTACGAAGTGAAATATATTGCAATCGGAATATGAATTTTGAACAATCTGACTCAATTGCACGTTTATTGAGATTTACACCGAAAATACTGGAAGCTAATAAACATCATGAGTCTGACCAATGAGTGATGATATCCATAATTAAAGTAAATGCTCTCAGAGTTGAATATAACATGAGTACAGGAGCGTACATCAATGGTCAAAAAGTGCACACTATTCATGAATTTTTTCTCGTTGTGCCACCAAGATATAAGATAGTGGAAGTTCCGTCACACGTCATTTACTTGCCGATCGCCGTCAAGACAACAGATCATATGCAGCTCCGTATAGTTGATCAAGACGGACATTTGGTTAATTTTCGTGGAGAAATTATAACAGACTACACATCAAGTCTTTACAATAATGGGCATTGTTTTCAATAAAAAGGTTGGATTCAGCTATAATACTTTAGTACTATGGCGCAAGCACATCAGTCGACAACGAGCTGTCGAAGGATTAACACTTCAAAACGTGCCGCTGCTGAAAAGGCTGGATCTCCAGGTCACGCCACTCGCAAAGAGAAGAGAATAAAAAGATTGAAGATTTTTTGTGCTTGCATCTGTATTTATGTATATCGACATTTAATAGTTTGTCATGGAGGAGAAAATTTTAAACATTGAAACTCCCATAATTTTTGACGAATTTATCTCTCATTGTGAAGTACATGCACACCAGCCATACAATTCATCATTTGAAGAAGCAAGATATGAACTTAATGGTGTAGAGATTGATAGAAACAAAAAGGTTGATCTCACGAGTCTTATGAAAAATTATGTATCCATGCAATCAGGTCAGAGTAGATTCTTAGAAGATGCTGGTTGGCTTGAATTCAACAGTGAACAGATATGAGGCAATGCAACTGGTTATTTTGATGTTTCCATACCGCTCAGTATGATATTAGGATTTTCTGAAGATTATCATAAAATCATTATTAATGCTAAACATGAGCTCATTATAACTAGATCGAAGAGTGATGCAAATGCCGTTTTACAAACAGTACCAGCTGCTGCAGCGGCGGTTGAAGCATTCAAGATAGAGATTAATAAAATTGAATGGTTATTACCAAGCGTTAGATTGTCAGATGAACGTAAATTTAAATTACTAAAGTATATTGAGAAAGATCCATCTATTCCAATAAGCTTTCGTACTTGGGAATTATATGAGTATTCATTACTACAGGTTCGTTCCGCTAGCACATCCACAATGGAATTTGAACATTTTTTTCATGCTCGAATTTTGGGCTATTTTTGGGCACCTACCGATTTTTGGGCTTTTTTATTTTCCTCAAAAACCGACATCTGGGTAGAAGTGCTGGCCGCCAGCACCTCTAGTACAGTAAATTTAAGAAATTAAAAAAATCAAACGCACCAGAATTTTGGGGCTTTTTTGGGCTCTCAAAAACTGCAGAAATTAAATTTCAAAAAAACACCCCTCATACCAAAAAAATACCTTTAGAATTAAATTCGCGGGATGATTTTAAAAGATTTTAAGACATTTTAAAAGATTCAAAAGTTTATCCACGTATTTTAAAGGATTTTGTAGGATTTCAAGCGATTTATCGGAATTTCAAAGTATTTCCACATATTTCAGGTGACTTCAAGGGCATTTTAAATCAGTATTTCACTCGTAATATTTTATCTTAAGCAAAACATAAGCCGATGAATTCTCGGGATGATTTTAAAGGATGGTAAGACATTTTAAAAGATTTCAAAGAATATCCAACGATTTTAGAGAATTTTGTAGGATTTCAAGTGATTTACCGGAATTTCGAAATATTTCCGAATATCTGTAGTACTGGGCCATTTTGGAGACCCAAAAACGAATGGTAACGGCGATAAATTGATTAGCTTATGCTTATAAAAAGGCTTGTTTATTACGAACACTTGGTTCAGACATAAAAAGATCCACATGTATACTTGGTGTAGAGGCGAAAGTCACAGTATGATTGACTTTGTTGTAGCGGATGAGAGACTGAGAGGACTTGTAAGGGATACAAGGGTTATGAGAGGCTCTGAGTGCGGAACAGATCACTACCTGTTAGTTTCAAAAATGAGCCAAGGTAAGGGTGGAGGAGAAGGAGAACTAGTAATAAGCCGAAGCAGACTCGAGTTAGAATAGAGAATTTGCAGAAACCAGAAGAACAATTGGTATATCGTAAAAAGCTGAATAAATACTTGGAATATCATGAAGAAGACTGGAAGACTGAATTGAACAATAAAAATGTGGAGGGTGCATGGATAATACTACGGGATAGCATCTTCAAGAGTGCACCTGAAGTATGCGGTACTGCGGCTGTAGGAAGAAAGGTTGGAGATGCTTGGTGGAATGATGAAATCCGCACGGCTGTCAACGAGAAAAAGCAAGCGTACTCGATAATGTTAGATAGTAAAGGTCTTAGCGATGAGGAAAGGACTAGATTAGAAAATGATTATAGGGATCGAAACAGAAAAGCCAAGATACTAGTCAAAGGAAGCAAAGATAAAGTCAAAGCGGGCTAGCCTGGACGGCCTAGCTAACGGCTGACCATTGGGTCTGACCTGGGGCTGGCTAAAAAAAACGTTGCACATTTGTCCAGGTTAAAGACAAACCGCCTGGTCCGCGCTAACACTGGAATGTTATGTTATTTGTTTTATATATTCATTAACTTTTGTGCCATAGTATTCGTCCTATTAACTGAAATACTATTGAACAAAAAGAATATCGAAATATTTTTTAAATATATTGCTTGATCCAAAACTATACCAACTTTTGGCAACGATTCATATATGAGTATGTGTATATTATGATATAAAATGACTAGTCATTTTCCATTCTTTGGAGGGTATATTTATAAATTTATATTACGCAACCCGAGAGGAAGAGGAGTGAAATGTAAATATGGCTTTTCTTTGGTGAAGGTTTGAATTAATCATCTTAAAATCGCTAGTCGGAATAGTGGAAGTGAAAAGTATTGAGAGCATGCCAGGGGCTGAAGCCGCAACGTCAATATACAACGATGATTGATATACTCTCTTGGATCAACTTTGCCGGATATGCCACATATCCAACTCCAAACTTACACCTTATGATGCTTTAAAGTTTAGACTACGAATTCTGCTTATGCAATCTATTATAATTAGCATAAGAATCAGGACAATAACGTGTATAATTATTCAGAATATTGAGCACTTTAAGGGTGAGGAGGGTAAGTTGTGGCACCGTTATATACAAAAAACTATGATGGTAAGGCTCACGAAAATAGTTCGATCGTCTGAAATTTTGCATAATATGTATCCGATGAAAAATTCACAGTCAGTCGATTTATCAAAACATTTCTATCAAACGTTTATTTTTATGGGATTTTTACAGTAAGATTGGTTTAATTTCAGAGCAATTGCGTTTAATTGATGGATAATTCATATTTTACATTATTCTGACTATTCCAACACTCTTACAATATTTGATTTTCTAGCTCATGATTAGGAAAAATATTTTCGTCAAATGAATGCACCTTCTATGCGCAAAGTATTTAAATAATGAAAAATCTGTGGATGTGTGGACTTGAAAAAGAAATAACTTATTATAATTAAGATATGTAATTTAAATGTATATATGTATGTATTCGTCTTTCAGCCTAGTGGCCTAGAAAAATTCGTTTACAATCTATTCGTTGTCAACACAACACCTTCTGTGCCTAATCCACCCAGCACTCCCTCCCACATTTTTACTACCTCCTTCTCTTTCTTTCCTAATTTTCACATTTTTTTCACTTGACTATCCTTCTCACGTTATCCATTCCTTACCTTTAATTCACATCCTTCTACGAGAAACCAACATTTCTTAATTCTCGTATCTCCTGCTGCAATTCACATATATTTTTCTCAAAGAATTTCATATCATCATCTCTTCCCTAATGTACAATTCTGCAGATCTTTGCCGTCATTTCACTTTTTAACTTTCCCACCCAAATAACTTATTACAATTGAACTATCTAATTTATATGTGAGTAACGTAATTCAATTGAATATTGACATATTACAATATCAAACAATAATAATGGTGCCTCGAAATCACCCGAAGTGGCGGGTAACTTCACGCATGTATAGTACTTTAGAAAAGCCAACATTAACCTATTTTTTCTTTTTTTTTTTAAATATCTTTTTTGGCTCACTATAGCTGAAATATTAAGCTACCTCAAGCACAATTTCCCATTATTTACGGTTGTATATTTTCCTCTTAAATTAACTTTTTTTTAGGTGCTACGACGTACCCTCCTCTCCCGTGGCAATTAGAAAATTGTAGTTTGGTGAAAGTTTCGGAAAAAAGAAACTAATAAGAGTTACATAATATTTACTGTGTCCAAAGTCACATTTGATAGATTCAAAATTACTTTGTTAATAAAAAATTACGCAATCATGCAAAAATGTTCAAATATGGATGCGAAACAGTTTGAAAATAATAATGGAGAAGTTACAACAGGACAGGAATAATAAAGCTCGAGACTCAAATGTAACCGCCAAATATGTAGAGCAGTTATTAGTAAAATTAAAAGAGCCAACTACTTAGCAAAAATGATGAAAACGAGTCAAGATTCGTTTAAATTTTTTTTTTTCGGAAGTTTCGTTGACGTTTTTGGGTAAATAGAGAAGAGAAGGATAAGTAAAGATAAGGAGTGATAAGTAAAGATAACGTCAGCCCCGGCGTGGCATGTGCTGCATTATTCTTTTGGAGGTAACCAAAGTACTACCCTCAACCACTCTCCGTAATCCCGTCTAAAAGAACGTTAGTAAAAGCATTCCGTTTCTTTCGTAATTTCCGGATTTTCTAGTCACATGCTTCTATTTTACACATTGTATTCTGACATAAAACAGTCTTGTTAAGTGACCTTTTTGCTTTCATGGAGTTACGTTAAAATATTCTCCTTTTTCCTACTCTAATTTAGACATGCATTTTATTCAGAAGATAAGAAATAATAAAAGCTTTTATGATAGAAAAAAAACATTTTTTACTATTTAAAAATTATTTCTATTCCAAATATTGCCGAGTTTTTGGTCTTGTTGTAAGTAGCCCTTAACTTTTTTTCGTATGGTTAAGGAAATTCCAAAGTATTATAACCCAAACAAGCGAAAATGGAGTTCAAATTTCTATGACTTTTGCCTGAGATTTCCCTGACCGAAAAGTGAAATTCCCCAACTACATTTTTCTTTCTTTATTATTTGAGCCTACGAATTCCCTCTTCATTGGGATTGAATTTTGTTAAATACATAGGCACAAACCCAATAATAACGAAGATATGAACTCAATGAGTAGAAAACTACTTTTTGAGCAGTTGCGTGCGGAATTCGATTTCTCGTGCCTGCATAGCAGACGCTGAGAGCCCGATTCGCACACTAAGTGGGAGAAGTTCTTCGCGCACGCTCGAACCGTGTGCGACCCAAATCGGCCATTTCTTCGCACACGGCTGATAAGCCAATCAAAAAACAGAATTCATATTTAGCCACAGCTCACAAGATTCGTGCACATTCGCATGCAAGTTCGCATGGATCAGGATAGATGGCTCTGCTTTTGAATGTACAATTTTAGGTTAGATATTCACTTATTAAATATTTTCTGTGTGTTAAATGTTACCACGTACTTGCAACGAATAAATATTGAAGTGTAGAGTCGAAATGAGTTCGAAAAATGAAACAAGCGATATTGATTGTGAAGATAATATATATATAAAATAAGGTTAACTTTACTTTTTGTCAAATCAAGAATAGAAAATGTCCCGGCGAACTTCATACTCATCTCGTATCACTTGTCCAGATTTTCCGGATTTCCTGAATTTTTCCGGTTTTCCCAGTCGTTCGATACCCTGTATACACAATGTTATTGTTTGAAAAATCATATATTTGTTTACTTCAAAAAACAACTGGAGATATTGCTGAGAAAAATCCATTTTATTTTTTGATACGACACTTAGTTTTATTTAAATAAATTTCACAAATCAGAAATCCATAGCTCTATATAGATCCTTAATTGTCACGGCGTCAGCATGTCAGCATGGAAAGATGAAAAAAATAGTTGGATGAATAATTATTGACTATTGACTATGTGCAAAACACATACAACTACATTCAATGTGTTAGTTTTTTTTTTGGAAAATGGAGCAAATCTTCCAAGGACACTTAGGAGGACCCTCACTTCCCGAGCGTATCGCATTTCCTTCCACTAAAAACCACTATCCCTTTTTTCTTGGCAGAGATCTCTCCGGAAACCGCTTTCGCACTACATCAGGGGTGCCGTTTTCTTAGCCTTCTAGAGCTTGGCTCTCGATGGCTTCCTTTTCGGGGCTGTCTATCTGAACGCCGAACATCTCATTGTTCCCAGAATATGGTCAGTCCGGGGTTTATCCTCCTTTGTAGCGCAGAGGTAGCACTGTTGCTTGCTGGTGCACACCGCAGCTCGATGTTCCTCGACGTTGCATCTCCAACAGCTCGTCTTCCTGCATGAACCAGTGCAACTCGCCAGTGCTAGGCCATAGCCTTGGATGCGATAACATAGCTTAGTCTCCGTTCCCTTCCAAATTCCACAGAATTCCCAGCCAATCTGCATGTAAGCCGCCCGCAAGAGTTTCCACGCCCGCTCTTCATCCACTTTACAAAGACACTCCCTGTTCCCCTAAAGGGTTTTCGTGTTATAGACAGCCTCACGTCCAGCGGTGAAACACCACCAAAGAACCTCCTCAGAGCTCCCTCTACTTCCTCCGTCTCGATCGTCGGGTTGATATCCAAGATCTCCACCTCGGTCTTGGGGACGAGGTGGCGAATCACTGTGTCCTTCCGAGCAGCGGCTCTGATGTCCAAAGACATTTTCGTTTCTCTCTCTGGCGTCTTTCCCACCTCTATGAGGATCTCTCCACTACTGGTCTCCCTGACTCTCTTGATTTTTACTCCAAGGTCGGCAGGTTTCACCTTTTTCTTGAGATTCTTAAGAACCTCGGCGTAGGCTGGGACTTATTGGTCTCCTGGTGGCTCGCGGTAGACTCTCTCGTTCTCTTCCGAAAGATCGGATCGGGAGTTGCCTCGGCTTGTTGCTCCGTTTGAGTTCCCTGCAGGCTTTGAAGCTGGTGTCGACTTATCCTCCTTGATCTTCTCGTCGAGTTTTTCGGTAAGACGATGCTCAAAGCTATCGAACCAGCATTCCGTTGATCTTGCAGTGTCCCGCATCTTATCGATCACATTTAATGCTTCGTCTAGCCCGTTTTTCATTGGCGTGTACAGCTCGCCTTTGTCCCACATAAATCCTCTATTTTATTGAGTTTGCCCTCCAGCATTTAGCTGCATATGATCGTCTCTTCCATGAATCCCTATACTCTATCCTTGAGGACTCCCGCCTCAATTCTGATATTCCTATTCCATTCCTCCATACCGTGCAACTCTGCACCGGAACGAATCCTCACAAAAGCTTCTATTTAAATGTTCATTCTCCATAACTAGTCCCACGAGTAGCTAGGGAGATATGCGGTCTACTCCTGCAGAGCTCCGCATGCGAAAGGAAGGTCACAATACCCTAGGAGGCAACCTGATATCCTAGAGACACCGTATGAGACACCACTTCCTGGTGCCATGCAGCATTCAGCACCGCTGTTCACGCCTTGGAGTGGGGGTTTTTCCTTCGAGACCATCTCTGGACCATTGTCCGCGACGGCTTATTAAGTTGTATAACCGTATTCAGCAAAAACCCTCGGTATAGGACCCTTCTATCCGCAACACGAAGACGCGTCCGCTAGCTTGGTCAAAGGCCCCAGGATTCTATGTGTCAGTGACACTAGTGGATATGCAATCTATCAACGCCACCAAGTGCAATATTTTGGAATTCTCGATTATATAATAATAATAATATACGCATACAAATTCAAAAAAACACAAGACATGATTGAGACTTGCCGCATGTATGTAACTTGACGCAGATGTGTCTTGCCGGAAGGAGACTTGCATAGCATGATAGGGAGTCCAAAAAATGTTACGAGGTTTAAAAGAATTTCGAGAAAACTTTGTTAGTGTCTAATAGAGGTTGATTGGAATTAGGATGTGTCTGCAGGTTGTACGAGTTCATCTAGGGTCTAGTGTACGTATCATTCTAACTTCATTATTCTCAATGCCCGCTTCGATGTTCTCATTCTCGTTTTCTCCTTTCCATTCGTGAGTGCCATTTCTCTGCAAGTCCTGTGGCACATTCAATTCCCCTTTAATGCACGTAATACACACGTACGCGCAAGACTACTTAGCTGCATTGAATTCAACTGAAGTCAGTAGCTCCAATGTTCAGGTAATTTCTCCACCGGATACCATGATTCAATTATGCAGTTGTGTCTATACGTATACACAGAATGTAATTCATTTCATTGCAGTATAGGTAGAGGGAACTGATAGTTTTGAAATTTCCATCGTTGGTTAAAAATGGGATTATTCACTCTGAATCAACTCAATCGATTTTTCTCAGTTCACTTTCCATCACAACTATGAAAAAAATTCCGTCGGTTTGGTTTTGTTCATACAAATAATAATAAAGAAATAAATTTTTCAGCTGATGAACTAAATGATCATTCCTCAACAGTTTATACATCATCAGAAATTTGGAGCATCTGTTTGCTTAATCGAGGAACTTTTAACGATAATAAGTTATATTTTTAACATATTTCTACATAAGATGTATATAAAGAAATAAGGACTATCAAGTCTGATGCAACGGGAGCAGAGGATATCCCTATGAGTTATTCTAAAAGAGGCATTCAATTCCATTTACTCTTCATAGTGAACATTTTTAATTTTTCTTAAACATACTTAGTATTTCCAAATTAATGGAAAACATAAATCATTAAACCATTGCCTAAAGTAAAGAATCCACACGGAGGAAAAAGTATAGTCGAATTTGGGGTGTCAAAATTTAGATGGTCAGTTTGGCAGACGATAATTTTATAGTCTGTTCAAATATTCACAGGCGATCAGACTCACTACCAAAATGATGAGATCGACACCCTGAGATTGTTAATTGTTTGAACATGCATCTTTCATACTTCACTCAGCTCATGATTTTTTACACTTCTTCATTTCCCTCACTTTATTCATATTGCATTTTACTCATGTTATACTTATTTCATTATTTCTTTCATGCTTCATTTCGCCTTTATTGTCAGATTATTAATATTACAGATGTCTACGTTTCGCTCAGTTTATTCACTTTGCATATGGCTTCATTACACTCAGTTCATTCAATTTGCTGATTTATTCATTTCTCCGTTATGCGTTTCATTATTCAAAGAAAAATAAGGAAAATGAGTGAGCAGTAGAAATTTGCTCATTCTAGTTATTTTACTCATTTCATAATTTTTTTCACATATATTCATTTTATTCAGCACACACTATTTATTTTGTACTTTTCATATGTTTCTTTTTTTATTCATTTCACGGTTTCTTTCGTTCTTCATTTTACTCACATTGTTCACATCATACTCATTTCACGATTTATTTTATGCTTCATTTCACACATTGTCAGATCGTTCATTTTGCTGATGTCTTTGCTTCACTCAGTTTATTCACTTTGCTCATGGCTTCATTTGACTTGATTCATTCACTTTGTTCATTCCTTCTTTTTCCGTTATTTGTTTCATTATTCAAAGAAATATAAGAAAAATGAGCAAAATGTTTCATATCTGCGTTTTACTAAGTTCGTTCATTTTACTCATGTCTTTATTTCTACTCACAGCATTCATTTTGCACATTACTCCTTAATACTTTTTTTATTATTTTTTAATCATATACCATAATGTACTTTTCAAGCCTTCACTCAGTTCGTTCACTTTAGCTATTTCTTCATTTTGGCATAATTTGTTTTGATATTCGGAGAAAAATAAGGGAAATGAGCGAACAGTAGAAATGAGATTATTTCATTTATTTCTCTCATTTCATGATTTCTTTCACGTCTTCATTTACTCAGCGCACGCTTTCAGCCTCCATGGCCTGAAAGTACGCAGACTATATCTATTACATCGGTGGTTACATGTATTTGCAATTTTTACATCAATATTATACGCAAAATAACAAAAACTTTACAAAATTAAAGAATTCATATTTTCCTTCCTTAGCTTATAGTATTGACTCTCAACATTCGCTTATTGCCTTAGCGCCTCGCCTCAACGCATCGCCTCAACGCCTTGCCTCACAACATCACTTTATCGCAATTGCCTTTAGTTTCTCGCTTAAATGCATCGCTTCTCTCATCTCGCTTTACACCTTTTTGCTCGCTAGTTCTTACCGTTACCCTAATTTTAACAGATTTTACGTTCTTCTTCTTATGTTCTATTTTCACTGGATCTCTTTTCTTTTTTCTTCCTTTACAATTTCCTTAGCTATTCCATCTCCTCTACTCTCCTTTTCCACTCAAAATCTTTTCTATTGTCATACTTCTTTTTTTATTCTCTCACAGTCTTCCAGCCAGTGCTATAATGTACCCCTACCACTCCTAGAAAGCATTCATATCCTTTCCTCTTCTCTTTCCCAATATTTATTCCATTCTTCTGTATTTCCACATTCCACACTTTTAATCATTTTCTGACTATCTCTTTTTCTTGTTGCTCAAAAGCTTCTTTTTTTCTTTCTATCAAGTATTGTTGTACTTCCACTCCCCTTCCATGCATTTCCTTGACACATTCCTTCGACCATTACACCTATTCAAGAACCTCTCTCTTTCTTTCATTCCATTATCCTCCCCTCTTCCGTTTTCTATTTCCTTTGAGCATGCTTTTACTATAGTTCTGCTTTCAATCTCGAGTAGTCTTTCTTCATATTCCCAAGCTCTGTTACGTGCTCCCGTTTTTATTTTTTCCCTTTGTATCTTTGATAACCCCTTTCCACCTCCTCATGTTCTTTCCAACCCCATATCTCCACTCCGTACATTAGAAACTCATTACTAGTACCTTAGACATTCTCATTCTTCTCTTGTAGTCATCTTTAAATAATTTCTACCCCGCACCCCATACCATTTCACTCAATTCGTTCATTTCACTCATTTCATGATATACATAATTCACATTATTTAATTTTCATTTCAGTCATTTTATTTATTTTACTCATTCGATAATTTTTCTCATGCTTCAATTTAACTCTGCTGGATCACTTCGTTAATTTCCTCATTATTTGTTACATTATTTTTAAAAAATGAGCAAAGTGAACGGAATGAGTAAAATGATAAATCGACTTAAATGCGTAATTTATTTATGAATGAGTTGAGGAAATCAGCGAATATAATGCAGTTCGTTCGAGGACAGATGAAACAATTCGCTATAGTCGTTTCATTTCCCGCTAGATGGCGCCAAAATGAAGTTTGTAGTATACCACCTTGATCAAAAAGTTTTAGGACTTCATTTTTAAAATCAAAAATACAAGTTTATTCATCATAATCGATAT
>JAUMHM010000016.1:26262468-26276569 GCA_032362435.1 Melikaiella ostensackeni | reverse complement strand
CAAAAATCCTATTTTGCGGTAAAAATATGAAAGCTACGAAAAAAATAAACATATAACACTTATTTATTCAAAAAAGATCTACAAAATTGTTTCTGACTAATTTTTGATAAGATGCGTAGTTTTTGTTCTAATCGTGAAAAATGAAATCTAAAATTAAAAAATTGAGTTTTTAGAAAAACGACACAAGATACAATTAAATGTTTGATAACAAAATTATTCACTCAAAAAAGGTCTATAAATTTCTTCCTGACGATTTTTTGATAAAGCGCGTACTTTTCGATTGAATCGTGAAAAACAAGACTAAAAATAGAAAAATAATAATTTTCGGGAAAACGACACAAGATGCAAAAAAATGTTTCATAGCAAAATTATTTCGTGCGTTCGTTTTTTGATATGACGCGTACTTTTAGTTTCAATCATAAAAAATAACACTAAAAATGAAGAAGTATATTTTTGGAAATACGACACAAGATACAATAAAAATTACGCGGCAAAATTATGCACATAAAAAAGTTTTGAAAAGTTTCACCTGACAATTTGTCGATAGAATTCATAATTGTTGCTTTAATCGTGAAAAATACCATTAGAGAAAAAATTTCATGAAAAAACGAGACAAGAAACAATAAAATGTTAAACGACAAAATTTGTTGCCTAAAACAGTTTTCAGGGTGGCCACTCGAGATTTTTTGAATTTGAAAGTTGTTCGAGTTTTATATTTTTAATTTTGAGGGACAGAAAAAAGTTGAGTTCGTTAACCAGACTTTTTTACCAACGGCTCTGCGTTAAAATAATACTTAAATATAAAAAATTTCATTTCGCGGTCGAACTACGCAAGATACGAAAAAAAAATAATAGACAAAAATTGTTCACACAAAGACATGTACAAATTTGTTACTATTTATTTTTTGATAGAACGCGCAGTTTTTGTTTCCATCGTAAAAAATAACATTATCAGTAAGAAAAAATTCTGAAAAGCGACGCAAGATACAATAAAATGTTGAATAACAAAATTGTTCGCCTGAATTATATCTACAAATTTTCTTTGAATAATTTTTTAATGGGATGCGTAATATTTGTTCCAATCTTGAAAAATAACATTGAAAATAAACAAATTCATTTTTTGGAAAAACGACACAAGATACAATAAAGTCTTGAACAGCAAAATTTTTCGCCTACAACAGATCTCAGGGTGGCCACTCGCTACTCTGACATTGAAAGATGTTGAAGTTCTATATTTTTAATGTTATTAATGTTAACGTCTTAAAAATTATATAGTATAAATTTATACAATCTCCAAATCAAGAGCATTTAGAATTGCGCCATTCTAAAGTAAAAGCCATCAAATCTTAATCATTTTCATTTCAAAGTCTTCTAACTGAAAAATTTTTAATTCAACAATTTTAAAACAAATGTTTCAAACAAAAATTCAAGTTCAAACAATTCTACGTTTCGGGCAATCAGCATTCGACAAATTTGAAAAAAACACTGCAAATTGGTTACCTATCAACTTTACTTTCAATTTTTACAACATTCAGCGATTGAAATTTATAAATTTCCAATACAGAATCATACAATTTTGAACGAATTCAGATAAACTATTTCACTATTAAGACTTCCAATTGGAAATTGTACAAATTTTAATTTGAACCCGAAAAACTTATTAATAATTTTATACATATAAAAAAATGCTTCACAGTGGTGTCTGTCTGTAATTAGTTAACAACTAAAGGATTAGATTGGCTTTTAGTAAACTTTCCATCAATTTCAAAATTTTTAAACTTTTTTTTAAGATTTGAAACCTACTTCATAAGAGTGCTTTCACTTTTATTTAATTATTTCGGAAGCAATTTTTTTCTAAATCATAATTTGACTATCTACTTTTAGCATCGAAAACTAAAGGTCAAGTTCGTTAGCCAGCTATTTTGGATAGAAATTCAAAAAGAGCGTTTTCAAAATTCTTGAGACCATTTTTTTCAGGATTTAAAAATTATATGTACGACTATTCGTAGTACTTAAAAAGTTAAACAATTTATCTTTATTACTTTTTCCGCTGAAGAAAAATTATGAGAGTTATAGCATTTTCAAAATTCAAAAAAGAAACGAAGATGAAAATTTTCAGCCAAACAATGCACGATATGAAATGAAGTCGCGAGGAGAAGAACTTTGCTTTTTGAGAGCCCTACAAGAATGTCATAACAACTTTTTGAATTTTTGAAAAAAATCAAAAATTCAAATTTTGAGCCAAATAACGCGAGATACGAGAGAAGTTGAGATATCAAAATTGTTGCTTTTGCGAAGACCCATAAGCTCTTTTTGAAAATTTTTTGGTAGGAGACATAGTTTGTTTTTTAAGTATGGAAAATGATATTGGAATATGTTATTTTTAATTTTCTAGCCAAACGGCGCGAGATAAGAAAAAATGTCAGAAGAGTAGAATTAGTGCTCTTGAGAAGTTATATAAAATTGCCGTTAAACATTTCTTTAAAAGACCAATCGCAAGTCATTAAGATAATTTTTTAATCGTCTTTTTAACTATTTATTTGTATATATTATACGTGAAATTTTTGTGTGTTCTTTTTTTGGACACAAAAAAGTTTTCATGAGAAAGTAGATTTTATTTTGATCTTTAAGAAATTTTAAAGAGTGATTTTAAGCAAAGTTCGTTCCAATCCGCAGGGTTTCCTATGAATACTTAGCATTTCTTTCAATTGAAGTATTAATGATTAACTCAGTTTACCAAAAGATATCTATTTTATTCAAATATATATACACTGAGACCTCGACATACCTCCCCTCGACTTACTGCCTTTCTAGAATGTCTGCGAGCTCGCACTCTTTGGTGAGGGGTCGAAGACGGCTCATGAGAGAATTCCCGTCGCCTCGCATTCGTCGATGCGGATTCTTGGAAGAGTCTCACGGTCAAAGTAAGCAATGCCCGTGACTCGAGCTAGCTCGAAGTTCTAATGTAATTGACAAATTTGAGAAAGTTAGTAGTTTCTAGAAAGGTCTAATGGTTTTGGATTATTACTTTTCTCTATTTTGAAAAATGGAATACAAAATCTGAATAGATTGGTTCTAAATCAACCTATAAAAAAATGTTCAGAAATGACTACTTTCCCTCATACATTTATTCCCTCAAAACTTCCTCACTGGAAAAAAATCGTTTACTCGTGATCTTGGTTTTGATGAATGAATCACGAGACTCCATCAAAATGTCGTACTGAATGAAATGTTTTGTTCACATAGAATACAAGATTACGTTCAGCAAATGACCTTGTAATACATGGTCAATGCTACACAACATGTCGCCCATAGGTGTCGACGCGCTTTGCTTTGCTTTGTTCGTCGTTTTTAAATAAATCGCTAGCCGGTACCGACTGATCAGTGCCACGCTATCCTCTGTTCAAGCAACACGGAGAAATCCTTTCTCGCTTATTTACCTGCTTGTCCTTCGAGAAAATACCAGACCGCGCCATTTTAAAATCCATGTTTTAAAAGTAACACGTGATCGTGTGGTTGCTGTGTTGTGTCATTCACAGTGTTGATTTCCTCGTACCAGTTCAATCATCTAATGAGGTGACATCTGTAGATTACTGATAAACCCGAAGGTTCGTCCCTCTCATCCCAATATAGAATATCGAATCCTTTCCTTCTAATCTAAAAAACGACACTCCTTTCAGCAACGATTTTCACCATTTAACAGAAATTTAATCATTAGCTTTATTTCCATAAACTCTTCAAGAAATTAAAGAGGAACATGCGCAACTTCTTGATCATAACAGTATCTGAAAAAAACGTTGTAAATACGTTCTTATAACATACAAAAGAGAGTTGATAAGATTACTTATTTCGTGTGAATTCGATAATACTACATATATTGAGCTTTTAATCTTTAAAAAATGAATTGTAATGAATATTTGTTTGAGGGCCGTTCAAAAACTACGTCACGCTATTTTAAAAACTTTTTCCACCCCTCCCCCTCCCTTCTTCGTCACCGATGATCACATAAAGTTTGAACCCCTCGAGGTGACGTCACAAATACGAATATCCCCCCTCTTTTAGTTGGAATTTATTCTTCGATTACATTTGATAACGTCTGAAATAGAATATAAAACATACAAATATAATATTTTAACGGACTTCACAGCACAAAATACTCTCAAAACAGGGGAAGGAGGGTGATTTTTTACAAAAATAGGAGAATAATTGGGGAATAAATTCTTTTAAATTAAATTAATGTATAGGTGCCATATCGAATTCAATATGAAACGCTTAAGATTCCAAGTCGAAATGTGTTGCATAATCAACCAAAAAGGATCAATTTCTTACCAAAAGAGGTGAATTTTTTTACGAAGAAAGATGATTTTTTAACCAAGTAGTTGAATTTTCAATAAACAAACAAATTAATTTTAGACCAAACAGTTGCGTTTACAACCAAATAGTTGAATTCTTAACTAAATAGTTTAATGTTCAACCTATAGGGAGAAATTTTCAATCAAATGATCTAATTTTCGAACAAAAAAATTAAACTTCAACCACAAACAGTTACATTTTTAAACAAATAGTTCGATCTTCAAGACAAAAACAAGAATTTCTTAGAAGACGGTTGAATCTCCAATCAAGAACGATGAATTTTCAACTAAGAACTTTTCTACCAAGATGATGAAGTGTCAAGCGAAAGGGACGAATTTTCAACAAAATAGTTGAATGTTCAACCTGTAAAAGATGATTTCTCAATCAATTCCTCAAATTCTGAAACAAAAAAGATTGAATTTCAACCAAAAGTCTTTGCATTTTCAACCAAGAAGTTGAATTTTCAAGCCAAAAAGACGAATTTTTCAGAAGTCAGTTAAATTTTCAATACGAAAGGACGTCTTTTTTACCAAAAATGATGAATTGTCAACCAAACAGTCAAATTTTCTACCAAAAAAGATGACTTTTTAGGAAAGTAGTTGAATTTTCAACATAATAATTAAATTTTCAAGAAAATTGATGAATTTGCAACTAAAGTGATAAGTTTTCAACAAAAAAATGAATTGTTAACAAAGGAGTTTCACAATTAACCAAGTAGTTGAATTCCTAATAAAAAAATTTATTCTCAACAAAAAATATAGTAGTTGATATTTCAACCAAAAAAAAAAATTGTAATTTCAAATCAAAAACAGTCCAATTCATTCATAAAAGTTGAATTCTTCACGAAAAATGTAATAGTTAATGTCTCTACCAAAGAATATTTTAATTTTAAATCAAAATAGTTAAACTCAACCAAAAAAGATAAATTTTCAACAAGATGGTTCAATCCTCAACCGAAACAGGTTAATTTTCCACCAAACAGTTTCACTTTTAACCAAAAGAGATCAAATTTCTAGCAAAAGAGATGAGTTTTCAATGAAGAAAGATTTTTCATTCAGAAGAGAAAAAAATGTCAACAAATTCTTGAATTTTCAAGCCAAAAAAGCAAATTCTCTAGAAAGCAGTTGAATTTTCTACTCGGAAATATGAATTTCCAACCAGAAAGTTGAAATTTCTACCAAAATAATAGAATTTTCAACCCAAAAAGACGAATTTTCAAGAAAACCAAAAAAGTAATTTTGAACCAAATAGTTTAACGTTGAATTAAAAACGTCCAATTTTCAACCAAAAAAGGAATATTCAAATCGACAGTTCAAAAAATTGAATTTCAACCAAAAAAATCGAATTTGAATCAAAATGATTAAATTTTCAACCAAAGAGACGGATCTTCAACTAATAGAATAAATTGTTCACAAAGTAATTCAAGTTTCAACCAAGTAGTTGAGTTTTCAATCGAAAAGATTAAATTTCTATCAAAAAAGACGAATTTGCAACAAAAAACATAAATTTCCAACCAAATAGTTGAATTTTCAACTAAAAACTATCAATTTTCCACCAAAAAAAGAATAGTTAAACTTTCATTCGAAAAAATTAGTTTTAAACCATTAAAAATAACTGGTTTTCAACAAACTAGGTGAATATCAAACCAATAAAATTAATTTTTAACTAAGTAGTTCAACTAAGTTTCAATTAAATAGAATTAACTTTCAACAAGAAATGGTTGGATTTTCTCATTCAATTCTATTAATTCAGTTCGAATTTGAGCGAAAAAACGAGAAGAAGAAGTTTCTTATAAACAGGAGAAGAAAGAGGAATTCTTCAAACAAGGGCAAAAGAGGGAGATGGGGGAAAGAGTGTGAAGTTTGCACTTAGATTTTTTACTTGTAAAATAAAATTACTAAATTTTATTTTTTCGAGAATTTCCAAAAATTGTTCTTAACATTTACATTTTCCATGTGTGATTCCACATTCTGCGTTACTCCCCCCCCCCCTGACAGTGTGACATAGTTTTTGAATGGCCCCTAAATTTCCAAAAAAAAAAGATCCTCGTATTTCTTATTGAACCAACAGCAAATTTTTCAGACACAACCTATACTGATTCCAATATGAATCAACAAGAAATACTTTTTCTCTACCAGGATGTCATAATTATACAATACAACATTTCCAAGATTGCCTTTTATTTCTATAAATTAAATTAAATATGCTTATTGAAGTTTTCATTAACACGACAAAATCATGGTTAGGTTCGAGAACTAAACGGAAGTTGGAAGCAATTCGACTTCATTTTTAGTGTGTTATCATGTTGGTACACCTGTTGCCATTCAGATTATTCAATAAATTGGTTTCCCACCAAATTGGCATCCTCATGCAACGTTGCCGAATGGCACGTAAATTTTCGTCAATATTTTGATTCACACCACTTGAAAATTGATTATGATATGTAAATCGCTGTTGAGTTTTCAGTTTATTAATTTTTATTACTCTTAGGAAGACCCTTCTACACTTTCATAAGTTTTCTGATTGAATATCTTGGATTTTCGAACAAAAATCTCCTATTTAGACGATTCTGTTAGGTTAGTTCCATAAGACACAATGTTTGTTTAAAAGCTTAAATTTTATACGTACGGGGTAAGAAATTCTTATATTTTGAAAAAAGACGCGGAATTAATACAAGTTTAACATATTTCAAGGGCATTAAAAAATCTTGGATTTCACTCGTTGCATGTTTCTCCTTAAGAAACCAAATTTAAAGCTTTATGAAATTATAATTAAAATTGGGCTTGCTCAGTTTACCCCTTGGTAAAATTTTAAGACCGGTCTCTGCAGATCGATAAGGAGTTGAATTTTCATACAAATCAGGTCAGTAAAATGATGCTTTCTTCTCGATGAAATATTTATCGGAAACAAGATTCATGACTGCTGCCCAGTTACTCCACCTTTTTCAGTTCTCCTTTTTCCAAAATGTATTTCGTTCGCTTTAGAATCAATAAGGAGAGTTGTTTTCTTGAGAATTTTTATTTTGCTCAAAATTAGGTCAGGCTTGAATCAGAATATCAAGTTTATAATTTAAGGAAAAAAAAATGAGAACGTACAATGATGAGTAGCAATTTGCCTCGCAATTTGCTGGGATTGTACAATTTTGAAATAAAAGGAGGAAAGAATAGAACGTTTTTGGCAAGCGATGCAATTGGCTAAAAGCTGTGGGCGATTGGTTTATGCACACGAGGAATCGCTTATCATTTCGCGATGCAAGTGAACGGGCAAGCGAGCGATAGTTCTAGAGAGTTCCTGGGTCATGCAATGTTCGTAAGACGAGACTTCATTAACAACCGTTCAGTGACATCTTTACTGCTTTTTTGAAAGATGTTTTCAATTGACCTAAGTATTAAAATTGTTTTTCGAAGCTTTTTGTATTGGCGCTAGGGTATTGTCTAAAATATGAATTTGGCAAACGTTTCTGTCGGGAATAGAGGCCCTCTTCAGTGCTGGATATCACAGAAGAAACTGGGACTTTGCTAAACTTGCAGTTTAAATAAAAGTTGGTATCTTTTAGAACTTGAACTCCAATAAAAACCTGTGGAGACCTAAAAGGTTTCCTTTGGAGGTCGAAATGAAGTCTTCTTTGGAACGAATTCATCGTTTTGGTTTCCTTTTCAGCAAGAGGGGTTCCGTTTTGTGGCAGCTCCCTCGGAATCAAAAATTGATTCTAATTGAAACCTCAGTTTTTTTGTGATGTGCTTACTAAATTGACAAAATGAAATCAAATCTTTCGTATACACTAGTTGGTTTGCAACTTATCAAATGCAAAGAGAGAGGGAGTTGTGGAGAGAGGGAAACTGCACGTCGGAGAAATATACATAAGTCGATACATGCATTCTTAATTTTATAAGTTGTATACCAAAGAGTTAATTTTATTTCTTAACTTGTTAAATACATATCTGGCACTGAAGAGGGCCCGTATCCGCGGCCGAAACGTTTGCCAAATCATATTTTATACAATTTACTGCATGTAATGGTACATACTCATAAAACCCTAATGCCAATACAAAAATCATCTAAAGACAATTCACTAATAACACAAGTAACAGACCAGCTGGTAAAGGCCATCAAACCGATACTTGCAAATTGTAAGCACTAAGTCTGCGCCAAAAGCTGGTCTTAGGGATTTGCGAAATGAAGCGCGAAAGGTGACCTGCGTAGTTATCCCTATTTATAACTATTGGAAACTTGGTTGAGGCAACGAACGTCTTGCACGTGGTCGATATTTAGCAGGAAGCATCGTCTCGACTTTGACGAAAGCTCTTCATACCAGTTTTATTTTTATACATTATCAAAACCATCCATGAATATATATGTATTTGGCAGAACTGATGAAATGTGGATGAAAGTAGACTTTAATCTATAACAAATTCCAATGAAATAGTTAACTCTCAACAATGTAACCTTTCATCTTAGAAATGTTAAAACACAATAAATCTATCAATTCTTAAATGCGATTCGTTGCAAAATCCTTTTCATGAAACTTCGAAGATTTCTAAATATTTTGGGAATTTTTATCGAAATAATCCCAGCGCAAAGTTAAATCTTGTTACAAAGATGTATGTCGAAACTTGCAATATGCATTAGGATAGTCCTCATTCTACTTTTTTTGGAAATAGTTTGCTTCTAGTCTTGCCAAAATGGCAGACCCAACAATTAGGGTCAAAAAATGTATTTTTTACATTGTAACATATGTTTGTGATTTTACAATACTTTGCATCAAAAATTGTAATGTAAAAATGCAAGCATTGTATTAGGAAGTGAAATTGCTATAAATTTATTGCAAAATTACAATACACGTATTGTGATTTCCAAATACATTTTTCGTGTAAACATACCCTAGTGGAAAAACCTTCTGGCGTTGGCCAGCCTCAGACTAGACCATCTAGACTCTAATCTGGCGCAGATCAGACGGTCTATTCTGGGGCTGGCCAGACCTGTAACACTTTTGCAAAGTTTGTGGCGAGACGGTCTAGCCAGCCGCTAGTCAGCCGCTGGTCTGCCGCTATTTAGCGGCTAGTGTGTTGTTAGTAACAAAAAATGAATTTGAAAAATAAATATTAATTGATTGCGTGTATTTTGACTTCAAATATTAATGATCCTGTTTAGAGTGAATACATATATTATATTTTTAAACATTATCCTTTATATAAAAACACGTAACCTCCATTGGTAGTAATCATGATAGTTGACATTTTGTAAGTCATAGGTTGACCTCTTCCTAAAGCTTAAAATTAATAGAACTAAGAAAGTAGATTTCTATTTTTATCAATTGCCGATAATTATTTCGATTTATGTATTTTTACTATTACTTTCAATAACAGCTATAACCATTCAGATATATGGAATACATAATATATGTGATAATTAAATGAAATGAATAATATTCTTCACAGAATTATCAATCTGTTTAATACGTAAAACGTATTTAATTAATCGAGCTCGTTTATCGATCGTGGATAATGGAGATAATTTTACATTTAATTCAGGAAAGCTGTGATTGACTTTGTTAATATATTCAAAATGTATTTCAGTAATTTTTTGATCTTCTACCTTATTATCATTAGGGGTAATTCATAAATTACCTAACGCAATTTTCTAACAATTTTGTCGTTATATGTAAAATGTTTTTCTATTTAAATGTAAAATGTATTTCATTGATTTTTTAAATATTTTTCATTCAAACACAGATATTCTACTTCATCATCAAGGGTCATCGATAAATTACAAATTACGCGACGCAGTTTTCGGACGATGTTGACTATCTCACAACTCATGTTATGCTTTTTCAGAATTTGCAATGTACATTTTCGTCTTTACGTAATTTTAGACAACCCACAGTCTGAACTATGAAGTTCGTGCATACGATTATACTCATTCGTATATTATTTGTCTCTTGTTTACATAGTTTTTCACAACGTGAGCATCGTTTTGTCGTACGTTTTTGAATATTAAAAAATATAATAATAAAATTCAAATTTTGTTATTTACCAGGCTTGTAGAGGACATTGTAAGCTATCTATATAAAAAAATGAAAAATATAAAAAGTGGTTTCTTTTTAGAAATTCGGCTTAAAAGTTAATTTTTGAAAAATCAAAGAAGTTATTGAAACATTTTTTTGGTCAAAATACATTTTTTTCGAAACTACGTCGTATTACGAATAATTTTGAAAAATACACATTAATATCATGAAAAAATTACAAACATGATGAAAGTTTAAGAAGAGAAGGACAAACATTTCGAATTTTGAATATATACTAAGTTTTTTGATATTTTAAAAAATTATTTCATGGTTTTTCTTCTAAGAAATAAGAGAACGGATATTAAAAGTTTCATCAATATTAATAGCACTTAAATTATTCTTCAGATGATTTAACATAGAATTGCTCATATGCATTCCCATGTAGGTATGAGTGAACTGGAAATCGGATAGAAATATAATTTTTAAATTAAAAAGTTATAATATTTAATAATTTATCGATGTATTTTAATTCACCGACTTACAAAAATGGAATAAAAGTACAAACAAATGTCATGCCAGAAAAATTAAGTTTGTTTTCACAATATCAAAATGCATAACATAGAAGAACAATATTCACTATCAATTTAGCACAATTTGAAGTTATATAAAATTATTTTAATAATCATAAATGAAAATAAAAATTAAAGGAAATAAAATAAAATGTTCATTTAATTTTCATTTTAAATTTGATGCTGATTTTAATACTAATTGGCTTTCATTAATCTAGAACTTTTATTAAAATATGAGATTTCATCAAAACAGTTTTTATTAAAAAATTAAGTTTATCTTCAATTTTATATCGTATTATTATGTTCTTTGGAGTTATAATGGTACTGTTGAATTCCACATGGTTCAATTTGTTAAATATTTAACTCAAAGTCGGAAAAAATCTAAGGCATTACATTCGAAAGTGAAAAAAATATTTTAAATAATTTTTAAAATTAATTACGTCCATTTATCAGAATATGATTAATTTGACACTCATAATTTCAATCGAATATTTAAATGATTCAATATAAATTCATATATTTTGTTCCAAACAAAATCTTTCTACAACCAAAAGTTTACAGAAATCAGAACGTTTCAAATTAAGTCATGGATTCACATTTGTTACACTAATTTGAATATGTACCTTCAAGCGCGTCATATCAAGATGTTATTTTAAATTCCTTACGTAAATTTATCTGAATATTATTGATTTGAAATTCATAATTTTAATCGAATATTGAAATGCTTCAATATAAATTCATATATTATGTTAGAAATTAAATATTTTTACAACTGAAAAGTACAGAAATTAAAGCATTTCAAATTACGTTATTCAAATTTGAATTGAATAATTTATTTATCATAAATTATTAATAATAATTTTTGAATTGCGAACAAAAATTCAAATATATTATTAACAATATTTATCAGACCAATATGAAGTTAATATATAAAATAAATATTAACAAATATAAAAATTTTTTAATTAAAAAAATATGAGGAATGTATTGTTGAGCACAATTATTCGAAGTTAAAATATATTTTTTTTAAAGATGAAATCGAAATGATAAATGTTATTTTTTGATAAATAATAAAAGTTAACATACATAAAATGATCACTCAATAATTTAAAAAATAAATATATATAATTTTGAAACTTCAATTTAGTTGCATGCCTATCTTTTTTCGTGGTTACATAAACGATAAATTATATTCATTTTACTATTGATACAAGGAAGTGAATTTGAAAAATCAAAAATTGAAAAAGTTAAAACTTGAAGTAAATTTATAATTTGATTATTATTGGAAATTGCCTTAATTTAATATTGTCAAAAAAAATCAATGAATCTAGTCACAACATAAAAAGGAATAATTTTTAATTTCAAATCAAACATTGAAACAATTCTTTATTGATGTTTTTTGAATAATTTTTGAATTGCAGTGTTGTATATTTGAATTATTAGTAAAAATTTATAATATATTCGTAGCAAAATTAAAATTGATGAGGACAAATTTTAACCAGCATTAGTTTAATTAAAAGAAATTGAGCAATCCTCAGGATTGATAAGTAAGAGGAATATTATTTTTAATAAAGTGAATCCTATAATATAATTTGATATTCATGTCTATGATTTTCAATTCATTTGAAATTATATGATCACAACTGTACAAGGATACATAACCACAAATTCCAGAGGAAGGTCTGTAAAACAATCATCAAACTGTTAATAGACGATAGCAGCCATCATAGATGATGAATACAAATTAGAAGTTAGAATACATAATTTTGATCAAACAGATGATTTTAAATTAAGAAAGAAAGTGGAACTGTGTGAAAGAATGTCGAGAGGAGCACCCGACGGTAATTTTCAAATAATTAAAAATATGAATTTTTTCTTCAAATAATGAAATAAAAATTAATTTTAATAATTATATTCGAAATACTAAATTTCAGGAAAAGTATTTCATTCCCCCGTTTATGGAAGGGAAAATATAAGAAAGATAAATGGAAAGATGTCTATTAAAATAATGGACAAAGGGACTGAAACGCCAGATAAAAATCAAAAACAACATTTGAGAGACCGTTTAAAAAAGCAGTAAAAAAATACAAAATGATTTATAATAAACTATTTAATTAAATTTATATATATATATTTTTTTTGTTTCACAGAATTTGCAATTATAACTATCAAAAGGCTTCAACAGAATGAAAAATGGTGAAAACATCTTAACATTAGCAATGATAATTTTTTCAATTTTATTTATACACGATACTCATTTAAAATAATATAAATAATTAGGCATTGACTGAGAATATTGTAACCCTCGCGTTACATTCAGGGGCCTGTCTGTAGGCAAAGGGCTAGACATAAAAGAAAGCATATAAAAAAGCGTTGCCCACAGACAGGATAACGTAAGATTGCGCAAACGCCAGCATCTCCCACTAAAAAGATCCTGATAGTGAGAGACTGAAATGGAACGAAAGCGAAAGAGGTCCCAGTCGTCGCCGCGGAGCGACAGTCCCGAGCTTCCTGGCAAAGCGCAGGGTTCATGGACGTGTACTTGGACTCAGAGCGAGGTCCACCTCGTCCCATGGATCCATAATAGCTTTCAGTCTTGTGAGGAGAACTTGATAACTCCTCTTAAGTGATCTGTTATCAACTCTTCTCAGTGAAGTGTCCATATTTTGAATTCAGAGCAGAGTTACACTCTGTGTACTGGCTTGTAAAAATATTAAGCTTTCCAAGTGTACCTTGGACTATTTCACAAGAAGTGCCGTGACGATCATGCGATCTTTTCTTTCTAGCGAACTCCTATGCGATTGAATTTTAAAATAAAAATAATAAAGATATCGACTGACATTTGTGCAAATTTATGTGTGCTGTGTAGTGAATTTTATCAGTTTGACGTATTCTTGAGCAGACCGGGGTCCACCCCGTAAACTGGTCTGCAGAATAGTCCACATAAAATTAAAGTGTCTTTTGTTAGGTCAATTGTTCATGATCAGTCACGAGTCTACTTGTCAACCTGGTCAGGCAAACAAGAGATTGGCAACTGACGCTAGGGTTTATACCTATTTCAGTAATCCTAGTCCCGCATTTATGGTGTCCATTTATTGACATTTTAGTATGAGTATCGCTTACCTCGTTCTGTTGTAGTCCTAATCCAGGATCATTAGGTTTCGACTTGGTTTAT
>JAUMHM010000016.1:26224679-26249828 GCA_032362435.1 Melikaiella ostensackeni | reverse complement strand
CGAGTATATAATCTAAGGGTATATAAGGCACAATTCATACATAATTTTTCAGTTTATTAGAAGAGTTCGTTCAATGAACACTACTGAAAAACGAGTGAGAATCCAAAATTTGGACTATAGTGCTTTATAAGTGATATTTTAGAAGTGAAAAAGAGAAAAAGTTAGTTCAAACACAAGAACAAATATTCAGTGGTGATAACTTGATTTCTTATAACGAATTTTGGTTAATCACCACTAAAAAAACTTTTTTGAGAGCGAAACTCACTAATCACAATGAGTTCTCAAGACTACAATAACTGTTTTAAGTCAATAGAGAAAATGTTGAAAAAACAAAATCACAGTTATGCACATAGTGCTGAATCATCAACTTTTATTCATGACTACAATAAAGTTTTGAATTCAATGGAAGAAAGTCTTGAATAACTAGAGAAGGAGAAAAATCACAAATTTCAATTATCAACTTTTGTTGAATTACCGGAGTATAAAAAGAAGAAAAAGGCAGTTTTTAATATTTAAAGTAACGATGGCTATTCACTTCTCTGGTTAGTCATAGCAGCTCTTCACCCAGCTAAGGATCATGTTTCCAGAACTAGTTCATATCCACATTTCAATGATCAGTTAAATTATAATGATATAGATTTTCCAATTTCAACAAAAAAGGTGTTACAAAATTTGAATGCAAGAATGGTTTTTCTATCAATGTCTATGGTATAAAGCACATAAAATATGGAGAACAAGATAAAATAGTACCAATAAATTTTAGCCAGACATTATCAAGGAAACCTGTAATCAATCTACTTATGCTAAGCAAGAATGATGTTGATGATTTCAGTAGCAAGAGTATGTATTCAATATATAAAAGATAATAATACAATATACTATTTTATGTGGATCCGAAATTTGCAGTGTTTGGTAAGTTCACAAAATGGAAAAAATCATCGATCTTCATGGTTATGTAACAAATGTTTATGTTTCTTTAAAAGTAAATTTTCATTAAAGAAGCATGAAATCCTTGATCATTGATTATTGTGAACCTAATCTGTGAAATCAAGTTGAATAAAGGATATTCTGTATAATTTTTTAGTGCAAAATAAATATATTTTTAAAAAGAGAAATTGATCTATTCATTTCCACCATACCTTATCCTTATACACTTTTTAAAATAGAATAGATATCAAATGCTTATAACACATTTTTATATAATAATTTTGGTAGATATTTTCTTTCACTATGTGTGCAGTGTACACACCGATTAAGTGTGGGCGCTTTTTCCTATATCATGTTTTTTAGGACCAGCTTAGAATTGAAAATGGTCCCTGAAAAACACTGTTTTTGAAACCAGTCTACCGGAAAACTTTTGATTTCTCCATCAGACCAGCTCATATGACAGTCAACCCATCTGGATTTTTTGCTGAAATATCTAGAAGATTCTACCTTATAATTAACACGACTGGCATACAACGTTTTGCACTTGAATATAATAAAAAAGCTTGATGTGAATCAATTTTCATGAAATCAAGAACCTAACAAAAAATAAAACAAAAGATTTTTTTGGTAAATTGTTGTATTTACTTATTTATTTAGCAGAAGGATTTGTAAAAAAGGGGTGATTTCAGTGCCTAGCAACGGTATTAGGGTTGGATATTTGGCTTTTGAGGACATTTATGGTTGAAAAAAAGCAAGATTTGAAGAAGTAGCACTTCAGTGCCTTACTGTAAAAACAAAGTATTATTTCAGGGCTCATTTCTGGTATTAAAATAAAGCTCAGAAAAAACAGTTTCGAGTGGTACTATAATGAGACCACTGGTGGGAACTCAAGAGTCATTTGTTTCATATTGAAAATAAGAGCATGACGTTATCCTATTTAAAAGCAGGACGCGCTAAAAATGATGCCGTATAAAAAGATATCTAGTTTTTACAGTGCTGAGGTTTAAAAGGATAAGAAGCTTCTTACAGTCAAATTATAGATATTGATATATATTTTTTAAAAGAAAGTGAGTCAAAATTAGTAGGTTACACATACCGAAATATTGATATGAATAATCATATTTTGTGTATTAACAGTCAGAATTTATAGTATAAGTACAGTTTTACAAACTATTTATCATTCAAAGGTGAAGTGCAAAATGACTGGGATTCAAAGTGATCAACTTTTTGCAATCATTCATATCAATTTTCAATTATAAGCATATTTTCCTGTTGAAATGAAAAATTTCCAAGAAAAAAATGGGGTAAGCCAGTGGGTCACGCATATCGAAATTTCAGTATGAGTTACCATATTTTCAATATCAATAATCAGAAATTGCATAATTTATATTAAAATTTTTCATACATATAATTTACTTTTTAAAAACACATTTTATGCACGTGATTCTCAATGTCTTCTATTCAGTTCTTCAAAATTCACTCGCTCTATCAAAGGCATGAGAAGGGATTGATAAGTTGATAGATTTTAACATGTTGCTCCCACATTCAACTTTTTTGTATTGATCAGTTATTGATGATTAATAATTATTATTAAATACACCATGTTTAAAATACGTTTCACTGAGTCATAAATTTTTTTTGCAATGAAAAAATCAAAAGCTCAGATGCTTGATTAAGACTAGAAAAATAAATATGAGGTGTGCTTTTTATATCAGAGATTGATTAATTATAATCTAAATCATAAATTTATATAAATAAGAATAAGAATAAAATAAGTTTTAATGTTCTGGAAAGTTCTGAATGATAAAAGAGTGTTTTTTGGCCTCTGAGTGAAGTACGCAACATAAAAATACATTAACTGTAATATAACACCCTCCAGAAGTTTGAAAAACATAACACGTCCTTATCTTAAAAGTTCTGGAAGGTTTTGAATGATAGAAGAATGTTTTTCGAGTCTCTGCGCGAATTGCGCATTGCGAAATATTTTTTAATTAAATTTATTATCATTGTTATTCAGAGAGAGAGAGAGGGGGGAAGCAATAAATTAAATTTATAGACAAAACAAAGTGTCATACTTATCTCAAATTATAGTTCAACACTTGCATGTTTATTAATGTAATGAACTGTGTATTAAAAAAATATATTTTTTAGAAAAAAAAATCTTATCATGCTTCCTTGATTTAAATCAAGAAAAAATAAACGAAGCCTGCATTCTGAACTTTGCAAAACGTTGTATCCCAGTCGTGTTGATTATAAGGTAGAATCTCCTAGATAAGTCAGTAAAATGAGATCACAGGGGACTCTTGTCTAATGAAATCATACCACTTTGTTGATTTCGACAAGAAATATTTGTATTTGGATTATTTAAAAAAATTTTAATTTAAATCTTCAACGTGTAATAGATGAAACTGTTCTTTCTATATGAGAGATGGAAGGTGCTGAAAAATGAGTATGAATCTTTGAATTGAATGCATATCACTTCATCTCCAATGTTTTGTCTTCTTTAGAGAAAGCAATAAATCATCCTTATTTCTACATATAACAATACTTTTTATATAAAAAAAAATTCGAAAAATCTAGATGAGTTGACTGTTATATGAGATGGTCTGATGGAGAAATCAAAAGTTTTCCAGTAGACTAGTTTCAAAAACAGTTTTTTCGAGGGACCATTTTCAATCCCAAGCTGGTCCTGAAAAACATGATATAGGAAAAAAAGCGCACACTTACTCGGTGTGTACACTGCACAGAGAGTCAAAGGGAATATTTACCAAAATTATTATATGAAAATGTGTTATAAGCATTGGATGTCTGTAACTCTATTATCTGAAGGGTTTTAGAAAAAGTCATATATTTGATTCTCATGTTTTGAGTTTTTTTAACTGAATAATTTTTGACAGGTCACACAATGATAGGTTATTTTAACCATATGCTTCCAACTCATATTTTAAAAAAAGCAAGAAATGGCTAACACATAGAGACTCAAAGGTCACTACTTTTAACTGCTCAATGGAAAACTTTTTTGTTCTCTCTAGTTTTAAATTCCCGAAAATTCACTTTTAAAGAAACATAAACATTTGTTACATAACCATGAAGATCGATGAGGTTTTCCATTTTGTGAATTTACTAAACGCTGCAAATTTTGGATCCACATAAAATGATAGATTGCATTATTGTCTTTTATATATTGATTACTCTTGCTACTGAAATCATCGACATCATTCTTGCGTAACATAAGTAGATTGATTACAGGTCTCCTTAATAATGTTCGGCTTAAATGCACTGGTACTATTTTATCTTGTTCTCCATCTTGTATGTGCTTTAAACCATAGACATTAATAGACAAACCATTCTTGCATTCAAATGTTGTAACATCTTTCATTGCAATTGGAAAATCTATATCATCATAATTTAACTCATCACTGAAATGTGGATATGAACCAGTTATTCAAACATGATTCTCAGCTGGGTAAAGAGCTGCTATCACTGACTAGAGAAATAAGTAGCCATCGACACTTTAATAATTAACAGCTGCCTTTTTCTTCTGTATATACTCCGGTAATTCAACAAAAGTTGATAATTCAGATTTGTGATTTTTCTCTTCCTCTAGTTTTTCAAGATTATCTTTCATTGAATTCAAAATTTTATTGTAGTCATGAATAAAAGTTGATGATTCAACACTGTATCCATGACGGTGATTTTGTTTTTTCAAAATTTTTTCCATTGACTTAAAACAGTTATTGTAGTCTCAAGAACTCATCGTGATAAGTTAGTATAGTTCTCAAAAAAGTTTTTTTTAGTGGTAATTAACCAAAATTCGTTATAAGAAATCAAGTTATCACCATTAAATATTTGTTTTGTTATTTGAACTAACTCTTTCTCTTTTTCACTTCTTAAATATTACTTACAAAGCACAGTAGTCCAAGTTTTGAATTTTCACTCGTTTTTTAGTAGTGTTCATTAAACAAACTTTTACAATAAACTAAAAAACTATGTATGGATGAAAGCTTGACACTCTTGAGAATTTTATTACTTGCAGCTAAAAGGTATGTCAAAGGTGACCTCGAAATTTTTTTGTTTTTCTACATATGAACTATATTACTCAGTAGAAAATACGAGGTCAAATAAAAAATATAACCTTAAAATGCTAAAAATTGAAATAAATTAAATGTATTATCTTTGAAGGAAGCAATAAATCAGATCTATAGCCAAAACAGAATGCCATACATACCTCCCTAAATCAAATCACACTTGTACACCTGCACCTTTTGCACATTGAATAAATGAAAGAAGCAATACATCTAAATTTAAATGAAATAAAAAAATAAATAAATCTAAATTTATATTTAAATCTAAATTTTCCATAACTGTACTAATTGAGTTAATAAATAATCTTGAATCTGTTTTCAAAATTTACATCTCACACAATTGCGCGAAATCATTTTTGTGACGTCATTAAGATCATTCTAGAAGCTTAGCATGGGCACGAATTACTACAGCTAAGAATGTTCTAGAAGCTTAGCACGGACACGAACCGCTACAGCTCAGGATGACTTTGAAGTCGGTAATGTAGAAATTTGTGTATAGAACTGGCCCTGTCTATCCACTTCAGTTCCTGCAGCACTTTTTTGGATGATTAACTGAATAGTTTAATCCATTGAAACTCCACTTTTAACTCATGTTCACGAAAATATATTAATAAAACTCTTTTAAAAAATCAAAAATAGCGTTTTCTCAAAAAGAGCTCAGGCGATTTTTTTCTTTTCAGGCTCAAATGATCGTGGGACATCCCAGAAGTATAATCAGAAGACAACCGTGATAGGCAAGCCCTTTTGGGTTGAAGTCAGTATAGACCTACCCTGCAATGTTACATAGTGAATTTGGAAAAGTTCTGTTTTCAGCAAAAGTCTAGAAAAATCGGGGTTTTGTCAAAAATCTTAACTCGTAATCTATCGCTGATAGTATGATCTTTTTTCAGTTTTTCGCTGAATTTCGTTTACTTTTTTTCTATAAGCACTATTTTCGGTTCAGGATGGAATGGGTACCGTCAATCCACGTAAACGTAATTTTTGGAATATTTTTTAGAAATTTTTCTCCGAGTTTCGTCACAATTATTTTCATAAAATTCTGATTCCACATAAGGACCCTACAATGAAGCGTTTTATGAAAAAAATTGCATTCTATACTCAAAGCGGTGCAAAAATACCAGATCCCTGGACTTCATTAAGAGTAAATGTGGGCTTATTGAAGACTATCGTAATTATCACGATATTGACATTACCTGCAACAATAATGCTCTGACATGAAGTATGTTTATGATACACAATAGGATAATTTGCATACACTTTGAAGGATATGGACACAATGGCATGCTCTGTTTGTTCTGCCACAAGACTAATATGTTCGTTTACCTAAAGTCGGTATACTTTGGTAGGGCCATCAGCAAGGCTAAGTCAATATCAAGCCATTTATGCTAAGAATTACCTGAATCATGAAAACGAGGTATATTTTACTGTTCTCCTAATTATTGCTTTAGCTTGAATTAATTCATGTAATTTTTGGAGATGAACTCTTACAGACCCGGTGGAAAAATTTCGATATGTGATTGATCTAGGAAAACATCTGGCGAAACCGCATGGGAGTGATCGCATAGATAGTATGGTAAAAGTATGGTAAATGATACTATCCCATACTTCATGTATATTTAAAAAAAGTATAGTGAGTGTATAGCTCAAATATAGCTAAAGCATAACGATGTATGGTTGAAGTATAGTAAAGGTATTGCTAGAGTATATCTGAAAAGTATAGCTGAACTATATCTGAAGTATAGCCAAAGTATAGCTGTAGCTTAGCCAAAGTATGGCTGAAGTATATCAGTGAAGTATATCTCAAGTATTTCAGAAGTATGCATTAAGTATGCCTTAAGTATAAGAAAAGTATCTGGCGCTACTATGTATAGCGATGTATTCTTGATGATGGGAGATACATGGAAGATTCGAAATGTATAATGATGATGATATGGTTATACTTCAGCTATACTTCAGCCATACTTAAGCTATACTTTAGCTATACTTTAGGTATACTATTTCAATATACTTCCGATATGAGATTGTCTCATTTGCTATACATTTTTTATGCTTCGAAAAGTCAATGACTGATCAATCCCATACTCATGATTTTTACCCGGGGATGTTTATTTTGCATTGAATTATGATTTTTTTCATAAGGTTGTTACCAAAAAAATCCAATTTCTAAATTCCTAGTGCTCATATTCCCCCCTCTCTTTATAAAATCTTATTATTTTTATCAAATATCCAAATATATAATTAGACCTTTATTTTATTGTCAATTGTGTGGGAAGATATTTCGAAAATATTGACAACTTGAATGTTTTTTACAATTGTTATTCATACTTACTGAATTATTGCACTGATGACTAATGACTAATTCAAAGAGATTTCTCTCTTTGTTAGGAGAGGAAAAATTGGTCATAATTCCCTCCACGATTCCAAGATTTCTAAAACGTAGAATCGCGCTATTGTAAAGAAAACATTGTATAAACTAATCATGCAAATTATCATCAATTAAGCAACTGCTAAAAAGTAGATAATGACTATGAATTTATTTTGAGTGGTGCAATAAATAAACGTTCAACTCTTATTCTCCGTCTCTTGTTAGCAAATTTCATGAACTCCTCAAATCTCAAATGATTTTTATATAATACTGTTCCACGAGAGATGATTACTATTTAAATGACAACATTTTAACAAAAAATTTGAAAACAACACTTTTTTTTAGATTTTTGATTTTTTTCTTTTACATTTCAGGACTTTCTGCTCATAAAAATTCGCTAAAACAAATTTGTTGTCTCTGGAAAACAAAAATGTGAATGTAGTAAATTCAGGAAATACTGAGCTGTGTGCTTAAAAAAAATATATTTACCTAACTGAGCTTCAAAAATATTTGGTATATTTGAGGGTCTTCTACCTATCAAAATACACTAACAAAAATTGTCAAGTCGAACGTATCAAATACGGAAAGAAAATGTGTTAGCCGCATAGTCATTTTGCGGTTTTTGAAATAACATTTTTTAGCTGGCTTCAAAAATGATATCAAATGCCTTGGAACTTTTGAATGGCCAAACAAGAAAAAAACAGAGAAAAGTTAAGGAGTTGAAAAAATAAAAAACAGAGAAACACAAAATTGAGAATTTTTAAATTCTGCTCTCTATGTATGTTTCATTCCTTCAACTTAATACATTTTTTTCGACTAATTTTATGAGTAGAAGTTTTAAGGTCTTCAAAAGATTTTTTAAAACAAGCTCCCCTTCCAATTTTTTCCTCTGAGTGACAGAAACTTATTGAATTTTTTTTCAAATCTTCAACAAAATTTTCTGCGGTGCCGGGAAGTTTTAGAAACTTCCAAAATTTTGAGATTTCTGAAATTTCTTCTGCAGGTACAAAAATTGCATGAAAATTATTTTTGTGGAGTGTTTCAGGTAGCAAGTGAGAATACAAAATTGGAAATGATAAAAAGCTCCTGCTGAAGACAGGAATTCCTTCTTAATGAAGAAAAAATGACTTTCTTGGATTCGGCTAGATTAACATTGTTTGTTAAAAAGTTAAAATTTTCTTGCCTGAAACCTATTAAGTTTGAATTAGAATAGCAAACTATGATTTTATTTTGTTTAAAGAAAATTTTTGTGCTTGGTATTAGCAGTTAAAAAATCACTAAAAATGGCGAAATTCCCGAAAATTATGAGTAAAAAAAAATTTTTGTTTAAAAATGTGAAATGATGGCGTGTTGCTCTAATTCAAACTAAATAAGTTTCAGGTAAAATGTTTTTCAACTTTTTTGAAAATAAGTGTTTATTTGTCCGAGTCTAAAAGAGTCATTTTTTCCTCATTAAAATGAATTCTCGTATTCAGCACGAATATTTCTTATCATTTTCAATTTTACATAAAATTAATTTTATGTTCTTATTTGCTACCTAAAACAGTACACAAAAAAATTTTCTAGAATTTTTGCACCCATAGAATATATTTCAAAAAATTCTAATTTAAAAAATTTTTAAAACTCCCCGGCACCACTTAAACTTTTTAATAACGTTTGAAGAAATTCCAGTGAGTTTCTTTTATAAAAAAAAATTGGAGGGATACGGTTTTGGTAAATTCAACTATTAATTTTTAAGCCCCACTCTAATATGGACGTTCAAAGTATTTTTGAAGGCTAGCTGAAAAAAGATAACTTGAATATGAAATACAAAATTCAATGTTTTATTTTCATTTTTTTTAACTTCTCACATTTTTTCTAATGTTTCTCTTTTATAAGTAAGAATTTCCAAAGTATTTGAATATTATTAAAAGCTTGTAGCTAGATAAAAAATATTTAAGAACTCATAAAAATGACTATATGGAAAACAATTTTTCCTCACGTTTTTTGATCTGCTTAGACTTATAATTTTATTCCAGTGTATGATAAGTAGAAAACCCTCAGATGTTCAAAAAATATTTGTGAGCTGAGCTAAATAAATATAATTTCTTTTTCAATACACACATGTCTGCATTCTAAAAACTTGCTGCATTTAAATTTTTTATCCTTCAGGCATATCAAATATTATAAGCGAATTTTTATTAGCAAAGAATCCTCGCTATATCAGAAACTGTTACTCATTATCAAGCTTACGTTTTATCATCCTGCTCCGTGTATGAATACATAAAAAATTCCCGCATGAAAAATAAAATCCCGTGCATTTCCCGCGTCAATAAATTTCCCATACAATTCCTGCTTTTCAGGCTTTTCCCGCAAGCTGGACACCCTGTTTTTATTAAAAATTACATACAAGAGCTAAAAAAAGTAAGGTAACTTTTGTCTTACATTATTATATTGATTATATTCAAAATTTCCAAATTCAATGTTAATATTTTAAGAAATAAAATAATTTCTTGATATTTGAAACTCTTGAAAACCAAAATTACAGCCATTGGCTTATTCTCACAGCCATTGACATACCTCTCGCCTATAATCTGATCGCTGATTTTTTTTAACTTTTTCCCGCGCAGACAGTTTCAAAAATACATCTCACACAAGTTTTTCGGAATATCAAATGAGAAATGCATTTATTCGAGTTATATTGTTCTGTCTCAAAAACAGTTTACTTATAATTCCTTCTTAATACTGTCCTACAAAAATTACCCCTTTTTTGCCTCTTAAATATTTCTGGCCATTTTTGATAGATTTTCGGATGCTGATTCCCAATCCGGCAACAAAAATGCTCTATCGTGTCAAGTTTTTGAAAAATAAAAACGGTTTCAAAGGGTAAAAAACGCGTTTTTAACTATATTTTAGTGTCTGCAGAAAATTAACGGGAGGTGATACAAACTTCCACTCAGGCTTAAATTAAAGCCTAAGCCTTCGACTATTTCCTCAGATAATGACAGTTTAATTCATCCAGAAAAGACTTAATTTCAACAAAATAATTGAATCCCCAACCAAAACAGATTATTTTTTTTTACAAATTTTCAACAGAATAGTTGAATTTTCAAGCAAAGAGGTGAATTTTCAGCTAAAATAATGAATCTTCAATTAAAAAAGAGAATTTTCAAAAGAAAGTTCAGCTTTCAACCAATTAGTTGACTTTTCAAACAAAAAGATGAATTTTTAACCAAGGACAATAATTTTCGATCAAAAGAAAAACAAATTTTCAACAAGATACTTAAATTTTTAAACATTGAAATGAATTTTTAACTAAACTGATGCATCGTCAACCAAAAAAATGAATTTTTAACAAAGTAGTTCAACTTTCAACCAAGCAGTTGAATTTTTAATTAAAAAAGGTAAATTTTGAATGAAAAATGTAATCGGATTACCCAATAAATGGTTTCAAATGATCATTCAGAATAAAAGAAATCAGCATTCAATCGAATTTTAATTTTTAATCAAAAATAGTTGAATTCATCCAAAAAAGAAGAATTTTCAACAAAATAGTTGAATTTTTAAAAGCCAAAATATAAATTTTCAACAAAGATGTTCATTTTCAACCAAACAGTTGAATTTGCAACCTAAAACGACGAATTGTCAACAAGACTATTGAATTTGGAACAAGAAAAAAGAACTTTTTTCTTCATTTTTTATATTTTAAAAATATTGCGTTAGAAAACTGGAAATGATCTTTCAAAAAATAAAGTTAATTTTCCACTGCATACTTATTGATTTCGAACTACACTCAGAAAATAGATTCTCTGATTCAAAGAAAATTTACAAAGACCGTTTGTTTTACAACATAACACTGACAAGTGATTTTAAAGTCGTTTTAGTGCAAACAGAATATATTTCTGTAAATAAATGGCCGAATAATGCATTTGTTTATATTTTCTCCTTATAACATTAATAAATATGTTGGAAGGACAAAGTATTCTGATAAAGCATCAGTTTTAAACCAATCTAAAGTCATTTTGGTAGAAACAGAATGTATTTCTGTGAATGAATAGCCGAATAGTGTATTTGGTTATACAATTTGTTTATAATGTTAAAAAATATGCTAGAAAAACAAAGTTTTGACGGAACATCACTTTTGAACCAATTTTGAGTTGTTTTAGTAAGAGCACAATGTATTTCTATGAATGAGTGGCCAAATAGTGCATTTGCTTAAATAATTTATTTATAACGTTAATGAATGTTATCGAACAATATAAGCACCTAGTTTTTCATCACTGTGAAGGAAATTTCAAACCATTTTGATGAAAATATGACTTATTTGTTTTCTTAAATGCCGGAATTTCACATTTGTTTATATTATTTGTTTACACAACTAACAAATGTTGATTAGTTAGAACATTTTTTTATCGAGCACCAATAATGGTGAAATACAAAGTAGATTCGCTGAAAAAAGTGGAATCACTAGGTTTGAAATTTGTTTTTACAATTTCTTTTTACAATTTGTTTACGAAAATAAATTCAAACATTTTATTAATTTATTTCATATATTAGATGCCACTATACTGATTTTGATTGATTCCGAGTTGATTTCGATTGTTTACCGAAAGGTAAAAAATAAAGTTGTGAAAATTACAATTTTATTCACTTTATTCGTTAACACAGAAGTTCAATAACAAAAAATTTGGAAATGAGCTCTCATACTTCTTTTTTGAATTTAGTTAAGAGTATTTTCAAGAAAAAAGATCGAAATCGATTAAGAATTCTGGCTTATTTTTCTCTGTTTTTTCTCTTAATTTTTCTCAAATTATTTCACCAGTGATGTTTAATTATCGAAAATTGTCGTCCAAAATTTTTTGTTAGTTTCATAAGTAAATTATGTAAATAAATGCACAGCATGGTCATTTGAAGGAAGAAAAGAATAGTTTTTTCTCTTAATTTTCTTAAATTATGTCGCCAATGATGCTTATTTATGAGATTCTATTACCCATATTTTTTATTAATTTTGTAAACAAATTATATAAAGAAATTCTCAGTGCGGATGTGTAAAGGCAGAAAAAATGCGCTTTTCCGCTTAATTTTGTTTGAGATGTATGGTCAGCAATATTTCGTGATGTTAATTTGGTAATAAACGAATTTTATGAATATATGCTAAATGCAAACGTTTAGTGGCAGAAAATATTCGTTTTTCGCAATTAGCCTCAAATTATGTTACCATTGATGTTTAGTAATTGTTGTTACTTCCAATGTTTGTGATGTAGTATTTGTAGGATTTGTTAAAGATGAAAATTTGTACAAGAACATTGAGCACACACTTACTGTGTATCATAATCCAATGTGACAATTTAAGGGAAATTAAGAAAAAAACGAATTTTTTCTGTCTTTAAATGTCCACACTGGGAAATTGTTTAAAGAATTTGCTTATGAAATTATTCAAAAATATCAGGTGACAATTTTTCATCATTAAACATCATTGGCGACATTATTTAAGGAAAATTAAGAGAAAAACCTATTTCTTTCTGCCTTCAAATGACCACACTGTGCATTTGTTTATATAATTTGTTTATAAAAATAATAAGCAATATCGGATGACGATTTTTCATCACTTAATATTACTGATGACATAATTCGAAGAAAATGAAGAGAAAAAAAGGTTTCCTTCTGGTTTTAAATGTCCACACTGGACATTTGCTTATACACGAAAAATATACCAGAAGAAAAACGGTTTTTTCATACTAATTGTGGGTCGCTGAAGAAGAAAATGACATCCAGTTATTTCTCCAAAGAAGCGTTTTCGATATATTTGCAAAAAACTTGTTTTTTCAGTTACTGGCATAAATCTTGATAACGGTTGATCCAATTGACATAAACTGTATTTCGTTCAAAAAGTATGATCTTCCACTTTCCGACTATATATTGTCTGTGTCAATCGGATTAAAATTTTCGGATTACAGGTGATGAAAATAAAAAAAAGTGGATTTTCCGACCTTATTTGAAAATCACTCACTTTCAGTTGTTCTATTTTCTCGAATTTCATCACCTATAACCCAATAAATTTTAATCCGATTGACACAAACATTATATCTTTGGAAAGAACAATAACATACCTTCCGAATGATTTACAGTTCATGTTAAGTGGATCAACCGTTCTCGAAAATAAAATCAAAAATCGGTCAAGAATTTCCTTCTACAAGCTATCATGAACCTCGTTTTTCTATTTTACAGACACTCAAATATGGCCAAAAACGCGTTTTTTTTACTATTTAACCCCTTTTTTTAAAAACTTGACGTGGTGGAATTTTTATGTTCACGGACTCGGAATCAGCGTCGAAAAATCTATCAAAAATGACACGGTTTTTATACAGTTTTCATGTTTTGCACCATAAAGATCAAATTTGCGCCAATTTTCACTATGATTATCATAATCAGCGCGTCAAAATACATAAATATACGGTGTTTCAAAGAAATTGGAGGTAAGGACCTATTTCGAACTACGCCCGAGATAAATCTGATTTTCAATGTATCGAAATGAATACTGAACAATTGTAGATTAAATTGAATGATAAATTCAAAAAAAATGTCAAGTCCCAAAAATTTTGGAGAACAATTATTCTTATTCTTATGAGCGGCCTTGAGTTAAAAAAGTAGAATCATATTCCGCATATTTTCCTTGTAGAGCATTTTCTCGTTTTTGTAAATTCGTAAGAATGCAAAGTTCATCTGTTCATTGCCCCCAGGGTTTATAAATGAGAAATCAGATTGCTTTCCTTCCTATGCTTCTCTTCGCTTTCTCGTGCTTGTCAGGTGAAATGGAAATGCACGAATTCAAAATCAAGTTCTTTCTGCAAATGCACCGTTACGATGTGAATTTCTCGCTTCTTGGAAATTTAATTTTTCTGAAGTAACTTCTTAACGAGGAGGTTTTATTTCACCAGCAGAATTCGTTTTAAATCATTGATGGCCTTTTGCACTTCATCAGTATTTTTGCAACTCAGGAGAGTATATTTTTGTTTTTATTCTGAAAATAGGAGTGGATTCATGAGTTGTATTATATAATTTCTGACAATATAAAAACGGGATGTATATTACGGATATCCGTGAAGCATGAAATTGTAGTACTTTACTTTGCTTATGTCACATCGATCTGTATCTTTATGTTCCAAAATTTTGTCTTTAAAGAAAATAAAACCTCATCAACGTTCTAGATCTTAGTTGCGAAGTAAAATTCCATAGAATTCATACAATGTTTATAGGAAATACGAAACATTCCTGGCTATTGAACGAGCTTAAATTTTGTGAAAATAGTTGTAAAAATTCAAAAATGTAGAATCGCTTGAAGAAATATTTAAACATGTCTAGACATCATATATTTGAGACGCATGTTTTTGGGCTTCCAAACTATTCGTACCGATTATTCGTACCGAAATTGATTTGTTTTTCTCAAAAATCGTCATAGAAGTGTTTCTTTTTTTAAACACAGGCCATTCAATGAGTCTCATTTAAGCTTCTGAATCATTGAAATTAAGTATATTATCAAAAATAGTGAAAATGGAAAGAATTTTATCTTCGACTTTTAACGATAGGATCTTTCTTAATTTCGGAATTACAGCAATATTGTGAAAATTTATTCGTTATGACGAGTCGAAACGATTTATGTATTTAACAGGCCTGTATGGCCAAATTAAATTATGATATATAAAGATTTTTCAATTTGTTTAACATTTGAATGTGAATACTTTCTCCATTTTGGAGATACACCAATATTTTAAGTGTAAAATTCATTCATTTTGATGAAGTAAATCTACTGAACTATATAAAAACCTTCTATGAACTATGAACAAAAAACTATAAACAATAAATAATAATAAGCAATAATAAATAATAAATCAAAATCCTCTTTTTCATCTCCTCAGACTCATAAATCCTCTTTCCTACTCTTCAGACTCCTTTTGCAATCCGAAATCCCCTCTCCACCCTTCTTGCTCAATAATTGTTTTAAAGAATTGATTATTCGGGAATTATCTGTAATCGAGAAACCATTGTAAAATCTTGCAAATCAATGAAGATATTAAAATTTTAAATGTTAAATTGGTCATATTTGTAAACAAGAAACAACTGAAAAAAATATAACGCTTAGCACCAATATGAATTTTATAAGTAAATGAGTATTGAGTGAATTATAGTATTATCTTCAGGTATTGCGGTCTCATTCAATAGAGAAGTTTATGTTAGAAAACTTTATTAATCATGATCATAAAAAATATATCAGCCCGATTTTTGTCAAAGTCGCATTTCTTTATAACTATACTTATACCTACGTTAACAATAAATGCAAAATAATTCTCAATGAGGAAGCACAGTGTTCATGAAATGATCAAACTGCTCCACAGCCGTTTTTTCAACTGCTTGGGAATGACTCACAGGTACAAGATTATTAAAATATATGTCACTTGATGTTTTTTTTTGGTAGCATTATTAATTAAATCTTTGGCAATGAGTGGCTTAAGAATAAATGAGAAGTTCTTCGCTTTTTTCAAACTTTATTCATTAAATTCCGAGAAACTGATTTTTGAAATACAAACTTAGTGAAAGAGGGCGCGAACTTGGCGAAAGTTCTTCGTACCACTCTGAACTGAACTGCACTTCCCACAAAGTTTTTCTTTTCCTCTAATAAAAAATCGAAGCTTCCTTAGCACACTGGCCGTGGCAGTGAGTTTCATAAAGTTTCCACCTAATACTCAGCCGAGAGTTGCGAACGCTTAGAACTGAGTTGAACAGTCTAGGGAAGAAGTTTCGGAGATCAAACACCGTGAAGCAACTATCCAGCTTCGCGTTCTAGACCTTGTCAAAGTCCCCAGGGAAAAACGGTCAATACGTTTATTTCCAACACATTCAATTTGACCCTCTTTGAAAACTAAATCGGGAATTCCTTACACGATTTTTCATAATATAAGAGAAAATCACAAGAAACTTTTTAAAGCTAATTACAGTGAACATTTCATTCCACTTAGAGTCTCAAAATCCGTTTTAGTCTTAATAAATGTTATAATTAATTTTAAAAGTAGAGTGAAGTTTGGGTAGTATAAAAATGGAAGAATAAGTGTAATTGATTGAGGAAGTAATTCGACTTAAACTTCAAATAAACTAATCAAATTTCCAATTAAGGAATTTCCCAAGGGCTGAGGTACAAGAGCGTCATTTGTGAATTAATAATATATCAGGTTTTCGCAACGCTCATGTCCCAGATATATTCAGACTAATGCAGACAGCTTTAGTATATATGCGGAATCTCAATATATATTTAGTGTTAGGTTGATATTACGTTAATGTATCTATGCTATAAGCATCCCAGTGTAATCGGCTTACCGGCATTTCACACGAAAAGAGAGAGTGCTGTCATGACACAAATTTTCAAGGTTTCAAACTTCAATTATAAGCTGGTATTACGCACTTGTGGCAGAGGGTGAAGCTGTAATCTGTTTTTGTGCAAAAGCTTTCATTATAGGTGAACGAAAATATGTCTCTCGTATTTGTCGAACTTATGAAGTGCAGTTAAAAACGTAAGCAATATGATTTTCTATGCACATATTGTTTATGCAACCTTTTTTATCGTGCAAACGTTTTATTTTTTTTTCAATAAAACATTTATTTACACTCATCTAAAGCAGAGAAGTGTGGTTATGCAAATACTAACAAAACAGTTTTTCCAATGCAAGAAAATTTTTTATATTATTCCCTTATCGTGATCATAAAAATTGATCACTTTTATCATTTATGAAGTAATGAATGACCTTTCCCCATCTTAAAGGCCAAACTGCAGGAGACTGGTGCCCTCCTCAGTATTTATAACAAACCGCTCATAACTCCTTTGGTTCTGGTTTTGTTTTCACACTTTCCTTTGAATGACCGAGGTTTGGTGAGACTGACGTTACGAATGCACACACCACCTTATGACGATTTACCTGCTCAGTTTGGACATGACCTTATACTTTCGGAAATATTACTCACATCAAGTTGGTAGTTGTGTGTATACTTTAAATAATGTACAATAAAATAATAATGTAGTCTCGGATAGGATTGACACTTCTATTAACGAAAGGCATGCCATCGGAAAAGCTTCAGTCGATGAGTGGACAATGGTTGTTTGGCATGCTAGAGCTGTAAATGATCTTAAGAAGAAGAAACTGCGAGATAAAATGCGCGTGAGGAAGCTAGATATTTGATGTGTACCGGAAACAAAGAACAAGGTATGTGAGGTAAGGAAGATAGAAAATGGAGTAGAACTTTGATCAGGAATGGATAGTGAATCACATGGTAGCCAGGAAGTCGACCTGATCATTAATAAGAGATTATAGCAGCATTTTAAAAAGTATCAATGTGTATCTCCTAGATTATTATTGGATAGAATGATAGTGGAAATTAGAAGGCTGTTTTCATAGCATGCTATGTTCCAGTTTGATGGTGACAGTAGTGATGTAAAAGGTACCTTCTGGGGCTCGTTGAATGATATTATGGGTACTTGCGATCCTTGAGAGAGGATCATTCTACACGGAGATATGAATGCCTGGACTGGTATGCAACGCGCAAGTACCGACAGGCTACTGGGTCATTTCGGAGACTCAAAAACGCACAGTAACGGGGAGACATTGACTAGCTGATTCTTAGAGAAACGCCTGTTCATTACAAATTCAACTGGCAACTGAGCGATTGGTTTGATATCAAGCAGGGGGTTAGGCAGGGCTGCGTTTTGTCCTTCTAGATGTTCAATATATACATGGACAAAAATCTAAGAACGGCTTTCTCAGACGAAGAAGGTATTGATCTCAAAACAGTAAAAGTGCGTGGACTGCCATTTGTTGATGATTTCGTTTGTCTTGGACGTTCATTTACTGCTGACGGAAAGCTAGATGCACATATATACAGACGTATAAACGACGATCGAAAGATTATCGGCAGTTTATGAGTCATTACACGGAGTAAAAATGTTAAGAATAAAGCTCAAATTGCAATATATATTTCTATGCTTGTATCCACTTTGCTGTATGGTAGCGAGACCTGAACATATCAAGAAAAAAGCTTGCATGAAAAGATGTGTGGATGCAAAGGAAGCAAAGAATGTATGCAAGGATAGGGATGTATGGAGAACAATTGTTTATAAGACGAAGAGTCACGCCTGAAACGAAAAATTTTGGATACTAATGGACCCTCGTGGAGAGCTGTGCTCGGTGTATCTGTTGGGATAAAGAGTATGGATCTTCCTATGGGTTTATCAGTCAGGTTTTTCTTTTTTTTGCTACATAAATTTCTTGATCCCCGGTAGTATAACGAAGCTAGAACCAAACGAGTTACGCTTACCAGAAGAGGGATTTGGCTTAATGGTATAATAATAATAAAAAAGCATAAATTTGTGGTTGCACAAATACTAACAAAACAGTTTTTTAATGCAAGGAAAATTATAATATTGTTTCCTTATCGTAATCATAAAAAATGATCACTTTTATTATTTACGTCACATATATTAAATCTCTAAAATTATATTTAGTGGATGTTAATTATTAACACGAAATAGATGCTTCAGATATCTCAATAACAGTGCACCGTGGTCTCGAACCCCCGATTCCCGAACCCATGAAACACAATTAACAGGAAAGGAAAACCCCATTTCGCACGTCGCATGCAGCAATTACATTACGATCTATTGTCAGATATTGCCGATTTGACAACGCGACGACACGACCCGTCGCGACGGGTTTCTGTCGATTGAGTTGCACAAAGTCGAGAAGAGACGCTCGATGACACTGGAGATTTTTTAACAGATATTTTACGATTTTCCGGGCTATCCCATTCGTTCACAGATATGCTGGATAAATTGAAATAGAGACTGAATTGTTTCGCCGAAGGGCTTGAGCAGTTCAATTTAGCACATGGTGGATGAATGCAGAGTAAGGGCTGAAACAAATAAAAATGCCGCAAGAAATATCAATTTCAAACGTAAAAAGTTCAACTATTTTTGAGCTACGAGTGATTTTTTAAGTGGTTGGACTGTTTCCTTCCGTAATGTATTATTTACAAAAAGTATTGCAAAGTACTCTTAATTTAAATTTTTGTAATTTAAATCTGTTTTATTGTTTCCAATATTCTGTTCAAATATATGCGATATTAATTGTGTAATATTGGATTAATTGAAATTCTAGAACTAGGTTAACAAGGGAATTGAAAGACCTCTGTAATACTTCATTTCTATGATTGCATAAATATTCTAAACTACACTACTTTGGATGTTCTCGTTGCACATGTGCACTGCGCTTGTGCTCTTCAATAATTTTATAGTTCGTTCAGTGAAATCTTCACAGGTATTTTGAAAGATGTCGATTTTAATTGATCCAAGTATTAAAATTGATTTAGAAGCATTTTGTATTGGCATTAGGGTATTATGAGCATTTATCATTATATGCAGTAAACTGTATAAAATATGAATTTTGCAAACGTTTCAGCCGCGGATAGGGGTCCTATCCAGTGCCAGATATGTACTTAATAAATTGTGAAATAAAATTCAATCTTTGTTATACACTATTTGGTATACAGCATTCTTAATTTCATTAGTTGTATACCAAATAGTGTATACCAAAGATGCTCATAAGACCCTAATGCCAATACAAAAAGCTTCTAAAAACATTTTATGGAGCAACAGCAAGTATGGTGTCAACCTAGATCGCCCTTTGGCTGATCTAAAAGAAGAAGAATTTTATGATATTAGAGATGCTATTGCTCACGGGCCCAAAACTTTTTCTCGAAGTAACCCAGTGCCCTTTAGAAATTGACTCTTAACAGTGGTGTTTTTATGGCAGAGAATTTCTTTCTAAAATAATTTGCAAAATACACGCAAACTTCTATCAACAACTGCAATGGCAAGAATTTTAAGGAGCTCGGACCTGTCAACTTGTATTCCCGGTGAAAAAGTTGACGGTTTAAAAACGTTTTTAAAAGCTACACGATTTAATGTTGGAAACGAAGGAGGGAAACGACTAAGTGAAATAGCAAAGCACTCTCGTCAAAGGTGAGTGCGCTTGTTATCGTCGGGTCGAAAAATTACAAGATCGAGTTGCGATACAATAATAGACTCTGCTCATAATATCTCAATATATAGTACCCATCCTATCTGTGAATATGATCATCGTGTTGCGTTACTTCATCTTTCTGTATGCATGATACACTTTTTACTTTCAGGCTTTAGCTAGAATAACGACGTCTCTTTACCGATCTTGAACGAAAGCCGACGATAATCACACTTAAACGAAATTTTGCACGTAGAAGAGTTTACAATGCAAATCGACGTCTATATTTAAAATGCGAAAAAAAATATAAGACAGAAATTCAGGACTTAAATTTTGAAAGCCCTATATCAAAAAATTAGATTAAGGGCAAATGGTATTATATGACGTCAAATTGAAATTGCCACGTTATCCGTGTATATTTCCTGCCTTCTTATGTTTAAACTGAATGAGATATTTCGTTAAAGTCTTGAGGAATGGAAGAAAATATGTCAACCCATCGCTCAATGTCCCGTTGACGAAAGATTTTGGGTATTCATGGGCCCTCGTATCTGTTTGGATGACGGATTTAAAATTAGAATGTAAAACTTAAAAAATCAGCTTATCTTTCATAAATAAAAACTCCAATGGGCTAGACAGAGGTAAACTTATATATTTACTTTCATTCGCCAAAATTTCAGCTCTTTTATTTAGTTCAAAATGAAGAAGGCGGAAAAAATACATTCAACGGACGATAAGTCGTTACATTATAGAATTCAGTTTGCCCTTAAACAAGACTCCTGCTTTTTCAAAGAGAAATTTAAAACCTCCCACTTGATGATTTTCTTCTCACCTCTGAAATTACGTAACGTTTCATAAAATTATTATTATTATAGAACTGATTTTGTGTAATTTGTAAAAGAGGAGCTAATGGCATAATAGGGGTGGAGCAAAATGGTCTACAAAATAATACTGATGTGAGATGAAGTGTCAAAAAGAAGATGATGGGCACAAGAATTAGGCAAAATGGCAGAAGGAGAGAAATAGAGACAAGGATGTGACGAAACGGCAAGCAAGTGTACATAATGGTATAATGGCATAAAGCGTGAGATAGAAGGTTTGGAAAAAATGGAATGAGGATTTTTTACAAATAGTATTAATAAGGGTCATACTGGCAGAAGGATGAAAAAGGAGAATAATAATTCTTCAAAAGTAGCTATGTAGTTGTCAACCTTTTCTACACTGTATAACGCTTTGATCCACTTTTTGATCAAAATTTATACCTTGTTGAGATTAAGTTTATAATTATGGATCACTACGTCATAAGAATGAATCAAAATGAAACATTGAAGATGCATAATGGCAAAAGCATCGGTTTCATGGAATAATAAATAAGCAAAATGGGATTACGATCGTTCATACTGGAATAAGGGTTGTTCATATTGAAAAATGTTTTTTACTGGAAAAAGGAGAGGAAAAATTACTTTACTGGAAAGGAAAAATTTTTACTGGAATAAGAGAGCCTAATGGCAAAAGAGTAATTATTGAATGATTAGCTAAATGTCATAAGTATAGGCCATAAAGACATAATGGAGATGCTTGGTGTCAGAAGGATTTAACACAATTTCATAAGAAGGAAGCATAATGTTACGAGTGGAGGTCAAAAGGACACACAGAAAAACGTTGCAAACAGTTGATAACTACATTATGTAATAAATGGAAACTACTCATTGTGCAACATTTTGATGCGATTTTCTAGTTTGAAATTTGATACTTGGGCATTTTGTGTGGTCAAAATGATGAAACAATTTCTAATATGGATGAGGCAAAAGATGATAAGGATTACATATAATTACATAATGAGGCAAAATAGTATGAGAAGGGGGTAATAATGAATTTAGGACAGGGAAAATCGCATAAAAGTGGCACATAGTGGCACAAGGATAAGGCACAGTGCTATAAGAATGTTTTATGATGTCAGATGAAGGAGGCTTAATAGTATAATGATGGGAAAAAATGTCAAAATAATAATACCAAAAAGTAAAGCTGAAGGATGGGCGAAAATGGAAGAAGAGCCATTCATAATAGTACAAATATAGGACATGATAGCATAACTATGGGACAAAATGTCGTAAGGATAGTCGACAATTGTATAATGATGGTGCTATAAATGTTATTTGGATTGAGTATAGTTGCGGAGGATAAGGAAAAGTGGTATATGGATACTTTGTCTTGCATGTACTAAATATTTATATTAAAAGTTTTCAAAACACTATTTTTTATCACGCTTGATCCATAGTGCACAATTGTTTTGAAAAACTTGTGTAGATATATAACCTGTATACATACATACTATACTATATGCATGCTAAAACTAAAATTGTTTGGAAAGTTGAGCTTCTTCCAATTATCCTGAAGGGAATCAAATTAAACCTTTTTTATGTTTTAATGAACCTTTGCAAGATCTGCTTAATCTTCAATTTTTTAAAAGTAAATTTCAATTTTATAATCCTGCATGAATAAGCAGGGGGTAGTTTTTTATCCTCTCTCGGTGGAAAGCAGTTTATAAGCGACTGTCTCATGAAGAAAACTTTCTCGGGACTTATCCAGGGTTAATGAGCGAGAAAGTTTCCGTAATAATTGAGGAACAAAAAATCAGGGTACCAACTGACGTTAACCGAGAGTCTGCTATACGCATACTGGTCTAGTAATAATGTAATATGCAATGCGTTACAGTTTTATGGCCCCTCTTAATTATTCTATGTGTAGCAGAATAATAAAAAAATACTAAGAAAATGCAAAAAATAAATAAATAGATGAAAATAATTAAAATAAAAAAACATAGAACCAATACAATTAAATATTTCAATTGTAACATATTATTCAATTGAAACTGAGAAACAGTATTTAGGGATCAAAAGATAGTTTGTAATTAAGCCATTCGTTAGATTAGAACCCTAGGTGCTAAAAGATAAGAAGGACTTCTTTAATTATGAATAAAAATAACTGTGAAGTTTTAACGAGGAAACAAGAAACTAAACTAGTTTCACAGCCTTTTACTATTTTTTATAAAACTCAGGAACATAAATAAAAACAACGTGAAATTTAGGTGTAATTGAAACGCTCAAATCACAGTAACCTCGTTGAAATTCGGAAATATAGTCTAAGCATTCTGGTTCTAGAGTTGCAGAAAAACAAGAATTAAGTCGTTAAAGCAGCTAACATATTCTAAACAAGCAATGCTACAAATTCCAAGAAGTATATCAATTTTGCTTAAAAGCAAAAAAAAATTACCCGCGAAAGCAGGACTTTCGTGTACAAACTCGCAAAGAAAAACTTTTTTCAAAAACGGCCAGGAGGATTTGCTAAAACTTATTTTGCATACAATTTTTGAGATCATAAATCGAAATTAAGGAAAAATTTAGGGTGCTATGACCTTTCATTTAAAGTTGGTTTAGGTACACCGTGTGCAACACCATAGAATTAGCAGATGTGCTCTGATTAAAATGCGCTCGGACAAAAAACGAAAAGCAATGAAAAGAGAATCAAGCTTTCAGCATGCTAACTACTCGCGCTTTTAATCTTTGCCTAAAAGCGTATGTAAACATCGCTGGCGTCATCCCATAACCATCTGCATTCAATTTACGAGGACGTATTGTAGTTCTTCATTCAAATTTATGGCAGCGTGATGGCAGAAGAGTTTGCAAATTTGCAAGACTGTCGTCTCCCGTGAGGCTCTTGACTCACTTCTAATTCTTTCAGCTGGCAGCATTACCCATCTCATATCAAACAGAATATGAGATATATCTTTACGATAGGCTCATTCAAAGAAGAGCTTTACCAGCAGGTTCCAATGTTTGAGACGGGCTTAAGAGACTCTTTGTTTACACTTGTGTATTTAAAAACTTGGTAATTTTCCATATTTTTCTCGAGAATTAAAGCAAAGTATGCTAGATCTCTTCCTCGACAAATCTCAGTTTGAAAGCTACGCAATAAGCGAGGAAACTTTACAACAGTAGTTATGCAATGTTCACCAAGGTCGGAAAAACCAGGTGAAAGAGATTATGGCTTTAAGCTATCGTTTACATACGAGATGAGTTCAATAACACTTGAGGAAAACATTGACTTCTTTTTGTATTTATTTAGAAAAGGTAGCGATTCATTATCATAAAAACAATTTAAAAATGACACTGACTACTATCTAGTGTTACGGAATTTTCCGTAAAACTAACCCGGTCAAGTATAGCCCTGAATGAGCTGGAAAGAAGTTGGTCTTATGGTGCATACCTGTAAGTTCATTTTTTGTTGAAAATATGTTTTCTTCAAAAATCATACTTTTTCATTTTTTCACACCTATTTCAGTGAAACAATTAAGGTTTCGCTATTTTTTACCCTAAAATTGAGTATTTAAATGTATCTAAATATTCTTAAATTTCAAAAAATGTGAACTAAATAAATGAAATATAGTATAATATTCCATTTTTTTAACTATTGTACATACAAATAAGTATTTTATATGATGAAGTACGTACTATTTTTTGTTTATAATACTAGAGTAAGCTAAACGCTGTTAGGTCGATTGACATTTCCATTAGATTATTGCATGCATATGTAGCACAATCTATTTTTTCGCACAATGGGTATTAAACAATAGTCACTTTATGTGACTATTGTTTTTAATATGTGAGTGAAAATCAAAAAGTATTATTAATTTATTATAATATTTTTAATTATTGATATTTTATTAAAATATTTTTAT
>JAUMHM010000016.1:26182363-26210741 GCA_032362435.1 Melikaiella ostensackeni | reverse complement strand
ATATAAACAATTTTGTCACTTGGCCACACACACACATACTGTTCTTAGAATATAGAGATTACTTTTTGTATATACATCAATTCTATGAATTAATCCAACAGCACCCCTTTGACTGGTGACACAAATAATGTTGGTCAAACCTCTACAACTTTCCAACAATAATGTTGCTTAAACCTCTACCCTTTTCCAACGTCTCGTGGGGGCGGGAAGGTACCGCTGTGACTGGTCACAGAAATAATGTTGGTCAAACCCATACCCCTTTCCAATGGCTCGTGGGGGCGGTAAGGCACTCCTGTAACTGATCACAGAAATAATTTCAGTCAAATCCCTAACCCTTTCCAACGGAAAGGCACCCCTTTGACTGGTGACACACATAATGTTGGTCAAACCTCTACAACTTTCCAACAATAATGTTGCTTGAATCCCCACCCCTTTCAACGTCTCGTAGGGGCGGAGAGGCATTTCTGTAATTGGTCACAGAAATAATTTTAGTCAAACCCCTACAACTTTCCAACATCTCGTGGGGGCGGGAAGGCATCCCCTTGACTGGTCACAGAAATAATGTTGGTCAAACTCTCAACCCTTTCCAATATTTCGTGGGGGCGGGAATGCACAGCCATTACTGGTCACAGAAATAATGTTGGTCAAACCCCTACCCCTTTCCAACGTCTCGTGGGGGAAGAAAGGCACTCCTGTAACTAGTCACAGAAATAATTTTAGTCAAACCCCTGACCCTTCCCAACATCTCGTAGGGGCGGAAAGGTACCACAGTGACTGGTCACAGATATAACGTTGTCAAACTCCTACCCCTTTCCAACGTCTCGTGGGGGCAGAAAGGCAACCCTTTGACTGGTGACACAAATAACGTTGGTCATACTCCTACCCTATCCCAACATCTCGTGAGGGCGGGAAGGCACCCGTGTGACTGGTCACAGAAATAATATTGTTTATAACCCTACCCCTTTCTAACGTATCGTGGTTGGGCAAGAAGGCACCCCTGTGACTGGTCACAGAAATAATATTGGTCAAACCCCTGCCATTTTCCAATGTCTCGTGGAGGGAGCCGGAAAGCACCCTTGTGACTGGTCACAGAAGTACATAATGTTGGTCAAACCCGTACCTTTTTCCAACGTCTCGAGGGGCAGGAAGGCCCCCCTGTGACTGGACGCATAATTAGTGTTGGTCAAACCTCTACTCCTTTCCAGCGTCTCGTGAGGGCGGAAAGGCTACCCTTTGACTGATGACACAATTGAGGTTGGTCAAACTTCTATCCTTTTCCAACATCTCGTGAGGGCGGGAAGGAACCCGTGTGACTGGCTACAGAAATAATATTGTTCAAAATCCTACCCCTTTCCAACGTCTCGTGGTGGGACGAGAAGGCACCCCTACCACTGGTCACAGAAATAATATTGATCAAACCCCTGCCCTTTCCCGATGTCTCATGGAGGGAGCGGGAAAGCACCCTTGTGACTGGTCACAGAAATAATGTTGTCCAAACCCCTACCCCTATCCAACGTCTCATGGAGGCGGAAAGGAACTTCTGTAACTGATCACAAAAATAATGTTAGTCAAACCCCTAACCCTTTCCCACGTCTCGTGAGGGCTTGAAGGCACCCCTGGGACTGACCACAGAAATAATGTTGGATAAGACCTCACCCTTTTCCAACGTCTCGTGGTGGGAGCGAGAAAGCACCCTTGTGACTGTTTACAGAAATAATATTGTTCAAACCCTTACTCTTTTCCATCGTCTCGTGGAGGGGATGGGAAGGCACCCCTGTGACTGGTCACAGGAATTATATTTGTCAAACCCCTACTCCTTTCCAGCGTCTCGTGAGGGCGGGAGGGCAACCCTTTGACTGGTGACACAAATAATGTAGGTCAAACTCCTACCCTTTTCTAACATCTCGTGATGGCGTGAAGGCACCCGTGTGGCTGGTTACAGAAATAATTTTGTTTAAAACCCTACCCCTTTCTAACGTCTCGTGGCGGGGCAAGAAGGCAACCCTGTGACTGGTCACAGAAATAATATTGATCAAACGCCTGCCCTTCTCCAACGCCTCATGGAGGGAGCAGGAAAGCACCCTTGTGACTGGTCACAGAAATAATGTTGGTCAAACCACTACCCCTTTCCAACGGCTCGTGGGGGCGAAAAGTAACTCCTGTTACTGATCACTAAAATAATGTTAGTCAAACCTCCCTTTTCAACATCTCGTGGGGGTGGGAAGGCACCCTCGTGACTGGTCACTGATATAATGTTGGTCAAACCCGTACCCTTCTCCAACGTCTCGTGGGGGGGGGGGCGGTATCCTCGTGACTTATCATAGAAAAAATGTTGGTCAAACTCCTACCTCTTTTCAATGTCTTGTGGGGGCGGGTAGGCACCCCTCTGTCTAACCACAGAAATAATGCTGGATAAACCGTCACTCTTTCCCAACGTCTCATGGAGGGGGCGGGAAGGCACCCCTGTGACTGGTCACAGAAATAATATTGGTCAAACCCCTGCCATTTTCCAATGTCTCGTGGAGGGAGCCGGAAAGCACCCTTGTGACTGGTCACAGAAATGATTTTGGTCAAGCCTCTACTCTTCTCCAACGTCTCGTTGAGGCGGTAAGGCACCCCTTTGACTGGTTATATAAATAATGTTGGTTGAATCCCTACCCCACTCGTTTCTTATACCACTCCACGAATATGAACATACCCTTAACCCATTTCCTGTTACGTTGCAATTAGTGTAAACAGGCAAATAATCAGACTTCCAATAGCAGTGATCCCAACTCAACTTCGTCTCTGTTCCAACTTTAGCGGGTTGTCCAACGGCGCTTATGGTGCGCAGTGCATTTATTGGCTGCCGGTCGCGTGTGATTCAAAATTAATATTAGGTGTTTTAGGCTGTGACGTCAAATAGCAAGATGAACGATACCGAGGGTCAAACAATAGCACTAGACACATGGGAAGAAGCTTCATTTTTAAAATATTTTCGTACAAAATTTCTTACTATAAGTGGTTGACATTTTTTATTTTTCAAAATCTATCCAAGCAAATAATAAAATCGATATTTTTTCATTCTAATTATGAGCGATTCTCGTAATTTAAATGAATAATCGGTTATTTTTAACGAAGTGTCCATTCACTTCAAAAAACTTGGTTTACGCTCACCGTATTTTCAAACAAAAAAAAAATGCGAACAGATTATTTTTCTTTTCAAAAATATGATCTTTATCAGTTTTGACCTTGAAAATTATATTTTCCGGTATTTTCATGACTGTATATGTAATTCGTTTTTATTTCATTTTTCGATTTTTGTGAAAAACAGCCGGCAACATCGTTCGTTGCCGGCGCCGGCTGTGTAGACTCCACCTTAATTTTATTACTTTTCCAACTATTTTTTTCATTTTCCCTATCCAAATTGTGGCGACAGATAGACATAGAGATTCATAGCCCAATATAGGAAAATTGAAATGTTTCTCCCACCCTGGTATTCAAAATTTTCTAGAATCTATAAAAACACTTAGGAAGAAATTTTAAAAAAATTCAGAGTTGAATATTCATTTTTCTTTGGTTGATAATAAATTTTTTCAATAGGAAATTTAACTATTCCAGTTATTTTATTCATTATTTTAGTTCAAAATTCATCTTCTTTGGTTAAAAATTTTGTCCTTTGGTTGAAAATTTAATTATTTTGTTCGAAATTAAACGATTCTGAAAAAAAATCATTTCATTCGGTTAAAAATTCAACTGTTTTTATGGAGATTAGTTTTTTGGTCGAATTAAACTGTTTTCGATTCAATTTTTTTTCTGGTTGAAATATATGAACTATTACATTCTTAGTTGAGAATTCATGTTTTTTCGTTGAAAATTAATTTTTTCAGTTGAAAAATTAACTATGACATTTTTGGTTGAAAAATGATCTTTTTTAGTTGAAAACTCATAGATTTTGTTTAGAATTCGTCTTTTTTTTGGTAAAAAATTAATCTCCTTGGTTGAAAATTCACCTCTTTGGCTTCAAATTAAACAATCTTGTTGAAAACTTGTCTTTTTTGGTTGGAATTTAATCTATCACATTTCTCATTGAGAATTTATCTTTATGTATAATAATTTTATTATTAGGTTGAAGATCAACTTTTTTATTAAACTCGCCTTTTCGGCTTGAAACTTCAACAATCTGATTGATTTTTTCTCTGTCTTGACTGCAAATTCAACTATTTTGTTAAAAGATTGTTTTTTGGTTGAATGTAACTGTTTTTGACTTGAAATAAAAATATTTTTTGTTTAAAGTATCAACTATTACATTTTTCATTGAGAATTCATATTTTTTCGTTCAAAATTATTTCTTTCAATTGAAAAAAATTCATGTATGTTGCGTCTCAACACCTATTGTTGTCTTTGTTTTATATACTTTCTGTCAATTTTACATCTTTGTTCAATTAGTCATCGCTGTTAAAATCATAAATAGTTTTTTTTTATCCTCATTTCTCTAGTTTTGGCACGTGTCGACACTTTTACCGTTCCTTTGGGCACTTTTGTTACTTTATTATATCTCGCCTCTCTAGGTCAAGCAATTAACCGATCAAGGAACGGCCTTGCAAGGGCAGTTTAGCCAAAATCTTTACAATTTTCAAATCCCGTCACCAATTTGTATGGTCCTTCCACTTTCTTCACAATATTTAATCTTGGGATATTTACGATGTTATTTTAGCTGTCGACCATACCTACACTTTGGAAAACCCATTACCAGGGCCCGAGCTTCCACTACTCAATTTTCAGCCAACTTCTACTATTCCTACCTTGCACTTCCTCGACCAATCATGGCCTTCAACGTCATCAATTCTCCCAGTTTACTAAATTCTCCAATTTTCATACCCTTCCTTTTTGCTTCATCGCCGACAATCATCAATTACATTTCGTCTGTTGTATCGGTCTTGTCTCCTTTCAAAAATTCCACTTATATGTCACTTCGTACAAACTTTTACAACTATACAGTCCACCATACATTCGCTTTATGTGTACATTTTTATCTGATTCAAAATGTATGTATTAATCAGAAAAGTGCTTGTTCGTGTTTTTATTCACTCAAAATGTTGCACATCCAAAAATTAAAGTGAGCAAAAACAAAGCTCAAGCATTGTCGAGCGCGAAGCGCGAGTGTCGTGATGAGAATGTATTCCTCAAATCCGAAGGAGTTTTGAAAAAGTTATATCTACATCATCACTTAATGTTTAAGTATGAATATAACTTGAATATAACTAAGTTGATTATCTAGGACCGAGCGCGTAGCACGAGGCATATAAAAGGTGAAGCGCGGCGCGCGCAGCGCACGATGAGAATGTGCCCGCGCGGCGGGCAGATTTTTTTCATTCCTTTGTTCGTGAAGAAAGTGATCCGCGGATCCGATGAAGTCATGCGGTAGTGCATAATATATGCATTTGTAAAAAATATTCAAAATTCCTAAAAGTATTTTTAAAAAAATTAAAATAAAAAAGCCAAGAAAAAAGAAACCTCTTTCATGGCTGCAACTTTGACATTTGATAGAGAGGCTGAAATATTGCCATGGAATAAGTTTTTATATCAATGTAACCGATAGCACTGATACTCAAATGAGTGAATTTATTTGTAAAAATTCTTCATAACAATGAAAAAAGTTGTTGGATGGGCGGCAGTGGTGCACATGTTCTATTGTTCAAATGAAAGGAAATGATTCCGCATAAAAAAAAGGTTTTCTATGCATAGAAATACCAAATGAGTGAAGATATTTATAAGAATTATTTATAACAATAACAAGCGCTGTTGCATGACAGTCCATTGTGTATAATTTTTGTTTTTTACATAAGAAGAAATGATTTCGCATAAAAAAAATTTTCGATGCATAAAAATACTAAATGAGTGAATATGTTTATAAAAATTGTTTATATCAATGACAGATGTTGTTACATTGCAGTTTATTGTGTACCATTCTTGTTCTTCAGATGAAAAGAAATGATTCCACAGAAAAGAAAAATTTTCGATGCATAGAGATTCCAAATGGGGCTAAGTAAATATCGCAAAAATAACCAATTTCAATTTTTAAGTCAAATAACAAATTAATAATTTTTTTTAACTTGCAGTTCTCCATTAAAGAACGATTCCTTATGAGTATTTTGAAAAGAAGCTCTGATCCATTGGGATTTGAAGAGACGGCTGATTTTTGTTCCAAAAAAGTGCTTTTTCCCACTGTGGGCTGTCGCGGCTTTTAAAATTGATTAAATTAATCAATATAAAAAATGGTTAATCAATTGAAATGAAATAAAATAAATAATCAATTAAAATAATTAAATAATAAATGATTAATAAAAAAAATCACATAATTTAGGTAGTTTGAATGTTTCTTTTTCAATAAAAAATTCTACCTTCTTGGAATGTGTTAATGAGCTATTAAAGAATCAAAATATCTTTTTATTTTATTTCATGCAACATCCCCATTATCTATCCTATTTTTTTACAAACATTTAATCGCTTCATTTACATATCCATTTAAGTTAAAAGCCACATTTAATTAGCGACCTTGTTTTAATTTTTTACAATTCATAGCCTTCAATATTCAGAACGTTGTATTCGATCGTTCATTCCACTTATTGCAGATAAAAGAATTGAGTATTAATTTGACATAATAACTGTCTCAAGTTCAATTATTTTTCCCCGAAGAATAGTTAGTTTAGGTCCTCGACCGGATTTTCCTTTCCAGTGACGTAACTTGAAACGTGCAGGCCCCTTTAGAAAAAAGAGCAGTTCATATAATACAATGCACTGTCCTACTTGAATAAAAAGTCTGAATTATAAATTGCTTAGTAGTGAACAAAATTTTTCAAAAAATTCAAAAATAGAAGCTAAAAACTATTTTTGTTTGAAAATGAATTTTTTTGGTTAAAAAGTCTACCATTATATTTTTGGTTGAATATTCAATTATTTTGTTGAAAATTCAACAATTTCGTTAGAAAGTCATACTTTTTAGTGAAAAATTCAACTGTTTTGTTTGAAAATTCGTCAATTTGATTGACATTTTTTTTTCTTCCTCAAATAAAATTTTTTTTTGTATAATTTAACTATTTCTTCGAAGATTTGTCTTCTTTGGTAGAAAATTAATCTTTTTACTTCAAAATGCAATTGTTGGGTTGAAAATTAATCTGCTTCAGTTGTGGATTCAACTATAATGTTTTCGGTAAAAAATCAACTGTTTGATTGAAATTATTTAGTTTTAGTTGAGAATTCAACTACTTTGTCAAAAATTCATTTTTTTCATTTGAAGATTGAAAATGTATCATTTTCAATTGAAAATTTAACTATTTGCTTTAAAATTCATGTATTTGCTTAAGAATTCGTCTTTCTGGTAGACAGTTGATCTTTTTGGTCAAAAATGCAAGTCTTTGGTTGAAAACTATGTGGTTTTAGTTGAGGATTGAACTATTTTGTTAAAATTTCGTCTATTTTTGTTGAATTCAACTTTTTATGATTTAAAATTAAAATATTTTTTTGTAGAAATATCAACTATTGAATTTTTCTTTAAGAATTCATGTCTTTTGGTTGAAAATTCAAATACTTCGTAGAAAATGGAACTAATTTGTCAAAAATTAACTTTTTCGTTTGAAGATTCATAATTTTAGTTGAAAATTCATTTCTTTGGTTAAAAATTCAACTATTATGTTGAAAACTCGCATTTTGTTGTAGAAAACGATTTTTTTTCAATTAGAAATTTTACTATTTGCTTTAAAATTCATGTATTTTGTTGAAAATTCGTCTTTTTGATGGGAAACTAATCTTTTTAGTTGAAAATTCAACTATTTCGTTCAAAATTCATATATTTTATTATATATTCGTTTTTTTGGTATACAGTTAATCTTCTTGGTCAAAAATACAACTCTTTGGTTGAGAACTATGTGGTTCTAGTTGAGGATTCAATTATTTTGTTTAAATTTCGTCTATTTTGGTTGAATTCAACTTTTTATTATTTGAAATTAAAATATTTTTTTTTTGTAGAAATATAAACTATTAAATTTTTCGTTGAGAATTCATGTCTGTTGGTTGAACATTCAAGTACTTGGTAGAAAGTGGAACTACTTTGTCAGAAATTCATTTTTTTGTTTGAAGATTCATCATTTCAGTTAAAAATTCATTTCTTTGGTTGAAAATTCATTTATTTTTTGTAAGCTCGCCTTCTATTGTTGAAAATTTATCTTTTTTTATTGAAAATTCAACTAATTGGTTAAAAATTCATGTATTTTGTTGAAAATTAGTCTTTTTGATATAAAACTAACCTTTTCAGTTAAAAAGTCAAATATTTCGTATGAAATTCATATATTTTGTTGTGAATTCGTCTTTTTTAGGAGAAAATTAATATTCTTGGTTAAAGATTCAACTATTTGTTTGGAAATTTCTTAATTTGCTTAAAAATTCGTCTTTTTGGTAGACAGTTAATCTTTTTGGTCAAAAATGCAACTCTGGTTGAAAACTATGTGGTTTTAGTTTAGAATTCAACTATTTTCTTGAAATTTTGTCTATTTTGGTTGAATTTAACTTTTTATGATTTCAAATTAAAATATTTTTTTGCGGAAATGTCAACTATTAAATTTTTCATTAAGAATTTAAGTCTTTTGGTTGAAAATTCAAGTACTTGGTAGAAATTCAAATTTTTTTAAAAATTTTTTCAAATTCAAATTCAAAAATTCATTTTTTCGTTTGAAGAATCATCATTTTACTTGAAAATTCATTTTTTTTGTTTGGAAATTCAACTATTTTGTTAACATTTTGCGTTTTGTTGTTGAAAATGTATCTTTTTCAATTGAAAATTTAACTATTTTGTTTAAAATTCATGTATTTTGTTGTTGAAAATGTATCTTTTTCATTTGAAAATTTAACTATTTTGTTCAAAATTCATGTATTTTGTTGAAAGTTCGTCTTTTTGATAGAAAAATAATCTTTACAGTTAAAAATTCAACTATTTCGTTTAAAATTCAAATATTTTGTTATAAATTCGTCTTTTTTAGTAGAAAATTAATCTTCTTGTTCAAAAAAGTCAACTATTTGTTTGCCAATTTATTCATTTGTTTAAAAATTCGTCTTCGTGGTAGATAGGTAATCTATATCGTCCAAAATGCAACTATTAAGTGAAAAACTATGTGGTTTTAATTCAGGATTCAACTATTTTGTTGAAATTTCGTTTATTTTGGTTGAATTCAAGTTTTTATGATGTAAAATTGAAATCTTTTTTTGTATAAATATCAACTATTAAATTTTTCGTCAAGAATTCACGTCTTTTGATTGAAAATTCAAGTAGTCGGTAGAAAGTGGAACTACTTTCTCAAAAGTTCATTTTTTGGTTTGAAGATTCATCATTTTAGTTGAAAATTCATTTCTTTGATTGAAAATTCAACTATTTTGTTGAAAATTTGCCTTTGGTTGTTGAAAATATATCTTTTTCGATTGAAAATTTAACTATTTGGTTTAAAATTCATGTATTCTATTGAAAATTCATCTTTTTGGTAGAAAATTAATCTTTTTAGTTAAAAATTCAACCATTTCGTTTGAAATTCATATATTTTGTCGTGAATTCGTCTTTTTTAGTAGAAAATTAATCTTCTTGATTAAAAATTCATCATTTACGGTCGATAATTCAATTATTTGGCTCAAAATTTAATTATTTCGTTGAAAAGTCATCCTTTTTAATTGAGAATTAATCTGTGTCAGTTGAAGCTTCGACTGTTTTGTTGAAAATTCATCTTTCTTGGTTGAATTGAATTATTTTAGATTTGAGATTAAAATCTTTTTTTTAGAAATTCAATTTCTGAGTTGAAAGTGGAACTACTTTGTTGAAAAATCATTTTTCTGTTGGAGATTTATCATTGAAGTTGAAAATTCATCTTCTTGTTTGAAAATTCAACTATGTCGTAGAAAGCTATTTTTTTATTGAAAATAAATTTTTTAATTGAAAATTTAATTATTCCATTTTTGGTTGAAAATTTACCGTTTTTAGTTGAAAATTCATCTTTTTGGTTAAAAATTTAATTGCTTTGTAGAATGTTATTTTTTTGGTTGAAAATGAATTTCTTAACTGAAAATTGAACTATTTCATTTTTTTTGAAAACTCATCTCTTTTGGTTGAAAGTGGAAGTACTTTGTTAAAAATTCGTTTTTTTTTTACTTCAACTTCTTCGTTGAAAAAGGAACTACTTTGTTTAAAATTTATCTCTTTGGTTGAGAACTGAACTATTTTATAGAAAAATTCTTCTTTTTGATTAAGAATTTAACTGCTTTTTAGAAAGTTGATCTTTTTGGCCTGATAATTCAACGTTTTGGATGAAATTTTTTTTCTTTATTGACTGCAAAATCTTTCTTGGTTGAAAATTCGTCCCTTTTGGTTGAGAATTCATCTATTTGGATGAAAAATCATCTATTTTGTTGAAAATGCAATACTTTCTCTTGAGATTTTAGGGATCTAAAACCTTTCAAGTTAAATTTTTTTAAATTATTTTAAAAACTTATAGTGCAGTAAATTACACATTTTTTCAGAAGATAATTCACTTTTGGTCTAACAGTTCAAACTGCTGGACTTTCTTCTAAGTTGTAATATCTCTGGATCTTTTTGTTTGGTAACGATTTTTCTTACGTAAGATCTTAATGAAGTCAGGAAAAATGAATATACGAGATAAATTTTTGTAATCCCTTTTTCTCATTGCGCACAATACATAACTATTCTGCAATTTAATCTAACAATATTGGCCAGAAAAAATTGATTGTATCCGAACGCTGTTATAAATATCGAGTGAAAATAAAACAAGCGGAGGTTTGGAAAGTGAGAATTGAAAGTTTATATGTGGAATCAGTGTGTTTTTTAATACGCAGGAAATATAAAACAATAACAGCGCAGGAAGCTTTATTAGCCTTTCAATTTTGAGACATTTGTTTGCACATTCGCCATTTTAGGTCGGTGGAATGTGAATGGATATCCTGTATTTGAGTGAATCTAAACCACTGGTGTTTATCTACCTATAATCGTACGCCTTTGCATGACGTAGGAACATGTCACACCAAGATAAAAATGTGTATAGCTGAATACAACTAGACGAGCGAGAAATAGAGTGAACACTGTACAGTGTACACTCTACAAAAATTATAAATATCCAGAGGCTTCACACATTTGAATTCAAAGTCGACTCTGAAACTTGAGTTCAAGGAGATACTTTGAGCAGTCTAGCACACAACACAGAGAGAACTTAACGAGTGGGTGACGTGACCAGATTCCTACATTACCGACACTTTTTTTATTTCCCAACTTATGTTCACACGAAAGGCCACATCGAGTTGAAAATTTGGGAAACTAAAAAACAAGCACTAAGAAAGGTATGTCTGGTCCTAAAATTTTATAATTACGAAAGAAGTTTTTTTGTAAAGAATATTTTTTTTGCTTTTTTCATAGTTATACAAATTCAGAACCAGACACACCTTTCTTATTAGTGCTTCTTATTTAGTTTCCCAAACTTTTCAACTCGATGGGGCGCTTCGTGTGAACGTAAGTTGGGAAAAAAATGAAATGTCGGTAAGGTAGGAATCTGGTCACGTGACCCACTCGTTACATGGCTTTAAAGATCGAAATAAAATCTACTTTCTCATGAAAATTTTTTTTGTGCTACAAAAGAACACCAAAAACGTTCACAGATTAAAAGCAGACTTTGAGACTATCCGCTTTTTTGGCTCATTAGAGACAAATGTACAATGAATGTACAACAAAAAGAAAAAAGAGGGAGAAAAAGAAGGAAGCAACCAAAACCAACCTCACACTCTTTTTTTTCACCATCTTTTTTATTCTACTAGGGACCAACATGTTTCGATGCCAATTTAGACTTCCTCATCAGAGGTAATTTATAAGAAAACAACAGGTACAAAAAAAAACTTCAGATTATAAAATTATTATCACCTGAAAAGAAAACAGAGATAATCGATAGCAATAGTTATTTTGGTACATATTTTATTTCTCGATCAAAATTGATGTTGAAATAGCTGAACTATTATTCTGAATAAAAACCTAAGTCAATTATTTCAATTTTTAATTGGAAATTGATTTACACAAATTCAAGATTCTGACCAAAAGTAAAGTCAATGTATCCAATTAATGACTCCATCGCAAATTTTGTTGTATCTCGTAAGATCTCTTTTTAAATATGTTTTTTGAGGACCGAATAATATCTTGTACTTCTATGAAAATTATTGCCCTCCAAAATAAGGAAGACAACGGTATGGGATCTATTGTAATCCTGTATATTGTTTTTGTTCTGATTATTACTTTTACTCTCAATTTGAATAATTCTGTTATGCATATGTTTGTCAATAAAGGCAATCGGATAATGGTTGAGAAAAAGAATCTGTTTGCATAATTCAATATTGTTTTCATAGAATTTTGGATGAAATAATTTAAGAGCTCTATCAGTCAAATTCTTTACGACTCCTATTTTGTGTTGAATGAAATGATTAGAATGAAAATTTAGTTTCCTTCCTGAATAAATAGTTTTTCTGTCCTAAACATTAATAATATAATTTTTATCAGTTTTTATTAAGGTCAAATCAAGAAAATTTTATCTACCTTCTGTTTCAATTTCAACCGAAAACTGTAATCTCGGATGTAGACTATTAAGGACGTTGGATAAAGGAGACTTGGAAAATTTTTTGATTGCCCCCAATTATGAACACGGCCCTGACCCCATATTTATTTTCGGAAGTAAATTGTAGGATAAATTTTAGTACAAAAAGTGACTACTACCGCCTTATGAATGTGCTGCTAGATCGGTTTCTCTTGCTTTTTCATCTGTCATCTTTCGTCGCGTAGTTTTAAAAAAATTTGGAAATATTTTTTAGTTTCATTTCGCATTGAATCGCGAAATTCGAATTCGCTTCATCAGCCTTAGTAATCGGTAATTCAGGATGACGTTTTGAAAAAAATTTCGTTTAAAAAAATCCTTCGTTTAATTCTTTTTCTAATGAGTTTTGTGAAACCTTATTATTTAAAAATCTTCTGACGAACCCATAAATTTTGCTATAAATTCTTGTACTTCGTTTTCTGGTAATTTTAAAATATGAGCTTCAGTGTCTTCAATGATTTCAAGGAATTGAATTTACTTTTTTCACTATATTTGTTATTAAAAGCTTCACCCAACCTTAAAATGTTGATTACCTTTTGTGAAATCTCTGCGTTTGAAATAATTAAAAACCATGGGTCAGATTGGTTTTGAAAGGAGTCAAGTGAATATTCAGGGTCAATTTGTGTATATCACTTTGGATATCAAAATTTTCTTCAAATTTTTGCTCACTTTATAAAATTCACATAAATTCAAGAGGAATTCGAAAGAATTTAAGAATATTCAGACATAGGTATAGACCTGAATTCAATAGTGGTTGACCCGTGGGTAAGCCTAAGGTAAGCTTAAACCTGAGTAAGCTAAACATATATTTTAAAATATTTAAGGAATCTCTAAACTATATTGTAATGAAATGACAAATTTTTGCATTTTAAGACCGATACTTAATATCTTCGAAAAATTGTTTTCCACTTCATAAAAATTTTGGCTTATTCCTCAATAGATAACAAATTCTTTCAAGCAGAACTTCTAAACATTTTTTTTAAAGTAAAAAAATTTATAGCAGTATTTTTGAACTAAAAGGTAGAAATTTAGGGGGTAGCGTTAGCAAAATACAAACTTTCATTGGACATCCTATCAGTAGTAGCAACACTTTTGAACCATAGATCGATAATGATTGAAGAATATAAATAAAGTTGAATTTATTGCATTATTGTATTCAATTAAAAAACTTATTTAAAATCATTACGCATACATAAGTTGATGAAAATTCACAATCGCCCCATTCGATAAACTTTCTGGATCCTCCTTTGGCGAGAAGAAAGTTGACATGTGCAACCCGCGGACGTCAAAGCAATGTTCACGCATGCGCATCAATCTGTATTACTGACAGTACATCCACTAGTTAACCATTTATCTTGTCCGATGGCGCTGATTTTCGTGGAATAACTGACTTCTCAAGGCGCCTTTATACCTCTGCATGGAAGCGAAAAAGCCCGTATGAGTGAAAGAGATACACTGTGGAAAACAAGTCTTCATCTCTTTCACTCTTACGGGCTTTTCCCCTTGCATGCAGAGGTGTAAAAGCATTTTTAGCGGAGCGAGCATGCTAGAGAGCGAAAACGACAGCTTCTCGCTTTCGCTCTCTCGCATGCTCTCGCAGATATTTCATTCACCAATCATGGGCAATCCCTACCCAACTATTGCGAAAAATTTGCCACATTTTCCTAACAAATAGTTCATTCTTCTTACTATTACTTCGTGAGAGGAAAATAATAGATTTTACGATGTGCGCATGCGCGAAGATTGCTCTGACGCTCGTGGGTTGTAAATGTCAACTTTCTTCTCGCTCTACAGGCATAGTGAAGTGGCATTTTTAAGCATGTGTGAAATAAAGGTTTTTTCCGAATCATAACAAAATTGAGAGTGAAACATAAAAAAATCATAGTCAATATGTTCTTCCAAAATCATCAAAAATACTAGTAAAAAAATTCGATTGAATTTGAATTGTTTCTGTAAAGTTTTATTCAGTTATATACATAAGTTTCAAATCTCGACTGCATCAGTAGGCTGAAAAATAAATTATCTAAGCTGGAAATTGAAATTTGAAATTTCAGTTACACCTATATCTATAAAGTTATTGAATTTCCCGAGGAATTTTCCAAACATTTCCAGAAGTGTTACGAAATTAAGAAATAAAATTGGCAGTTGTGAAAACTTGGTGACTTGACACTTTTCGCTGGTAGCGAATGAGAATGATTTCAAAAATAAAAAGGCAAACATGAATATTGGAACTGCGAAAAACGACTGAACCTCCAATTTTCACTGTAAAGACATTTTGAATTTAAAGTGTCTCAATTAAAATTGCAATTCCAAAAGACACAAATTAAATGACGCTTTAAATGAAAATCACTAAGATTTGAATTTTTTGAAACTTACTGCAACATTAAGTTTATGTATAAACTTGCCTTCAAATTACAAAGGGCTTCACCGGATATAAGCACGTTCAAACTGCCTCCACATTTATTGAGCAGAAATTGGTGTTATAATTTGACAGTTCTGGGGTGTAAAATATCACCCCAAACATTAACCTTGAAACCACACTTTTTTTTTAGTTATGCACGTGTAAAGTGAAATTAAGATTTTTGTAACAATGACGCACAACATTGATCGATTTAGGAAAAAAATATGTCAAAGTAAGAAATCTACACATTCTTTCGTAAAAATATGGGTGTGGCAACTGAAAAATATCACCAGAACTTTTTTTTAATTTAAAACTTTTTTGCATTGTTTTTATAGTCAGAAATTTTTTTAAAAACTTTATGTAAAATTGTCCCATTGGTCTTTACAACATCTGTTTTATCCACTAGAATTTGTAGTAGCCTTGAGTTCTATTGTATATATAAAATTTCACTTTTCTTTTTTCACATATTTTTGTTTTTGTTGTCAAATTCACCTCATATGTCAAAGTCAACTTTAAGTAAGCTCTGAAATAAAACGTCAGTTTGACAACAAAAAAAATAACATGTGCAAGATATGAAGTGAAATATGAAATGTAAAATGCGAAATCATACTTAATCGACCCCCTTAACAGAGACTAAAATCTTGTTTATTAATAAAAAAAAGTAATTTTGGGCGAGAACTGCGAGTTATTTTGTAACTGTTTTCAATTTCAAAGTAAATGAAGGACACTCTACCTACTTCTGATATTAATTTGAAAAAAAAAATGAAATTCTCTGGAAATGGAAGACTTTTTTCAAAAGTAGCAAAACACAAAAATAGAATTCCCTGACTAACAACAACATTGTAAAAATATTCTCATTGAAACGTGTGAGCAATTTCCGTGTTCTTTACCGCTGATGGACTTTCCAGAGTCACGAGGAATTACGTCTTCCTTATTTATTCAAAACAGTGCTATAAATAATCAATCCGTAATTAACACCAAAGATTAAAGTGAATTAAAGGAATATTTTTCTCTACACTGAATAATTTTCTTGTACATTCTCTGAAAGACGTGAATTCCTCAGTGGACGGTGAACAATTTTGTCTCTGATGGAGCATTGACCTTGGTTTTAATTGGCCAAGACCATTAAGAAAAAATTAATAAAGAGATATTCCGGTCCTGCAAGAAACGCTGAAGCGAAACCGAATGGTGACTCCAACAGAGAAAATAATATATGAACGTGACTCTTAGCACGCGATCGTTTCTGCTGCCAAATTTACAAACAGGATGCAGGCAGTTTTCACCTGACTGTCGCTCTGTTTGATCTGTGTGTTTGTGTATTGAACCTGATAAGAGTATCGGCCGTGACTCGTGCAAGATTAGCATTCTGCACGTGACTAACTATCCGACAAAAAAGGTATAAACCCTTTCAAACAATCGTATCAATCTTTTTACGTCCTTTCATTCGAAAATAGGAATGCCGAAAGACTGGAAAGAATCGCTGCCGATGAAAACACCGCGCTGTTTCCTGAAAATTGCTTTTTATTTCGTTTTATTCTTCATTTTAGTTTCCCTTCTTCGGTTACGTTTTTTTCCCCCACAAATTATCAAGAATCAAAAGTGTTATGCTGAACAATCAGACTAGACACCCAAAACTCAGTGCAGATGTCGCCACTCATTTTGGCTCCTTAGGGTGCACGTTTTCTAGCATTTTCTATTATTTATGGCGAACAGCTATTCGCTGGAATATCGAGCATACGCAGTGGATGTTATTTTGCCACGCATGTGCCAAGTTTAGCCAATGGCTGATCATCCTGATCGCCACGAACAATACAAAATGAAAGAAAACATGCCCCTCAGGAGCCAAATGGAGTGGGGACATCTGCTTTAAGTTTTGGGTGTCCAGCCTAAATTGGTCACTTTTATTTTTCCGAATTACCATTTGACATAATTTTTGTTTTACTGAATTATAATTTGACATAATTTTTGTAATACCAAATTACTATTTAACCTAATTTATATTTTTCCGAACTACCATTTATCATAATTTTTATTTTTCCGAATTATCATTTGTCATAATTTTCACATTTCCAAATCACCATTTGACATAATTTTTATAATATCGAATTACTATTTAAGATAATTTTTACTTGTCCGAAAGACTATGTGACATAATTTTAATTCTTCCGAATAAGCATATAACCTTAAATGCATTTAAACGAAACGCCATTTATCATAATCCCCACTTCATCGAAACTGCACGGAACATAAATTTCTTTATTCCTAAAATGGCCTCCGAAATTCTTATTGGCTGATTCGATTTCTGCGGTATTATTCAGCTAATCAGAATACCGAGCGCCATTTTAGGACGAATGAAATTTAGGTTGGATGCAATTTCGATAACATGGGAATTATGACAGATGGCGTAGCGCTTAAATGAATTTTAGGTTATTTGCGTATTTGTAAGTATAAAAATTATGACACATGATAATTCGGAAAAATATAAATTGTGAAAAATGGTAGTTCGGAAAAATAAAAATTATGTTAAATAGTAATTCAGTATTATAAAAATTATGACAAATTGTAATTTAGTGAAATAAAAATGATGTCAAATAGTAATTCGGAAGTATAAAAATTTTGACAAATGGTAGTTCGGAAAAATAAAAATTATGTTAAATAGTAATTTGGTATTATAAAAGTTATGTCAAATTATAATTCGGTAAAATAAAAATTATAATTCGGTAAAATAAAAATTATGTTAAATGATAATTTGGAAATATAAAAATTATGACAAATGGTAATACGGAAAAATAAAAGTTATTACAAAAATAATTTGGAGAAATAAAAATTAAGTAAATTGACTATTAGGATAAATGGAAATTATAGCAAACTGCAGTGTTTATTTTATATCTCTTGCAAAATGTCATTTTCAGAGAAAAAACGAGAGTTTAAGTTGGCCTAAACAAAAAGAAGTTTCACATGCAGCAAAAATGAGAACTACCACAGGTTCTACTTACACCAAAACTATACTCTTGTGCAAGATATTGTTTGATGCATGTTAAATCTAATTTTCATAACACAAGCATGATTTTAGCCCTTTTCAATGCCTATGAAGTGGGGCTAAAGTTTTATTTTACAGTCCCTACACTGTTAGAGATTTTGATAGCGATTTTACTATAAATGTATAGGAAGCAATATGCATATACGTACATATAGTAAATTCACTTTATATGTTTAGTAGTCTGAATTATAAGGAAATTATAGTTTCTTGTAATATTGCTTGATATTTACAACTTGTTTAAAATAAAAAGATAAGAATGCAAAACTTTTGCTAAAATTTATCAATCAGGATTGAAGTATGACATGTAGGTGAAACTGCTTCCGAAAAAGCAAGCTAAAGGTGAGAATTCCGGATACAAAAATAATTTCTTGGCTAGTTTTGTATTTCTTTTATTTATTTGATTCTTGCGTTACTAATAATGAATTTAGTAGAAACTATCAGAAAAGAGAATTGTATATCATAGCTCAATTTTAAAATTTGTAAACTGAATTCTAAAGAGTATTACTACCGGTTGTACTACCTATTTACTACACACTCTTACTACATACATTTACTACACATCTATCATTGCCATACATGTATTGTAATATTACCGGACATTAAATGTAATATTGCGGAAGAACATTTTTAAAAAATCGAATTTTGCAGACATGGAGAACCGAACCCTAACCTCCCAGCTTTCAATCGAGTGCGTTACGCACTAGACTAGCAAGGTATAATTTTCATCGTCATTATTATTGATTTGCTAAAAGGGAGTGCGTATTCCAATTCGCTTACGATTGCGACTGTGTAATTTGTTCTTGACAGCCGTTCCCAAAATCATTCACGAACTCTACGAGACATTTTGAAGCTTTGGAGATGCTCCAAGGTATGTCAAAAGCTCTAGAGAAGCACGTTTGTGTACCGACTCAAGATACGAGGTCAACACACAGTTGAATGCAAGGCCGCGTAGTGAGATCAGCAGGGCTAATCTCGACCTCTGCCCTCTTTCTTATTCCTGCTTTATCGGAAAACCAACTTCAAGAGATTCATTCTGAGATTTTGGATGCGTTATTACTTATTTCCTTCTTCTTATCTACGATGTTTGGAAAATTTTTGGAATTTATCTAATTCTTGTATCTCAAATTAGATATTGAACTCCATACACTCATCTCGCGTAACTGTGCCGGCCTCGGGTCTGGTCAGCACAGTAACGGGGGCTATTAAAATCTAGTTTCAACCAGATTTAGAGCGACGAGTGAGTAAACACTCATGACCGCATATATAGTCTCTGAGCCCGGCACACGTACAAAAGTATATGCCCAGAGAGTCGCGATATGAATAACTTCTGATACGGCGCTGACTGTCCGAGCGAAGACCTTCAGTATAGGGCGTCAATGGACGCTCAAGGGAAGAGACAGAAGCATTCAAGCGTGAACAACCGTGAAGCCCGTATAAGAACGGGCGGCACAGTTACGCGAGATGAGCATACTAATATATCAGAGGCGCATGAATATTTCCTATATTCTACTTTTTATAATTTTTATTTTACCGAATTTCATTTGGCCGAATACAAATGTTCTCTATTTTCTATTTTTCCGAATTACCGTTTGACCTCATTTTTATTTTTCCAAATGACCTTCTGCCTTACGTCTTAATATTCTGAATTACCATTGGTCACAATTTTTACTCTTTCAAAAAAACTATCTGCTCTAATTTTTATTCATCCGAATTATCATTTGACATAATTTTAACTCTTCCCAATAAGCCACGTGCAAGGCCACATGACCTAAAATTCATTTACACGAATCGTCATTCCTCATAAGGGCGCTTCCATAAAACACGTGTCCCTTTTTCCGGCAATTTTTGACCCCCTCCCCCCTCTTTCATGTGACCCGCTTTTCCGACTTTTCCTGTAGTTTTCATTCATTGTGTAGAACTAGACCGAAACTTCCATTTAAAATGTTATAAAATTTCCGGAAATTTTCAATAACTTATGGTAAGTTACCATGAACTACCGCTAAAGTTACCGGAAATTTTGAAACTGAACTTTCAGATCTGTTCGATTTTGGGTTTTCGGGTCGGGTTCCGGATCAGAAATCCTGCCCGACCCTAACCATCGGGTTCAGATTTTTTAAATTTTGCACACCCCTAAATTTAGGAAAAGTGTTAATTCAGAAAAATAAAATGATCCCAAAATGGTCATTCGTGAAAATATTTGGCTATACAAAAAGTCTTTTCGTATTTTCAATTATTCCAGTGCTTCTCCAATATAAGTAGAAGAATATCATTCTCAGCCTTATTAAAAGGTTCGTGATATTCTGCGTCTAATGGAGAACTTCAAAAAAGGTTTACTCTCTAAATAGATTGGGACTGAAATGTGAAATTGTAACACTTAATAAAATTTTCGATATCTCTGCATTCTCTGCATTAAATTTGAATTTTAATAGCTCATTCTAAGCTCACGCTGTACAAATTCCTCCGCACAATATGCCTTATTATTCAGTAATTAATTTCGAAAGTCGAGTCACAAACAAAAACTGTACTTTTCGCAAACCGAGGCGTATGAATATTCCTCAAATTTTATTTTCCCTAATGTTTCTTTTACCGAAATTCATATGACCAAATAAACATTTTCTGTAATCAAGATTCGCGATAGCGAATCGCCGCCAAATACTAAAAAAAAAAAGTAGAAAAAGATTCTAAAAACCCATACCAGAACAAAAAATCTGCCATGTAGAACGAAATACGAAAAGGAAAAAAATCGCCACCGTGAATTATTATCTGTAAAATAAATGATTTTGAACACTAAAAGTGAAATATCTTAGTCAATTTATGAGATATCTTAATCAAACTTGGTGAATATATGAAACCCATCAAAGTACACAGATTTTATGAGTTTGGGAGATATTAATTCGAAATTGAAGGAATGCGCTACAATCGAATTTTCAAAAAAAAAAACTCTTAACAAAAAGTCGTCTGCAGGCTATAATTTTATTCCTATGATTATAAGACTTTGACAATTATATCTTATTTTCTGATTTTACATATAAACTTGGAGGAAATAAATTCGCAATAAATTGAATCCATTGAGAAAAGAAGAGTTAAAAACGTGATTTTTAAAATGCAGACCAAGGTACAGCTTACTCGCTTTTACCAAATGAACTCACACTTTTTTAGAAAGATGTTATCATATTTTGTAAGTGGTTTTAATGAATATGAAATACATTGATTAATAATGACAATTTTTCATTTTTTAGTCATTTTCACTCTTTTTTTAACGATTCTAACATGCAGATGCACCTGCAGCCAAAACCAATCGATCGATTTCGATGAAACTTTGCGTAGATACAGTAAATGAGGTGTACGTATGCCGCCTTTTTAGGAGAAAGTGGTCCATAAGCATATCATAAAGTTAAATTTGAATTTATCAAAAAATTTACTATTCTTAACATGCAAACATACCGAAAGCTAAAGCCAATCGATCGATTTCGATGACACTTCGCATACGCGAGTACACATAGTGAATAACGCGTACATATGCTGTTTTTTCAAGAGAAAGTGATGATTCAACATACCATTAAGTTGGATTTCAATTAAACAAAACATCTACTATTTTTAACATGCAGACGAACCGATAAATAAAACCAATCGATCAATTTCGATAAAACTTCTCATTAATATAGTAAGTAACTTGTACACATGCCGTGTTTTCGAGAGAAAATGATAAATCAACATACCATTAAATTAGATTTTGACGTATCAAAAAATTTAATATTTTCAACATGCAGACAAACCGACAGCCAAAAGAGATCGATCGATTGCGATAGAAGTTTGCATGAATATAGTAAATAACGTGTACATAAGCCGCTTTTTCTGGTGAAAGTGATAAATTAACATACCACACGGAGAGAAAAATCGGACTGTTATAGTAAGCTGAGCTCTTAATATTATAGCACGGAACTTAATGTGCGAAATTGGTATGAATTTCTCACAATATTGGTATCAAGTTGAACATTTTTAGCATGAAATGTCTTATGCTATAAAAAAATCAAGCGCATGCCGTTATTTTTAGAGTCATATGCTTTCAGAGCAGTTGTGCCTTTCGAAAATAGTTCGAACTTCGCCTTGCTACGGTTGTAAGAAACTCATCCTTTTTGAGTATGAATACTCTTACAAAAGAGATGTTGCTGCTTGTATAGTATTATTCACTTAGTACTTTTTTAAGATGAAGGGATACATGCTTAAAATGAATGAATTTTGTACCAGGATAGCAAAAATGAAACCTGCTACAAAAGCATGACTAGTGTTCTTACTATTATAGTCATATTTTTTTCTCCTTGCATGAAGTTGGGTTTGAATTTATCAAAAGATTTACTATTTTGAACATTCAAGAGCACCGACAGGAAAAACTATCGTTTACTAAATAATATACCGTTTCATATAATACACCGTCATGATTAAGAGAATATTATTAATTGAAGATTGTGTTCATTTATAGTCAACCCAAAACATTTACCCAAAATCGTGGAAAAATCTTTGAAATTAATGAGCATATTGATGGTTAAATTTTAAAGTTTATCCTCTTCGCTTGCTTTGAAAACCTATAATTTATAATTTATCTAACCGAATGCGGCCAAAAAAAGATCTTAACAATCAATTTAAATTCATGTCTTCATTTCTGTTATATGCATGTAAAAATAAATTGAAAAAAAAAGATCTTAATCATTCTTGTTTTTCTTTTTATCAGTCCTTTATTGTGTTGATTATCCATTTATATTGCTGATTTAATATTGCTGATTGGTCAAATCTTCCAGAGACAATTACCTGTATAATATACAGTGGGTACCGGGAACATTAACTTACTTGGTCGAATTTTTTCACGCGTAGTGTTTTTAGTGGTTTATATTTATCCGAATTGTCAATTTGCCCATTTTCTTCCGAATAAGGATTCGTCATCCGAATTTTGACATTACCGAATTACTATTTAGCACAATTTTTATTTTTCCGAATTACTCTTTGACATCATTTTCATGCACACTAATGTTTATTAACGTCATTTCTATTTTCCTGGATCACCATGGCACCATATGCCATAATGCATGTTGCATAATTGAAGCGGGGAATGCTAAACGATGCTAAGTCCAATCAAACAAATTTTACAGGAGAGATGAAAGACCTTTCTAGAGGAAAAATTTACAACCACAATTTACAATTGTGTGAAAATATAGATGGCGCAACATATGCATGTAATAATATAATGGAAATAGCGATGGACGTAGCACCGTTTAGCTTTCCCTGGTATAATAAGTGAAAATAATACATGAATTGTTGAGGAAATCAAATGAAATACATATTTCTATTTAATTCATAAGCAAATAACACTATACTTAACAATAAGAGGAGCATTTATAGTACTAGAACAACATTTTTTGATTTTGATAATGATATCTCTAATTTTTTAAATTTTATAATATTCGCCGAATTGTTTAAAAAAGGAATATTTGAGTATACTGCATTCATTGATACTGCTTTAATCTTCATTCATCATAATAGGAATTCTGGTTAGTGAAATGGCGTACAAAATATACGTAAAATTTAAATTTCATGAATCTTACATACTCACTGTCAAAACTAGAGTTCTTTTTATATTGAGGACTATTTTCAAAGCGTTCTATTTTGAAGCCAATATGCGTACTGTTTTAATTTGCCAACTTCATATTCACAGGATAATATAACTTCAAAGTTCATGACATTAATGCTCAAAAGAAACAAAAAACCATCATGACATATGATTCTCACATCAATCTTGTTTTAAGCCCAAGAAAGTAGTACTAAAACGTTATTCATCGTATATTAAATTGAAGCTGGACTGTTTTTTTTAAGGTACTCTTTTAATACCGAAAACCAGCCTTATAAGAATACTTATTTTTGCAGTGCTTTATTTGATTTTCGATTGGTGTAATGTAAATGTTGCGTCTATTTTGTTCAGCGCACCTTGACCAACCGTAATTTCCGTTATAGAAAATGAAAATTATGTGATATGCGCATTGCACATTATGACACATGATGATTCGGAAATACATAGAAAAATTATGGCAGTTATAATTCGGTAAAATAAAAATTGGAAAAAAATGGTAATTCGGAAAAATATAAGTTAACAAGTGAATTAATAAATCGAATAAATGAAAGTCATAGAAAATTGTGTTTCTCTCATGAATTTCGGTATAAATCGTACAACGATTTTCTTAGAATATTACGTACTTTTTAATACGTGAAAAAATTTATCGCTGAACCAACGATACTTATCCTTGATCTGGTTACAAATTTCGTTAATATATTTTGACTATTATCATTGATAAATCAGATTTTTAAATCGTTAAAACAAAGATATTATATAGTTGAAATAAAAATTATGAAAGTCTGAGTAGAGCGCTAATTAAATAAGAAAAATTTTAACAGAAGTTTGAAATTTATAATTAATTTCACAGTTTACCTTAAAATTGGAAAATGCTAATGTTGACCATTGGCGCATGATTGGCCGTCAGTCTTGGACCATAATTGGCCGAAGATTAGGATGATAACGCTAGTGCCAAGACTCGGGATCCAGTAGTGGTCCAAGACTGGCGGTCAAGACTTAGCAAGGGATCTCAAAAACATGGGTAAAATTGGCTACCAAGATCGGGCCAATCTTATCGATTACTCGGGAAAAAATTTGCCAATTCAAACAAAAATGTTTAAATGCTACATATATTGCATATCCAACATTTTGGAATTTCAAAACAGTAAGTTTATTTTTCAATTAATCACAAAATTCGGGAGAATTTTGTTCCTTTCCATTTCTCTCTTTCCCATGGAAGAAGTGGAGAGTGATGCAAAAATAAAAGTCTGCTAAGCAAACTGTTACTGATAACTAAGCATTTCAATTTAAAAATTAATAAAGTTAAAAATGTAAAAACTGAATAATTTTAAACTCAGAACTTCAAAAGTTGAATCATTTTTTAATTTTAAAAGTGCAATATCAACTTTGAAGCTTTAAATATTATTTGAATTGAAACTGAATACTTTTTAAACGTTAAAATTAAAACTGAACCTTTGGAAATTGTAAAGTTTCAAAACCGAAACATTTAAATGTAAAAAGTTTTAAATATGATACCTTCAAAATAGAAAATTTCAAATTAAAATCTACAAAACTGAGCAGTTTGAATTTGCAACACTTAAAATATTTTAATTTCAGAATAAAAACATTCAAAATGAACAATTTAATATTGATGCACGTGAGAAATAAATTACAGTATCTTCTATTTTAAAATACTTTACAGATATGAAATTCTTGGAAATTAAAAAAAACCAAATTTATTCGTTGGATCCTTGGTTTTTTTAATTTCCAAGAACTTCGTAGTTAAATTTGAATGTTAGAAGTAAGGAGGAGACTAAATTTTGATTAAGTCTGAGTTTCATTTCTTAAACTAAGTTTTGTTGCACTGAAATAATCTAATTATTCAAGAATATGTATTTCTAATAAATGAAGCACTTTACTTAAGTTCTAATACTCAAAATATGTCAATACATCAAAAAATGACTACCAAAAGCTCACTGGCCACAAATACTATCAAAGCAATATACAAATAAAGACTTGTTTATTTTAAAATACTTATGCGTTACTGTCAAAAGAGGGTTTGACAACTCTTGAATTCTTTCGAAACCTTTTAAGCCTTGCAAAGTTTCTTAAAATGCCTTGAAATCTTCTAAATCTCATGAAATCACATAAATTTTTCTGAAACCCCATAAAATTCTTTCAAATAATTTCAAATACTTTGAAAAACTTTAACATTTTTTACAATCTGTCATAATCAATTTAAAATATTTGAAAATCCGTTTAATCCTATATATATTTTTGAAATTATTTGAAATACCTTATGATTTTTAAACCCTTTTAATTCACCCTGAAAATTTTTTAATTCACCTTGAATTCTTATGGATTTTATCAGATTTTTATTCACTAATTCTATTGCAGGCCTTACAGACCGGTCCCTTTATACCCTATTGTACCCTATATTCAGCTAGGCTCCCTAAATTACCCAATTTTCAAGATTTGGTCCCTACAGTACCCTATTTTCAGTCGATAGCCTGAATTTCAAATTGAAAGCATTCAGGATTGAATAATTTCAGATTCAATTCAATTCAGATTCAAAATATTTTTAAAAATTCCTCTTAACAGATGTTTAATATTCCTTGAATCTGTGAACGTAAATTAAGTAAAACTCTTTAAAATATAATTCACAATTTTTCGAAATTGGATTTGAACTGTTCACATTTAAAACTCTCTTAGGCATTGCATAATATTTTTAAATTATTTTCAATTCACTTGAATTTTTATGAATTTCATCGAATTCTTCTCATTTCCCTTAAACACCTCTCAATTCACTCGAATAGTATTGAATTCGGTGGTTGGTTTGGTCGTACCTCTAAAATTGGACAATTTTCAACTAAAAACATTCAAAACTAAAAAGTAACACAATAGAACTTTTAAAATTTTTTGTCTTACAAATTTTCAGTTTAAGAATTCAAAATTGAACAATCGCCATTTGGCAACTTTCAAATTTCAACTATTTGAAATTTGGAACATTAAAATATTAAAAACACAAATAGAATAACATTTGCCTATTTCAGCCTGGGAGCATTTAGTTCGATTGGGATTGATCAATATTAAACTTGAAAGTGTGGTTTCCAATAAAATTTTTAAATTAAGAATTTATTTCCTAATTGAGGATTTAAGAATATCAAAACGAAACGTTCGGTATCAAACAATTTCAAGTACTTTCAAATTACAATTTCAAATTTCATTGGGAATGAAAAATTTTAAAAATATTAAATTTCAAATTAGAGCGTTTAAAGCTTAAAACTTTTTATCTCAAGGCATTTAATTAAACATTTTTTTTACTTTCATTCTCAAAAAGTAAGAAATTTAAATTTCGAAGCAATGACTCTTATATTGTAAAATAAAATTAGAGTTTTTAAAATTGTGAAAATTGTCACATTTTTAAATTGAAGAATTAAACATTTAACAATATTTTAAGAATGTTCTAGGCGTAAGTTCAAGCTTAAAATTAATGAATGTTTAAAGTGACTTATAAAATAAGTAAAAAAGACCAATTAATAATTGTAATGAATTTTAGAAAAGTAACCTTAAAAGATTTTTTTTTAAATTCTATTAAGTTTTCATTGAATATTATTTAGGAAATTGTTTATTTCGTCAACTGAATAATTATTAATTAAGTATAATTGTACGCATAATATGTACCTAAATAAAATGCACTGGCTAATTCACTAGTGTTACGGAATATTTCATAAGACTACGAGTAATCCGGTCAAGTACAGCCCTGAATGGGCTGGAAAGGGGTTGGTCTTACGGAAAGTTCCGTAACGGTAGATAGTTCGTGAATAGTCATTTCCATGAAAACGTGACGAATAGAATTTTGAAGAATTTTTTAAGAAGAAAGTCAGCTCTTGTTAATTAAAATACAATGAAAATTACAACTTTTGTCTAGATTGGAAGGAAAAAGCAGATATGCAAATGATTATATTTAAATAAACAATTATGACTTCCACTTAGTATGCGGACACATCCATTTGTTAGCATTTAATAATTTGTTAGTTTTAATAATCCAGAGTTTGGAATTTGTTCTCTTAAATAGGTTGAAAGCTATCTCATTTCTGAATAAAGTGAGCCCAGAGTAAAGTTATTTTGTCAATTTTTTTAAAGAAACTATTGCAAAAATGATGCAAACTGAAATGTTAAATGTTTTCCTAAATTTCAAATAAAGTCTGAAATTATAAACATTTTTCAATGTTCTTGTGCTCATTTCGAAAGTGAATTTTCAAAGAATCGCAGCAGCTTATAAACATAATTGTGTATTTTTCATATATTCGAAAAAATTTGTTTCTCATCAAAAAAGAATATTTAAATTTTTCTACGTTTGTTGTTCCAACTCGAACTGCTTGCACCATGCAAGAAGATATTCTGACAAGTTACTGCTATTGTACAGAAATTGACGTTTTGAATGAGCACAAGAACATTGAAAAACGTTTATTATTTTGGGCGTTATTTAAAAATTTTTAAAACATTACAATCTTAACTATTTTCTCAATGAATTCTTGAAAATTTTAAAAATCAATTCATCCTACCATCATTTTATTCAGAATTTAGATATCTTTCATCATAATAGATTTAATGCTTTCACGATGATTCATTATGATGAAAAGAGGTGTTTCGGGTTTCAATCGTGTGCAAAACTA
>JAUMHM010000016.1:26169344-26182263 GCA_032362435.1 Melikaiella ostensackeni | reverse complement strand
ACCTTGATTCGGCGATCTTCCATAACCATATGATGAATTTTTTCAACCATATCCGATGTGGTAACCTCAATTGGGCGTCCGGAGCGCGCTTAATATTCAGTTGTGGTTTGTCCACGTTTGAATTCGATTATCCAAAAATAAACGGCTGTTAACGAAGGGACAGATGTGCCGTAATACTTATCAAGCTTTTCTTTAGCTCCTTCAGCCGTTTTGCCTCTCAAATAATAATGTTTCATGAGAACACGAAATTCGTTTTTTCCATTGTTCACAAAATCTCTGAGATGATGACACAACCATTAGAATAAACACAAAGTACTTGACCGATTGTACTAAAACTTTGGATTTAGTGTTTTTAAGGTTAGCACGTCACAAGAATGATAAGGATCTTATACTAGTGGCGCCATCCGGTCGTCAGGCCCGGGACTCTTCAAACGACCTAGAACATTCATCTGACAGTCTGCCGAAGATATTAATAACACTCTCTTTGTGTCTAGACTACGTTGAGATAAGCAGATTACAATGCAGACATGGATAATAGGTGGATCGACACGCAGACGAGGATTGATACGTTGGTCGATAGGTAGCTACTATAGATAGGTCAGTTAGACGGTTGGATGGACGTGTAGATTCCTAGGTCATTAAACAAATAGATTAATGGGAAATTGGAGATAGGTTCTGTTCTCATGGTGCACGTTACTATTCTGTGAGATCCATGTTTTATGTGAATCGATATATATTCGAAACGAGCTGCTGAGATGCTCAAACGATTTAATTGGCTGATCCGAGACGGCCGCAACACATGGTGCCACAATAAATGGAAAGCCTTCGCGAAACATTGCACTTTGCTATTTGTTATTTATGAGCACCAAACAGCTGCACTATATTCTGAAATACCAGCACTTGCGAAGTGGTACAACACCTGTTCAAAACATTCCCATAATATCACTCTATTTCAAAGTTTGCACTCTATTAGCACAAATAGTTTATTTGCTATTATTTTTAATTATTATCTAACTTAGTGTGGCCCTTTAAAGGCCTAGACTTATAGATACTGGCACTTACTAAATACTGGCACTTTTGCCAGCCTTGGCGATTTATTGCCATTCTGGTGACTTTTTTCTAGTTGGCGATCGATTTTTTAGGATTTGACGACTGGCGACATGTATGGCGACTTAAATTCTGTTTTCGTGATTTTCTGTCGATTTCCCGATGACTTGGCGATTCCTTAACTGATTTTTTTATTTTTGAAAGCGCGCCTTATAAAAATTTCTACCCGAATTGTCCAATTGCCTCTTTTCACTAGTTTCGTTACGTGTTTGGTTGGTTGAAAGTTGAAAGCCAGTAAGATGGAGGTTTCGAAAGACAGTCTACCTAACCTAACTAACGACTAATCACAACGACGGATGGATTAGGATATTTTTCCTATAAAAATATCTTTGCATGCCTGCTTTTTTATATTGAAATCAAGGAAGCAGTCTTGCTTTCACAAAATTCTAATGGCTTCTTCGTGATTGTCCATATTTTACATTTTTCGGCAGGATAATTTTTCAAGATTTGAAGTACAAGAGGTTGAATTATTGGAAGTTTAATTGAATTTTTAAGAAACAGGCATGTATAAAGAATAAAAATGGTTAAACATAATGAGAAACTAAAAAAGTATAGTACGGAGTGGGAAACAAAGCCGTGGGCTATAAGTATGTAAATTAAAAATATATTTAGTTCCTTAAATACAATAGATATTGATGTTTCAAAAGAAAATTTTATTTATGAATGTAAATAATACGGAAAAAAGTCTTAGAAATGTTAATTCAAGCAAGGCTAATTGAAATCTGTGTTGACGTTGACATGTTGAATAAATTTAAGATGTTCAATCTTTATTTTTTTATTTTTTGTTGCTGTAAACAATCATTGATTTCAAATTTAGCGCTGTTTGGTTTTGGCGATTGTCATTGTCAAGAATGGCGACTTTCGCCACCATTTTGTTGGCAACCCCGATTCAGGGATCGTTCGCAGGCGCTTAAATCGTACTTATGATGAAAGAGTGATAAAAAGTACGTTACAAATTCGAGGGATGGGAGGGGGTAGAGCCAAAAACTACGTTTGGAGACATGAGAGGGGCGGTCAGTTAAAGTAACGTTACGAACTTAGATAACGTTTAATATGTTTTCTGATAATAAATTCTAACAAAATTTGCGAAAGATGACCCTGCACCGGTACAGTTCAATAATAACTTGGGAAGTTTGAAAATCACTTTCATATTTTAGAATTCACGCTCTTTCCCTATTCCCCTACTTTCCCCTTTTTGAAAGAATTCTTTTTCCCATCGTTTTCAGGAAACTTCCTCTTTTTCTCGTTTTTTCGCTTAAATTCGAACTGAATTAATAGAAACCCTATAAAAAAATTCAACTATTTTTGTGAGAAATTAATTTTTTTGGTTTAAAATCTAATTATTTTGTTGAAAATGTGACTATTTTCGTGAAAAAGCATCTTTTATGTTCAAAAATTGAACTACTTGGTTGACATTTGAACTACTTTGTTAAAAACTCATTTTTTTGTTGTTGCAGATTCATCTCTTTGGTTGAAAATTTAACTATTGTTTTGAAAATTCGTTTTATTTATGGTTGAAAATTTAACCATCCCATTTTAGAATGAAAATTTAACTGTTTTGTTGGAAAATTGTTTTTTTTTCATGAGAATAAACTTTTCTAACTGCAAATTCAGCTCTCATTTTCGTTTGAAATTTGATCTTTTCTCTTTAAAAATTCATCTATTTGGTTGAAAATTCATGTATTTTGTTCAAAATTTGTCTCTTTTCGTTGAGTTCGACTATTTTTTATTTCAAATTCAAATCTTGCTTAATTAAATATCATCTATTACATGCTTCGTTGAGAATGAATCTTTCTTGTTGAAAAATTCACTATTTGATTTAAAGTTGAAGTGCTTTGTAAAGAATTCATTCTTTTGTTTTGGTTGAAGATTCGTCATTTTAGTTGATAATTCAAACACTTAGTTGTAGAATATTCGTCTTTTTGGCTTGAGAATTTAACAATTGGGTACAAAATGAAACTACTTGATTAAAGATTGAACTAATAATTTTAGAATTTAAGTATTTAATAGAAATGTAACTTTTTTGCTGAAAAAAAAATCATATTTTTGTGCTGAAAAATCAACTGCTTGATAGATAATTTGTCTTTTTGGCTTCAAAATTGAACAATTTTATTGAAAATTAAAGTATTTTGCTAAGAGTTCTTTTTTTTGTTGGTTGAAAACACAACTATCCGGTTTCAAATCCAACTACTTTGTGAAAAATGAACTTATTTCTACTTGAAAATTTGTGATTTCAGTTGAAAATTAAACTATTTGGCTTTAAATTAATTTTCTTGTTGAAAAATAATGTACCTACTTTGTTGAAAAATTGTCTTTTCTCGTAGAACATTAATCTTTTTGGTAGAAAATTCGTTTTTTTTTTTGGTAGAAAATTTAACTATTTAGTTAAAAATTCATCCTTCTCGGTTGCAAATTCAACTAGTTGGTTGAAAGTTGAACCACTCTGTTAAAAATTCATTTTTTCAAGATTAATATCTTTTTGCAAAAATTTAACTATTTTGTTGCAAATTTGTTGCTTATTTGGTAAAAAATTATTTTTTTATCTGAAGATTTGACTATTCCATTTTTGGCGTAAAATTTATAATTTATAAGTTGAAAATTCTAATATTTTGTACAAAATTCATTTGTTTTCTCGAAAATTTGTTTTTTTTTTGGGTGAGAAATTAATTTTCTTTGTTAAAAATTTATCTTTTTGGTTTAGGATTCTACTATTTGGTTAAAAACTCATCTCTTTTGGTTGAATTCAACTGAAAATTAACTTTTCTGTTGAAAATTCATCTTTTCATGTCTAAAAGTCAACTGTTTCCTAAGACATTCGATTTTTCAGCCTGAAAACTTAAGTCTTTTGTTGAAAATTCAGCTATTCGGTTGAGGCTTGAACTATTTTGTTGAAAACTCGTTCATTCTTTGTTGAATTCAACTGGTTGAAATTTGGTTTTTTCGTTTTGTTTAAAAGTAATTTTTGAACGCAAAACTTGACTATTTCATTTTTTGTTTAGAAACTTATGTTTTTCAATTAAAAATTCAATTATTTGGTTGAAAATTCATGTATCTGTTGAAAATTTGTCTTTGTCGGTTAAAAATTTAGATATATGGTTCCGAATTCAACTATTTTGGTGAAGTCATATTTTTTGGTCAAAAATTCAACTTTTTTGTTGAAAATTCGACTGTGTTCGAAGTTTTTGTCTTTGTAGTTTGGAAATTTAACTATTGGGTTAAAAGTTCAACTATTTTGTTGAAAATTTGTCTCTTTTACTTGAAAGTGCAACTATTTGGTTGTTAATTCAACTGTTTGGTTAAATTTTTTTTGGTTGAAAATTTTTCTCTTTGGATTAAAAATTCATCTCCTTTGGTATTTTTGTATTTTGGCTTATATTTTAATATTTTTAATTATTCTTGATTCATCATCGGAGGCACATTGGGAACTAAACTTAATATAAACACGAAAAAACGCAAAATAAAGGTGAAATCCATGTTAAATCAACAACTACGTTTCTTGGTGGGGAGGGGGGTAAATACTAAACGACTGCTGTCAACGAGGGGGGGCCGGGTCAAAAATAGATTGCTCAAAAGAGGAGGATGCTTTTAAAATTATTATGAAGGGATGCTTTTGTTTAGCGAGGCATGGGAGACTTGGTTCTGAATTTATTGATCGATCAAGAATGTTGAACTATGAAGTTCCTCAGATCGCTCCAAATACTTATACACTGTATGACTGCATGCTAAGCTTAACTTAGACTTTAAGCTGAACTGCTTAAGGCATTATTGTTCACTCATCAATAGTACATTCCCTTGAGTGACATTCCGCATCGATTTAATAACTGTACTGTACTGCTCTATAGTTTCCTTCCTGAATTTTGGGAACACATTCCGAGGTTTGCTAGATAGTTTGCGATTCAATACTTAAAATTTTCTTATCCTTATCCTTCCGGCCTTCTACTATTAAAATTATACTTCACGATCTTAGCAACCGACAGTCGTGTTTTTTTTTTTGCAAACAGACATAAAGAAGATATTTACGTGGAAACATAATATACCATAAGGTGCTATAAGGTCTTATAAGGTGAACAATGAAACTATACATGTATCAAATGTCAGTGTTCATGTTCATGACACATTATATTTTCACATAAATTTCTTCTTTTCGTCTGCCTGCAGAAAAAAAACAGAGCGACTGTCAGTTGCTAAGATCATGAATTTCACTTTCACAGAAAAAACTTATGTGGATACATAAGGTGCTATAAGGTGAACATTGACATTTTATACATGTATCAAATTTCAATGTTCACCTTATAACACCTTATGTTTCCACATAAATTTCTTCTGTGAAAGTCAACATTGTGAAAAAATAATGGTATAACAGTGCTGTAAGGAACTTTCACAATTGATGCATGTATTAAATGTGAATTTTCATCTTATAACACTTGATATCACGTTATAAAACCTGATAGCTCCTTATTGCACCCTATAGCCTTATGCACACCTTATGTTTCCTTATAAATTTCTTTTGTAAAAGTAAAAATTGTAAAAGAACAATGCTACAACAGTGCTATAATGTTCTATAAGGTGAACATTGACATTTGATACATGTATTGTGAAAAAACAATGCTGTAACAGTGCTATAAGGTGCTATAAGGTGAACATAATTTGATACATGCACTGTAAGAACTAGATATCTCCTTTTTTACGTTATCATTTTTTGCGTGTCCTGTTTTTGAATAGGATAACTTCATTTTGCTATTTCAATGTAAAAAAATGAAGCTGGAATCCCACCAGTGGTCTCATTTTAGTACCACTTGAGACTGTTTTTTCTGAGACTTATTTTAATACTTGACATTAGCCCTAAAATAATTCCCTTCTTTTTAGAGTGTGTATTGTGAATTAACAGTGCTGTAAGGTGCTCTAAGCTGAAGATTGACATTTCAAACACTCATTGTGCTATTTTTATGGAAATATCTCAAAGAACAATCATAATTATAATTGAAATGATAATTGTTCAAGCGAAATAAGTATAAAGACTATGACTACAATAAAAGCAGTTTATTCAAACCAGGCTAGCCTTAGGAACGTGCTAATTATTTTATGTCTTCGCTTCGTACTTTTCAAAGTTTGGGTTGCATACAATATCTACGTGAAATGCACAATACTCAAAGCGTTAAAAGCACAGTATAACTCTCAAGTTTCTCAATCTTCGAACGCAAATTAAATTCCGTTAGTAACAGATTCTCTTATAGATACTGATTCTATTTTTCGTTGTATCTCCAAGATCCATTTTATTCACTTAGATGTTTCATACCGTTTTCTGTTAAGACAAAATTTCAATTCAAAAGAGCGTTTTCTTCCATCCCTAGAATATGGAAGTCGTTTATATGAACGTTATCTTGAGTTACCGATTCTGTGAAGCTGGTAACTTATTTCAAAAGTTATTCTTTAGGTGCTGAATGAGAGAAATCATCTATTTGCAAAACAAATCCTTTTTATTTCTTTTCCTCTACTTTTCGCCTAGGTAGTACTGCAAAAAGGCTTTAGTGGAATCCTCCAACATTTTATCAACAGCCGATTAACTGACAAGTTGCGAGGCGGGAGCAAATATTTAACACGTGATTTCCTTGCTTTTTGTGCTACACCTGAGAGGCACTCTTTAACAACGGGATTACCAGGTGTTTAATGTTTTCAAAATTATGGAAGGGAATGTCAACTTATCATTAAACAAACTTTTTCAGCGGAAAATTTGTACCCATGACTTTACTCAATTTCAATGATCCCCGACATTCTATCATAAACTTTGGTGCCTTAAAAACATGTTTTTCAATTTTTTGGGGAATTTCCAGTAATTACAGGTCAAAACAGAATTGAAGGAATGTGTAATTGTAAATAAAAGCGGAATGCCTAAAATAAACTTAGGTTAAGCATTTCGTATTTTATAATCTGTGTCAGGAAATTATAATAAGCATATTTCTTGAGACGCTAATTTTCCTACTGTATTTGATAGCGTCATTCCTATAGTGGATTTTCATTAAAAGGTTTTAGAGATTATTTACACTCATTATTTACAATTCCTTTTTTTTGTGAATTTTTATCACATAGCTGAATATATCAGTTCCATCTGCGTCAAAAGAGCTCTTTAATTTAAATCATACACTTTATATTTAATGTAATGTACAAGTTTCTGCTGTCCATTTTATGCAGGTTTCCCTATATGAATAACTGTGTTTTGAAGAGTAATGTTTTTCAATGTAAGACTTGCAATTCAAATAAGCTTTAACATTTATTCAGTAATGGAATCTCAAATGCTTCGAATACCTGTGTGAAGAAAAAAGAATGCTCCTATGCCCAGAGAAAATAAAAATATGCCAAATCAAACATTATTTGAAAAGAATAAATGCAATAATCTTTCTCAAGATTCAGTAAAACATTTCATTTGATCACGTGCGAGATGCATGATTACAAAAGGTAAATTTCCAGCACTTGTGTCCACAAAACTCGGATCATTTTAATCTCTGATCACATATTTATATACACGAATTTCAATTTCTGTTGACTCGTCTTTGATACAATTACTCACTCATGAATATTTGTCTTTTAATAACAGCTGAATAATTTTGTCTTCACAATAAAGGACACTTTTGCAAGTCACATCTTGGCTTTTTCACATTCTTTTAGTTTCTTCTACTTTTCCACTTAAATCCTTAGAAGATTCAAAAAAGGTTAAGTGCCCAGTATTAACCAACTCTCGCCTCTCGCTCGATTTCCACCCTAAACATAGATCTTTTTTTAGTTATTTGTTTTTATACAACTTTTTCTCTCTTTCTTCTCCTTTATACCTCTGCAACGGTTTTTCCTTTCACGATTTTGATTATTGCGCTACTAGAGATAAGCTAGGATTTCACTGGTTTTTTAAGTTTTCTGCTAAAATCACTCTCATTATATGAGAGAAAATTACGTAACTTCTACAGAAAGATCGCATCCCAAAAACATTTCTAGATGTCTCCTCCGCAGTTAAACTTGATCTCATTTTCTCTCACGTTCCTTCCATTATGTGCCAACTCTATTATTCTCTGAAAAATTGCAAGTGGAAAATGTAGAGGATGCTCTTCTACATTAGATTAAGTGCTTACTCACTCCCAATTTAATGCAAACTCATTTTTCTATTCGCCACTTCTGAAAGTATATAAATTTTCGATAGTTGTGAATAAATTCTAATTTCAAAACACAAAAATTATACAATTTCAAATGCGGATAGTCGCAAAGTCTATTTTCGAGTTGTGAACATTTTGGGTGTTCTTTTTTAGTGCACAAAAAAATTTCATAAAAAAGTAAATTTTATTTCGATCCTTCAGAAAATTTTAAAAGAGAAACATTCAGCAAAGGTTTGTTCCAATCTGCAGGGTTGCCTATGAATACTTAAGATTTCTTTTAATTCATGTGTTAATGGTTAATTTACCAAAAGATATCTATTTTACTTAAATATAGTCTACAAACTTGAGGAAGTTAGCAATTTTGGGAAATGTGTTATTGTTTTGAATTATTACCTTTTTCTTTTTTGTAAAATGGATAGTCTGAATAGATTGGTTCCAAATCAAACCACAAAATTTGGTTTTGGCCCTATGATCTATTTCTATCATTTCCCATGTTCTGTTAACATAAATGCTGTAATAATTTTTTGAGGTCTCTTCATTTTCACAACTAATTAAAATATTAACCTAGTTCTTATCATAAAATAATGTTGCCAAAAATTTTTTACATACTTTTCCATTTTTACGACTAATTGAAATGCTAATCTGGCACTTATCAAAAAAGAAGGTTGACGAAAGGATTTACATACATTCAGGTAAAAAAAATGATACCCTCGTTGCCTACAAAAAATCGTATTCAGAGGAAGATGCCACATACACAACATGCGCATTCTGTTATCATGTACCATTGAGTACTTTATATACATTTTTCTCTAATCTTATGATTTTTACAGACGTTTTTTATTTCAAATATTTTTAATATATTCATCAATATACTACACATTTGCTTTTCCAAATATACTGTTAATATAATTTAATTATGTCATCCTGGTACTTATTATAAATATAATAAGGTTACCAGAAGAATTTAAATAATTTGAGGTATAATAATTGAATACAATTAAAATTGAATTTCATAATTCGGTGTAAAAATATTTTACTATCTTATTATTGTGCCTTTGTACTAAACTTTGAATCTTGATATTTTGGGCTAAAACTTTTTCTATAGTTTTCTGAAATCTATTAGCATTCTTCGATCATATGACTTTTACGAGGGTTTGGAACTGGTGGCTGAAAAGCGACTGGTTAGTCTCTCACAATTTTTACGTATTATTATTAATTTTCAGCATTTTCTGCCATCATTTTTAATACAATTAATTACTAATAAACAATTTGAATATCTTCTATGACTTTTTAAACAATTTTTAATTGGTTAGATACATGTAACTTTTTCAAACAAGTATTTTTTCCCAAAAAATGTAAAAAAGAATCGTATTTTCTGAACGAAATGAAATACTTAGTCATTGTTTGGAGTAGTAAATTCTTTTAAAAACATGTAATTATTTGAACAATTAATTATTTTTACTTTAATATGTTTATTATTATTAATCATTATTATTATTGTTTATTTTTAAAACTTCTTAAAATCAAGCCAGAGATGTCCACTTTTTTCTCAAATTGGCATCCTATGCAACTTATTGTTGAATACTTACATAACTCTGATATTCTTCGTCTAATGTTTAACGAATTTCTATTTATTTAAACAATTTTTATTTGCTATACAGTCAGAAAAACAATTGTATGTGTTCTATCTTATATTATTTCTTAAAGTTTTCGAAAGAAAACTGCTTGAGCAAATAAAAATTGTTTAAACAAATAGAAATTTGTTAAATATGAGGAGAAAAGTATTAAAATTATGTAATTATTCAATAATGAGTAGTATAGAATTCCAGTTTGAGAAAAAAATGGACATCTCTAGCTCGATTTTTATAAATTTCGAAAATTAACGATAATTAATTGTTCAGTCATCTAATGTTTTTTTTAAATTTACTACTCCAAACAATGACCAACTATTACATTTCATTCAGAAAATATGATTATTCTTCACATTTTTTGGAAAAAAATAATTGTTTAAATAAGTTACATTTACTTAAACAATTAAAAGTTGTTTAAAAAGTCATGGGGGATATTCAAATCGTCAATTAATAATTATTTGTATAGAAAATGTCGTCAGAAAATGCTAAAAACCAACGATAATACGTAAAAATGTAGTTTCTTGATTTTTGGGTCACATTTTGGGCGTTATGTATGGATAGGGTAAGGGGGGTTTGACAATACAAGTTATTGATGTGCTTTTATTTCATAGACACTTCTCTTCAATTCCTGAAAAATTTGTCAACTTTCGTTCAAACCCTAAAGTATCAGTCCAATTTTTCGAAAATTCAAAATTTTCCAATATTAAGTATATGGGATTTTCAAGTGCCCGGTAACACGTGTTAATATTGGAATTTCAAAAAAAAAACTACGGATTTTCTTTCTCCGATAATGGAAACTTTTGGAGGGGTGTCTTGCCCTCTAGCTCGAAAAACTTTTTTTTTTGACAACCCTAATGTAAACAGTTAATGTCAGTCTTCAGTCATCTATTGATCGCTACACTTCGTTTTCCTGAATTTTCTTCCCGGCGAAGAATTTTTCTCATAATTTAAAAAATTGTATATCAACAAAAAAAATTGAAATTACGTTTCTACTTTTACAAAGGAAAAGACAATCAACAAAATAAAATTTTTTTTGAAAAATAATTAAAATGTTTGTTCAATTAGGGTTGAGGTGAAGTGTTCGCAAAAAATTGTATTACAATTTTTTGGATTTTATACACAAGAAGTTATTCAAAAAATTATTTGATTTAATCGTATTTTCTTGTTTTTGTTAATTTGGGTTTTCAGTGTAATTGATACGGTGGAATGTGATTTTATGATAGATGTTACTAAAAGTCCGGTGTAAATGTATTAAAAATTTATTCAGTTAGTATAAACTTGGATTGGATGAATTAGAGAAACATTTATTGATAGAATGCAAGTTTCATGTTTTTTTTCCGAAAAAGATATTTCATACTAACAAAAAAATATGTTTTGACTTCAACAAAAAAAAAGAAAACAAAGAAACTTTTCATGAGAATACCAATAAATTTAATAAATCTATCTTTGAATTTGGTTAAAAGGGCTGCTATGCATATATACATATAACTTTATAGTATTTTCTATTTTAGAACAATAAAAATATTTATAAGAAAGTGAATTTCACATTAATCTTTAAAATTTTTGATTCTAATAAGAAAATGGTAAGATTGATTTAACAACGTTTGAAAATAAAAAAGGTTTTATTTATATTTTCAGGTAATATTTGAATTCAATTAATATATGTTTCATTATTTATAACTGTAGTTATCCTATAAATTACCCTGATGAGGAAGTCTAAATTGGCTTCGAAACATGAAGGTCCCCAGTAGTATAAAAAAGTCGGAGAAAAGAAAGAGTGTGAGGTTGGTTTTGGTTGACTCTTTCTTTTTTCTCCCTCTTTTTTCCTTTTGTTTTGTTACTTTTACTGAACATTTGTCTCTAATAAGTCGGAAAAGCGGATAGTCTCAATGTCTATTTTTGAGTTGTGAACTTTTTTCGTATTCTGTTTTAGTACATAAAAAAATTTCATAAGAAAGTAGATTTCACTTCGATCTTTTAAGAAAAGGTATATAAATTTTCTACATGTGTGCATAAGCTCTAATTCTTTCATTGCACATGAATTGCACGATATCAACTTCAAAACTGGAAATGTTTCCAGTTAAAATGATTTCAAATTGTACGATTTGAAATTCGAAAATTATATGAATTTGAAACAGTAGTGTTAAAAAATGGAACAGTTTTCAATTGAAAACCTATAAAACTAAAATTGAAGTATTTAAAATAGAAGAATTTAAAATTTGCGTCATTCAAAAAATATACAAAAATTAACAAATTTCATTTTAGCGTGTTCTGATGTAAACAATATTTATCTTCAAGCGTCCAATTTTAAACCGAACATACTACAACTTTAAAACTAGAACTTGCGTAACTAACATTTTCAACTGACTGAGAAGTGTTCACAAGAGACAAATTAAAAATTTTATACGTTCAAAATTAATTAAGTTTTCAATCGTTATCTTGAAAGTACGGACAGTTTCTGCCTAACATTGCAAATGTTCAAATTGAACATTTTCAGTTCTTCTTTATTTATAATGCGTCACCTTAGGGTTTACATGAGTTCCGTTTTTTACAATTTACCACTATATACATATTTTCTATAAACTTATCGTTACTATTTACAATAATTTAGATAAATTCATGTATCTTAATCCTTATATCTATCATCTACTATATAAAATTCAAATTTGTATACTTGAGGCTCGTAACCGACCACACCGCTGCACAAATCGACTTGAAAATTTATACACGTGTATATTAGGCATTAACGATGGTTCCTACGGCAACCCGAGTCGCTAATTGTTAATAGTTTTTGTTCAATGAATAATGCAAAATAGCATTGACTATATATATGAAGGGAAAATCACAACTGTATGAACATGTCAGTTTCTCAGGAGGGCACATGCGAAGTTTGGTGATATTGTTGCAATTTAAAAAATTTTGTGCAATGCTATTACCAAATTAATAGTGTATGGCTGATGAACACAATAAAGTGAGTTAGGTCCTCTCATTTTTGTTATTACAATGAAATTTTTGCACATCCCGCAATCATGTTATAAACGT
>JAUMHM010000016.1:26153155-26169244 GCA_032362435.1 Melikaiella ostensackeni | reverse complement strand
CAATAACGATAAGGCCCCTTCAGGTCACAGTGTAACGTTGCTGAAATGTTCCGCTGGAACGTTCCAAGAGGGCGGACATTTCACACGGCCCAGCGACGTGTCTCGAACGTTCCGAAAGTCCCAGCGGCTAGTTCCTGAAACGTTCCGCGCTATTCAGGGACATATTACTAAGTCTGTTTGAAACCTCATAAGCTTCATTATTTTGAAGTTATGTTGGTTGTTTTCTGCAGAAAATCGATTCTTTTATAGAAATATTACTAAATCCCATTAAAAACTCACATTGTTTTTTACTTCTCTTCTTCTTCCAATTATTAAAAAAATATCTCGATTACCATATTATATTTTTTCAGCAATTCAAGGAAGAGTAAAAGAATAAATATCGAAAATATAACCTCGAAATCACCAATCCATTTAATTGGGGAATAGGCACCATTTTTCTCCGTTGAAGTAATATTTTCGCGAAATAATATAATTTTTCTGCAAAGATATGCAAACCTAACCTCGAAATTAGCAAAGCATTTCTCAAACAAATTTTTCAATTAGCAAACATTTTTAGACAACACCTGACTATTTTCGCGAAATAATATAATTTTTCCGCAAAATTTGTAAACATAACCTCGAAATAAGCAAAGCAGTTATTTTTAGACAAGACCTAATCATTTTCGCGAAATAATATAATTTTCCCGCGAAAATATACAACCATAGCCTGGGAATCAGCATAGCTATTTTGTGCATCTTTTACAACATCTACTGCAGCTCCTCTGTGACGGACATTTTTAAAATTAACTACCGACATTTTCACTTTTACGAATGTGAGTTCTTATACAGGAGTGCTCCACCGCCATTTCAATCGCCATTTTCGTACCTTTTAATTTAACGTCATGTTCAATTTGTATACTTTGACTATTAAATAAGGTTAGACTCTAGCCCACTACTAATCGCCAAGTATAATAATTAATTAATATTTATAAATTAACAATGGCGTATTGCATTGCACCAATATGCAATCACAATCACAATTTGTTTTTCAAATCATAATTTGAATTGTGCGCCAAGCACAGTGGTACGAACATGGCGGTCTAGCACTCCTGGATAATCTAGTACCTCAGGTCGAATGTCTCCAAGCCAAAAATTCGCGCTCGTGAATGCGCTTTTATGTTTACAAATACACCAATTAACCTAAAAAAGATGTTCACAGAAAAGTCCTTGTATCATTTCAAACCACATAAAATCTTTACAACGTGAGTTTATGCATTCAATATGTTCGTTATTGTACCCACTACAAATACATTATGACTTTGAATTTTTTTGTGGAATTATAATAATTGTCAAGTGGAAATTTACTTCTCTAAAACTTGTTTTTTGTCGTGGCAATCTGTCAACAAAAGTTGTTCTTTTGGACGACATAATTTGATTCCTTTGGTCACATTTTCGAAAATGAGTGGATTTCACACCACAGTAATTCTGTTCTTGCATCCCCGTTGGAACCCGAAAATTGATTCTATTTAACACTCGAGTTTTTTCTGTGCACCTCGCTATTCATGTTGCATTCGTACTCTACTCTTCACTTTATATTTCTAAAACACATCATCTTAGTCTTACTCACATTCATTCTTGAATCTTTTCCCCTTACATACTCTTCGAACGCTCTTATCGTCAGATTCATCTCTCTTTCATTATCCGCTACTAGAATCTAGAACTACACTGTCTGCGTATGCTAATGAATACAGTTTGCTTGTTCTTAATATAGTCCCCCCTTTGTCTTTTCTCTCCTTCTTCTCCTCCAAGTTTTCCAATAGGACACTAAGCAGGAAAGGACTTAACGGGCACCCATACTCAAGTCCCCTTCCTGTCAAGAATTCCTCCCCTTTCTTTTTTCCTATCTTCAACCTTATCTTAGTCTCCACAAACATTTCTGTTATCATCAAACTTTTATCTACTCTTCTCTCTGTCACGGCCCTCCATAGCACCCTCCTGTTCACGGAGTCAAACGCTTCTTTAGAATCCACAAACAGTGCAACTATTTTATTTGTCCTTTCTTTCGCCCCAAGTTCCTATTGACTAAAAAATTGAGCACGTAAATGTTATCTATGGTCCTCATCCCTTTCCTTCAGCCCGTTTGGTTGTGTGGTATAATCCTTAAAGGTATGATTATAATTATTTTTTAACTATCGCTAAAAATCTAAACACTCTTGATAAATTAAATGCTTATCTTCCAGATTGCTGTTCTTGTGGAGTGGGCCCTCCAGAACGAGAACCAAGAAGTCATAGCTTGCGTTCGAATTCCAGCAAAAATTGAATGATATCGCTAATGAAGAAAAAATTTTAGTCATAAAAATTTGAGCTTAATTAGATTTTCCCAATGACATTCTTACAATTTAATGCGATCGCAGTTATAAGTGTTTTATTACAAAAATCTCAAAAATTCTCAGGTAGTGAAATCGATATTCCAAACGTTGAGTTTTTTCTCTGAAAGGTTTTAATTTACTATCACGTTTCTTTATTAATGATATGTAATATCTTAAGTATGTTTAGCGAGTAAAGATTTCCAGAAGATAACGTAAATGCTTTATAAATAAAAAGTAGTCTATCTAATGAGACAATCATTATTTGCCGGTATAGTTACGTGATTGATTTGATTATTCATTCTTTTATTATCAGCAATTACAATAATTGTTTCGTATGCGATGATTAGTTAATAAATTTTTTGAATTTTTAAAATAAAATCATGTAATGTTGTTAAAATACATAATCCCTTCAATAAATTTTTTTATCAATGATGTATAAACAATATAAAAACAGTCAATTTATAATTTTTCCTATAGTCACTTTCGGAAACAGATATTCTGGAAGTAATTTTCACAAAGAAAATACTTAAATAAGCACAAAATTGATAGTGTGAGGAGTATTATTTGAACACTGGTTCAACAATGTATTGTTTTTAGCGCAAAATTGAAAGAATATGTATTTGTTATGAATTGCAGATACATATATGCCACAAAAATGCTCAAATACAGTCGCAATTACGTTTTCCAGTTCATAAGGAGCCTTCCGAATGGAAAGGGTCAAAGCTTCATGGTCATAACTGGTGATCTATAAAAGCTAAAACATTTTTTTTTATTTCACGCAGAATTTGGTTTGTTGTAATTTTCATTTATCCTAATGGCCAATTTGCCTAATTTTTATTTTTCCGAATTACTTTTTGTACTAATTTTCATTTTTCCGTTTTACCATTTGTCATAATTTTTATTCTTCCGAATAAGCACATAACCTAAAATTCATTTAAACGAAACGCCATCTGTCATAATCCTCATGTCATCGAAAATGCATGTAACATAAATTTCATTCGTCCTAAAATGCCGCCCGGCATTTTGATTGGCTGAATAATGCCGCGAAAATCGAACCAGTCAATGAGAATGCCGGGCGCCATTTTAGGAAGAATAAAATTTATGTTAAATGCAATTTCGATGACATGGGGATTATGACACATGGTGTTTCGCTTAAATAAATTTTAGGTTATGTGCTTATTCGGGAGGATAAAAATTATGTCACATAGTGTTTCAGACAAATAAAAATTATCTTAAATAGCAATTCGGCATTATAAAAAATTATGTCAAATTATAATTTGACAGAATAAAAATTATGTCAAATGGAAATTCGGAAATATAAGAATTATGATAAATGACAGTTCGGAAAAATAAAAATTATGACAAATAGTAGTTCGGAAAAATAAAAATGATAACAAATGGTAGTTCGGGAAAATAAAACTCATGTTAAATAGTAATTCGGTACATATTAGAAAAATTGTGTCAAATGATAATTCGGTAAAATAAAAATTATGTCAAATGGTAATTCGGAAATATAAAATTAAGACAGTTGGTAATTTGAAAAACCAAGAATTAGCACAAAAAGTAATTCGGAAAAATAAAAATTAGGTAAATTGGCCATCAGGATAAATAAAAATTATAGCAAATTGCTATTCGGTTAAATGATTTGAGGTAGAATAAATATTAGCGAAAATAAAATTTGGGAAATGTTCATGCGCCAATATCTGGAACATTTTTTCGTGAAATTAACAGGTTTCAAAGTACAAATACAAACTTCAGAATTTGATTTTCCAGCATCTTTTTTGACAAAAATCGGGTTACTTTGAAGGGTTATAACTCGGCACCTATTAGAGGTAGAAGGTTTCTTATTTTTTTTTTTACTTTCTCAGAGGTGTGTTTAGTTTAATTTTGATGTTGGACATTTTGCTCTTAAATGCAATAGGACTGGTCAATATACGCAAACACGATTTTTGAAACTTTTTTCAAAAATATTCCCGGGACACGTCGTAAGTCATTTCTAGAAAATTTGAAATTTGCATCAGTACCCCTCAATAAAACGTTTTAGCAAGAAAAAAACGCACTCTACCTACTTGAAACGAGTTTAAAATGGTACAACTTAATTCTAGCCATCAACAAAATCCTTTATTGTAGAAAAATATATTTGAAAACCTTTTATTCTGCGAAAATGTTATTTAGAAGATAACAAACGTGCATATGCAATGTTATCTTTCTTGTTGTGTGGGTTTCTGTATAACATTTGCTGTGACACTTTTAATGAGTGCTTTACTATTGACCAAACAGCATGTTCCGAATCGTTTCTGCAACGATATTTTTTACATTTGCTTTGGGTGGCCAACCTCCACCTTTGCAAGAATGCAGTAAGTACAGAAAAATGTCTAAAATAAATTGAAAATTAGTAAAAAAGTGAGGAGTAAGAGTAAAAATAATATTAGAGTTCTATATTAAATATTTTTCCAAACAAAATATATAAAATTATACAAATTTACATTTATTTCAAGTATAGAATTTGAGAAGGTTTTCAATAAAAAATTGATTTTAATTATACAAAGAAATGAAACTTATATTGGAAATTGTTATCAGTTGTAAGTTCTTCAAAAAAAGTATTTAGATAATGGAAAACAATTGCAACCTGTACTTGCGCAGTTCATGATAGTAATTTATGGGAATATTCTACGAATACCTTTATTGTCTATTTTTTTCAGCTATTAAATTATTTGGTGCGCATTAAACAACGTTTGTTTTGTTTACAATTTTTAGATTTTAAAAGTTAATAAAATTCGAAGATTGAAGTGCTTTCGTATTTTTTATATATGTTAATTATTATTGTTATCATTGACATTTCAATACATAGAAAATGAAAAATTAACTTTGAAGACTGATTAGTGATTATAAATGATAAATTAAGGATAAAAAGTTAGATGAGTAGGAAGAGGAATCATTAAGTTTTCAATTGAACAAAATAATATAAAAAATTAAAAGTAATTTATACGCAGAGGAAAAGTAGAATAAGTTTATTATTTGAAATATCTATTCAAACAATTTTGTCTTCTATTGTCAATACAGAATATATAATTTTGTTATTCATTTCTCTTATTCATATATCAGTTTTCAGTTTACAATTTGGTAATTACGCGTCAAAATTGTACCTGATTATATGCTTGTATGTATTGAAATTTATTAACAAATTTATGTCCGTATTCTTAAGTTTGTTTTGAAAATTTAAAAAATTGAGATTTCTTGAAATGATAGTTGAGAATATTTGACCGATTTCATAAGACTTCGGGCAGTCTGACCTTCGTGATGCCACGGAATTTTTTGAGGCTGAAACATACTATTTTCCAAGGCAAAATATGAGACACTTATTTTTTCTTTTTTTACCACAAAATTTTTGTCACGAACTAGGAATGAATTATAAAAAAATTGACGAAAATTTTCTTTAAAAAATTGTATCTTGGGAACAAATTGACATAATTCCATTTTCTTTGCGGAACACTTTCAAATTCCTTAAAACGACTCAGAAAAAATTTTAAATTACCAAAACAGCATACAATTTTCTTCGAAAGACCACCTTTGATTTTTTCTTGATTTTTTAAAAATTCATATTAATATGAGGGAGATATCCAGTTAGACGCGTTCTCGCTATAATATTCCTTCATCCAGAAAAATATATTTTTTGTAATATAAAATAAGTTTTTCTAAGTATGAATTCTTTTTTTAAACATTCATAGTTTTATGTCTCAAAGAAGCTAAAATCATTCATTCACTCAGAAAAAAAGTTTACTTAAATAAAAAAAAACTTGTTTCTTGAATCAACCAACCTTTTTTCTGAGCAAGATGACAAAATTTTGACGAAAAATGAAATTCCCGCATGTTGAAAAATACCGAAAACATAATTACCAAAATAGAAAATATCCCAAATTTCAAAATACCGAAAAAAATAAAACTACTGAAAATATTTATTAACGCGATTGAAATATTTCGAAATTAAAAGTTAATGAAACTAGAATTTAATAATTTCGAGAATTATCTAATTTCGGAGATTTAAAAATTCGGGTTTGAAAATTTCGGTAATTATGTAATTTCGGGAATTAAATAATTTCGGCAATTTGAAATTTCTGAATTTTTCTAGTTTTTTTTTTACTTTCGGAATATTTAAATTTCGTTATTAAACATTTTCGGTAATAGTCTCATTCTTTATTGGTCATTTAAAATTCCGGAAATCATCATTTTTCGCAAATTTTCCGTTTTAATAATTATACATGTATTTTCAGTATTTTTCAACATTTGGGATTTTCTTTCTCGGAAAAATCATGTCATCCGATGATTAATTTTCTGGAAGTTATGATTAATTTAGGAAAATCAAGTTACAAGTTTCGTAAATTTAAGATGATTTAGGAAATTTCAGTTACAGAATTTGTAATTTTCAGTTACAATTAGGAAGTTTGTTGATACATTGTATCTGAAAATTCCGAAAGTTGTTACAATCAAATTTTACGTTTCGAGTAAGGGAAGTTTGATGTCGTTACATGTATGTAACAGAAAATTACCAAACTTTTTTCCTAATTGAAGGTAAATTCAAGGAAATTGCATTACAATTCCGTAATTTTATGAAGAATTTCGGAAAATTCAGTTATAAATTTCATAAATCTAAGATGCGGTTACGTAAAAGTATCCGAATTTCGTAAATTTTTCCGTTACCTTCGTAACATAATAACTTCGTAAATTTCAGAATATTCTCAACAGTGTACATATGCAAAATATACAATTAAATAATTCAGAAATATCAGATCTCTTAGATTTTCAAATAAGAAAATTGATAAAATTAATGATTCTTTGATATCTGTTTTGAATAATATTACTTCTTACTTTGCTAGTTTTGCCTTTTCTGTTTTTCTGTTTGTTCTTCTTCGATTACACGGTTACTGTTATTGAGTAAACTAAGAAGTAAAATTAATAAAAACCGAACAGCAAAAATCATAACTTCATACAATTTTCTATTTAAAATCTAAAAGATCTAATATTTCTTAATTTTGTAACTGTATATTTTGTAAATATATATGATTTTGGTTTCTTTAGGACATTAAACTAAGAATGTTTAGACAAAGAATTGGTACTTTGAAAAATTTATATTATAATATAAAAAAAAAATTTCTATACGAAGATTTAGTTTAGTGAGGACGAAACTCACAAGATATCTCCATCATATGACTAAAAATCTAAAAAAAATCTAGAAGGAAATCAAAGGTGGCCTTTTTGAGAAAATTCATTTTTAAGTTTCTTTGAAAAATGTATACGCTATTTTGGTAATTTTCAAAAATTTTCAGGTTTCTTTAAAGATTTTGAAAGAGTGTTGATTGCACTACGAGCTGCTGCAAAGAAAATCAAATATCTCTAAGTTCATGAAATTTTTTTGTTGATAAAATACAGTAGATACGTGTCTTACATATATTTTACCTAGGAAATCAATATATTTATGCCTCAAACAATTCCGTGACATCTCTACCCTGTTGAAAAATCCAATGTGAAAAACTGCTTAGGAAACTATATGGGAAACTATGTCGGAAACTATATGGGAAATTGTATAGGAAACCTTGTAGGAAACTATATCGAAATTTGAGCTTGGATCTCATGTAGTTTCCCATAAATTTTTCTATATAGTTTCGTATATAGTTTCCTACATAATTTCCCATGTCTTAAATTCTTTATTATAAAAGGGTCCTCAAGTGTTGCAAAGTAAATTCCTAGAAACCTCTAAACATGCAACGTTTGAGGACCCTCTTATAATAAAAAAATGAAGACATGGGAAACTATATATAGTTTTGTACATAGTTTACCACATATTTTCCCGCATAGTTCCTTATGTAGCTTCTTATGTAGTTTTCTACTTTGGATTTTTCAATAGGGCAAGGTTTTCATCAACAGTTATTTACAGAAATCAACTTTCTTTATTATAATGTCGGTTTGTAATTGAAATATTGCAGTTTTACGTTGTACTTTATTATAATTTCAGAATCCAAAATCGGGCATGTTGTAAATGCTACAGTGACAGGATGTCAGTTTGAGAATGAAAAGTATATTTTGAAGGATGGTATTAAAGCTGGTATTGAAATTTATTTCGAGATAGGTAAGTTACTTTTTTTTAAATTCAAGATATTACATCAACTTATTAATGATTGATTACGAATTTTTTGTAGATAAAGAAGTGCAGGACTTCAAAGCAGTTGCCGAAGGAAAAATGGGTGGAATGGACATACCATATCCACTACCAAATTCTGATGGATGTTCAAATTTGAAATGTCCTCTTCAGAAGGGTGGACCCTATTTTTACCAGTACACACTGGCATTGCCAAAATCCTACCATCTGCCCCAGGTGCAATAATATTCATAGATTAAATGATTGAAAATATACCTGATACCTATATTTAATTTTCTTACTTATTGGCGAATCTAATATTCATTTTACAGATTGTACTTGATGTGCTAATCGAACTCCAGGATCAGAACAATGATGTCATAGCTTGCGTTGTAATTCCAGCACAAATTGAATGATCTAAGAAATGGAGACAGAATTCCGAAAAGTCCCAGAATTTATAGTCAATAACAGTTTTGTTGAAATAACCAAACTTTTATTGACTCTATAGCAATCAACTCGTTTTATTATTCCAACCAAATATTCTTTTCAATGTCAGTTAATTTAATGTTTTAGAAGAAATTAAACACTTCAAAATTAACGATTACGCTTTCGCGACGAAACTTTATAAATTTGAAACAAACTGTATAATATTAAAATATTTAATGCTGTTGAACCATTTTTGAGCCGTTTTCCATCTTAAGCATTTGAAATTGAAAAAATTTCTATCTAAAATTTTAAGTGCAGAATAATAAATTTAAGTGTGAGAATGATTTAATTGGAATCATGAATTTGTGATAATTTTAAACGATTTTGAATTATTGTTAACTTTAAAAAGGCTAATTAATACACGCTAGTAAATAACATTACAATTAAATGAGGTTTTACGAGGTTATTTCAAACGCTTGAAAATTTTTAATAACAGTTGTTTTCAAATTTTTGTATTCAAATGTCGCTTGATAGGAAATTATATAACTTTTAATGAGTTCGATTTGAAATTGATTAAAAGGAAATATTATCGGCTGTGAAGAAGTAAATTCAACTCTTCAAAATTTGAGCTTACTTATTTTATTCTCTCCATGCACATATTTTCGTAGGATTTTACATATCCAAATCTCCCCTCTTCCACAGGAGATCAACAGACATTAACCCTTTGACTAAATCCCATTTTTCCCAATTACCCCGAATACCCTACTCTCAATAAGCCTTCAGTTAGTGCCTGATGTCCTCAATCCTGTGGAGTCCATACGTCCCCTATCGTCTGCAGAGGGATTTTTTATCAGATGCGCTCGCATTCGCCTGAACATTTGGTCAGGGGAGTGGAAAACTGCAGAAAATCAAAACACCCGAGCGCGGCCGGTTATCGACGGACGAGTTTGAATGTAGACATTCGATAGCATCGAGTGCCCACACCCATCCTCGGCGCCAGACCTCTCGCTTGAAAGTAGTTAAAGGCAGCGGAAACACGACTAAGCGATAATCACGATAGGTCACCCATCCGAGCGCTAACCGCGCCCGCGTGTTTAACGTTCGAGATCTCGACGAGTCGAGAATCACCACCCAGCTACTGCCATCGGTCAATTTGAGCTTACTTATATGCAGCATTATACTTTGTAAATTACTATGACTTTTGTTAGAACCAAAGAGGATCACAGAGAACCAGTTGTTTTATTACGGAAAGGGACCTTTAAGAAATTATCTAAAATTTTTTTGAAAAATAACTCCTCCTTCCTTTTTCCTATTTGTTCTTGGGTAATCATCGCTATATATATATATATATAATTATCAGAGTGCCTACTCGACCAAAAAATCGTGGGAACCGGGAAATGACCGAGAATTTCGTTCACCGGGAAAAAACCGGGAAATGACAAAGAATTTGATTCAATGACCAGGATTTTTCTCTCGAACAGGACCAGCGGAACAGATCTTGTTTGTCTCTTTCGCTCATTAGAAGGTGTGAATGTAGACAAATGAGAGTGAACGAGATACTCACATGTGGAAAACTGTCACTCGTTTTCCAGATGTGAGTGTAGTGGCGGATTTATCATATAGGCAACATAGGCACGTGCCTAGGGCGGCAGAATTGGGGGGGCGGTAAAATTTCCTAGGAATATCCTAGAAACATTATTTCCTAGTAAGGCAAAATTTCCTAAGAATAATTCAATAAACAAACAATAAGCAATACTGGAAATACTTATGCAGGCATTTAAATGAAATTTTTTATTTCATCAATTTCAAAATTGCCGCCCTTAAGGATAACTTCAGTAGTTCACAAGATTGCCACACCTGCAGCACTTGACAAAATGTGTATCATCTGATTGTGTGACACCATAAAGTAAACATAGCGATCGAAAGTAAACATGATAATTGAAAATTGATGGAAAAAAGCACGTGATTATCATTCTATGTAATTCAAATATAAATCACCACTTTTTATTGTCTTTTTTATTTTCCTTTTTCGAATAAAAGACAGGCGGTAAATTTTTTCCTGCCTAGGGGCGGAAAATTCCTAAATTCGCCACTGTCTATCGTCTACTTCTTGGTTTGTACCGTTCACTGGTTTGTTGTCTGATGCAAAAAGTGAGGTTACGTTCTAGCCGAGTGCAGTTGGTATGCTAACCGCATCAGCGGAATGAGTAACTGATATGCAAGTTGTCTGGTTAAAAGGAGTAAGGGAAGACTTATATAATAATAAATGAAAATAATAATAAATAAACACACAGTAAAGGGGGTAGACAGAGAAGGACGTGGAGTGGTGGTTTCGGATTCTGCCGAGTGCAGCTGGTATGCTTACCGCCTCAGCGGAACGAGTGACTCGTATGCCATTTGTCTCGTCAAATGGGGGAATGAGAGAGGAAATAAAATTAAAGACACAAGGGCTATGTAGGTATAGTCTGTATTTTATTTTTACGAATTCGACGTAGAGCGGATTCATAATCTGAGCGGATGACCAGTCCTGAGTGCGAGAGAGAAAGAGAGTATAGCACAATGGCGCGCAGGCCGATAGTGATGGTTACTGATTGGAGCGGATGACCAACCCTGGGAGGGGGGGGGTAGTGAGGTAACATCCGGTATTCGTAGTGGTTCCTGGCCCGTGCGGATTTTCAGCCCGGGCAAGTAGTAAGAGCTAACAGCGGATGACCAGCTGTTATTGTTTTAGATCAGAGCGGATTTCAGTCGTGATGTTTCTGGCCGTTTCGTCGCGAAACAGGCGCTTTTATCTCTGTGGCTTCTCACGAGAGTCGTGAGAAGCTGAGCGGAGTGGGAAGAAGCGTGTGGGGGGAGATGCGCGCGCTCGAGCTGCGTGGGCGCTGCATTCGCGGCTCTGATGTACGCTCAATTTTTCACGTCAAAATCTGCAATTTTTCAAACTTTGAACAGATTTAGAATCGTCTTGTAAAATCAATTATTATTCAATTTTTAATACTCGAACTACAATACAATTTTAAAAATCATTAATTACTTCATATTCATATTTGATTAAGTTGAAACGCTATTTATCCAAAAATTTCAATTTCAAATGCTTTTAATTTTTAATTGTTTGTCTACAAAACTGAATTTTAAATTTCTGAAATCTAAAATGTACGCTTGAAAACTGAACTGCACAGACTTTAGCCTGCTAGCACGCCTTTCTGAAGTTGTAAGGTATTAAAGTAGCTATAATCGCTTGTTTTTCTGAAATCCTGAGAGTATCTGTGATACCCTCCGTCAAATTTTTTGCCAGTTGGTCTTGTTTACACGAGATAGCAGCTTCAAATTTCTCGGCTACATATTTTCTTTCCGATATATACCAATTTTTGTTCAAACAACTTTTTACAAACCATATCGTGTTTGATATCGAATCTATCAGCATAAAATGAATAATCTGAAAATATATCATTCAAAAAGTCTAGTGGTTCCCTAACAAAAATGTTTTTTTTTAAAATCGCTATGTCAGAAAAAAATGGTCAATGATGAAGGATCTTTTGTCAGCATGCACCTCTTCCCTTTGTCTGCAGCACCTTAACTGCTCCTGTGCAGTTTGGTCAACATCTGCCAACAAATGCTGGAAAAACCGGGATAAGAACGAGGAAGGACAGAACGAGACGAGACAAAACGAGATGAGGCTGAACGAGACGAGAAATACCGAGACAGGAGGTTTGTCCCATTCTCGCCTCGTTCATCTGTTTCATCAACTCTGCCGCTTTCTTTATTCTTTCTCATGTATGAACTCTATGATCTCCATTTGTTTGCAAGATATATCCCAAACACTAATTTATGTCGAAATAAGTTCTTGTTTGTACGTAATAAATCTCAATGGATGCACATTCAGAAGTTATAGTCTGAGGAATAAATGGCGCTGGTTGATTAAATGGCTGGGAGGGGTGGCAAGATGTAGAAAAATTGGGCGTCTTCGCTCAACGGAAACACCAGTTTTAGTTCATGTATCCTCAATTCGTAATAATAATCTTATACTTCTCTTCCGCCTGTCTGGTTATATTACCCCTGTAACTCATTCCGCCATCGATTTGGCAGTGCCATACCGGAAGTTTCGCATTCTACTCGCTCCTTTATTTGGTGCGCAAGTATTTTCCGCTCTGCAGTACCGAGACTCGGCTAATGTAAGATAATCGCACGGGTCATGATTTTTGCACCCTCGGGAAAATACGCGAAAATCCACAAAACTGCAAGAAGAAAAAGGGGATAGTCAACGCGAGCGAGAAACAATGGGCACTCGGTCGAGAAAATCAGCGCCGCGCCACCGGGACGCCATCTGATTGGCTGTTCGCCTTAATGCTCCCTCGTTGCAAAACCTTCGTGTTGCAGTCGTTTTTCACAAACTTGTTTGCAGCTGTGGAGCAACCAGCATGGGAAACCTGCGAGCGATAATGAATCTTTAACCCCTTATTCTTCTACCTCTGCCTCTCAAATCTTTTTTTCCGAAAGCTTCTTAAAAATGAGGTTTTTCTGGATTGATATAAATGAATTCCACTGTATGAAAATTCGCTTTCCTGTTTCATTCGAGTGGGAAAATAGCTTTGCTGGAAAAGCAACAAGGCTGAAAAGGAACAAAATGCTTGAAACCCCATTTTCAGCTCAAAAGTAATATTCCAGCAGAGGAAATTAAATCGATTTTGTAAATCTAAGCATCAGTTTGTAACTGACTTTGAGTTTAACTTTATTCTAAGATTGACAAAACAATTTGTGATCAGTATTTCATCTGCAGTATATTATTTGCTATAAAACAGAAATTGCCCAATATTGTTCAGTGTTTCTAAATATTCTTCACGTGTAATGGGAATTTCTCCTACTGACAACATAATTCACGATAAGAATTTTATTTGTAGTATTTTATCTTCTGTAAAACATAAATTTCTCAAAGGCCTTAGTTTCGAAAAAGAACAGTTTTCCAAATTTACGCAGCAAATTTCAAAAAGTTTTGTCGATTGAACGAAGACGAGCCCTGTAAGAGTCTCAAATTTCATTTCAAGAGTTTCCTCGTTAACAGTCGCAAGGGAACCGTAGCAGGAGTCGGGTCGCTTTTCTAAAAAAATACATTCAAAATTTCGCGAGATAGTTTGGTCATGTTGAGAGAATGAATATATAACGTTTAACGAAGCAAGTGTATTTAGATAAATTGAGTGGTAGCTTACCCACAGGTAGACCGAAGAAAGAATGGTTGGAATGTGTGAATGAGACTCTGAAGCGAAGGGATATAAAGAGTCGTAGAAACACAAAAGCATGCATGAAACGATGTATGGATGTAACGAAAGCAAAAGATATCTGCAAGGATAGGGATGTATGAAGGACAATTGTGTATAAGAAGACAAGTGATGCCCGAAAAGAAAGATTTTGAATACTAATGAGCCCGTGTGGAGTGATTTTCTTAGTGGATTAGTATAATGGTTTTGCGAAACTCTTCACCTGGGGTGATTGCTAAAGAGATTGATCAGCGACCCGTGTCGGAGCGTTGTTGTGGGACGAGTGTGTCGTTTGAATGAACAAAACGCGACTTCTAGATTGATCTAAAACCTTTCTTTCCTCCTACACATCCCTTACTTACCCTTACCATATAAATTCCCTGATATCTGATAATATAACGAGGCTGGAACCAAAAGAGTTATGCTCAACCCGGAAGGAATTTGGCTGAGCCGGTACTTCTGGAAATTTTTCCATGTACTATTATCGAGGTTCTGGTGGTTCGGATTCCACCTTAAGCTGTAGGTCCCTCATCATGCACTTGGCTGCCGCCCAGCCCGTAGATGTTGGGGTAAAAATTATACCAGACTGACCAATATGTCAAATTATGCTTATCACTCTCATCAGACCACTTGATTGCATTACAAAAATGCGTTCGTATCTGATGATATAAAACCGCGATAGCCCCGTGTAGAATATTCAGTTCCGTACAAATATCCAACTCAAAAAGTGCCTTCAACATATTGGGCTGTAACCATCTTAAGTCTGAGATATAATTCTTATAATAACAATAATACGAGTAATAATAAGAGGAGGTTAAAAAACAAACTTTAGACTAAACTAACAAATTGCGATGTTATTTCACAAAAAAAGTAAAAAAAAAATCTCATGAAATTGTTCATGCTTGAACGGGTAAGGTTAAAATTATTAAATTTCGATATGATTAAAATCTTTTGGTGTTTAATTTTGATAGTTTTATTTTGACATTTTCATACTAATGAGCAGATCAGTTTTTTGTAAAATTTGACATCACCCGTTTTCATGAAATCTCTCCAGAAGTCTGTACTGCCGTTCTTTGGAAAAAGGCAGTAACTCTAAATTCAGTGAATAGAGAAAATCGACGAAAACGTTTGAATTTAGTTATCACTATTCCGCCTAATTTAATAGATATTTGAAAAGTTTTTTACTAATGTAAAATGATTTAATTTCGATCTGCCCATTCATGCAAAAATAATTGACAAAGATTTTTAATTAATGTGTAAAAATGCATATGCTGCCGAAATTCCGAAGAGTTTCTACGGAAGAAGGCAGCAAGTGGTAGATACTGCCTTCTTGCGTAGAAGTCGGCCTCAAATTCAAATAATTTATATCTTTTTATTTAATTGAAAGAAAGTACAGTTTCAATAAGAACTGTTTAAATGTTGTTCTCAAGTAAAACACAGAAAAACGCCGATCCTCAAAAGTCCACCACATCGGTGTTGTTTTGAGTTGCAACAAAAATGGGACAAAAATGAATTTTTTGCAAATTTTACTTTAAAAACCATGCCATTTTTGCAATTTTTGAGCGATTAGGGTTTTCCTTATTCCAGTTTATCTAATTTTTTGAACTGTTTCAAAATCGACAAGGAGAATTAAAAAATAATAAAAATTGGTGAAGCCACCTTTTTTTCTGAAATTTTTCTGAATAATAGATACTAATATAGTGTATTCGCCATAAACCCATTTAGTATTTTTTCGTTTTTCGTGAAAAAAAATTATTTTTCATTTTTACTTCTTAACCTTGCCCCTTTTGCAATTTTTCAGATTTTAAGGTATTATGATCACGCTGAACTTCGGCGCAAACCAAAACGTTAGGTGCTAAGTTCAAGATATCCCCGATTTTTTGAATTGTGGCAACGCTGTGGTGCGTTCTATCTCTTTTTGTCCGAGAGA
>JAUMHM010000016.1:26136882-26148945 GCA_032362435.1 Melikaiella ostensackeni | reverse complement strand
AATAGATCATAGTGCCAAGATCAAATTTTGTGGGTTGATTTAGAACCAATCTATTCAGATTATTCCATTTTTCAAAATGAAAAAGTTAATAATCGAAATCAATACTACATTTCTAAAAAATTGCTAACTTCATCAAATTTGTAAATTATCTTTCCTCTTTCTCCCTCTTTTTTCTTTTTTGTTTGTACATTTATTGTACGTTTGTCTCTAATGAGCCGGAAAAGCGGATAGTCTCGAAGTCTAGTTTTGATCAGTGAACTTTTTGGGTGTTCCCTTTTCAGTACACCAAAAATTTTCATAAGGAAGTAGATTTCATTTCAATCTTTAAGAAATTTCAAAAGAGAGACATTAAGCAAGGATTGGTTCCAATCTGCAGGGTTGCCTATGAATGCTTAAGGTTTCTTTTAATTGAGTTGTTAATGGTTAACTCAATTTACCAATAGATATCTATTTTACTTAAATATAGTTTACAAATTTGGTGAAGTTAGCAATTTTTTAGGAATTTGTTATTGGTTTGGATTATAACCTTTTCCTTTTTGAAAAATGGAATAGTCTGAATACATTGGTTTTAAATCAACCCACAAAATATTATCTGTTCTTTTCCATAATTTCTTTCTATTTTTGAATAACACAGAATAACAGGATTAAGGAGTTGAAATTTCAATCGTTTTCATTTTCAAATTATTCACTTTAATTCTTTTCTTTTTGTTTTCGAGAAATTCAATATCATTATTTCTGTTATTCCTGAAAAGAGCAGCAACAAAAACCACATATTTTGAGAGAAAATCCAGTGTTTCATTTGAACCCGTATGCTCATCTCGCCGCGGTCTCCCCTATGATTAATCATGTTCTTAATTATTCAATAAAAGTTTTCATTTTCATCTATCGCATTTTGTCGAAATATTTCGGTTACTTTTTTGCAGCACGTGATAAAGCTTATCCTTGTTTGTACTCTTATTCGTGTAAAGCGTACGGCTAAACCCAGTAATATTTACTGGTAGGTTAAAGAGTGCATATATGTCTGATTAACTTACAAGATAATAATTAATTAGGAGCCATTGATTGCAAACAGAACATTTGAAATTGGAAGAATAATACGAATGGTTAATTAAATTTTCTTGATTCATAAAAATTATAGTTTTCGTATTTTGATAATCTTTCTCATACTTTCAATTGAGGAAAAATGTTGCAATTTTTTTAGTGGATTAATAAAGAATTTAAAGCGAGCAATATTGAAATATAAATACTGGGAAACGAGTATTTTTCTTTCATCTTCTTGAAACGGATGTGATATATTCCTTGATTTTTCAAGAAAATCTCGTTTCACTGCAATTACTTTAGTAAACCAGCTCTCTCTTTAATATCGAGAAATGCTTCTCTTCCTTTGGACTCAATACCCTTAGACTTTTTGATTATTTTACAAACTTTCCGATAAGTCAGTCCTTTTTATCAATTACTTATCAATTTTTTTCATTCAGTTCTTCCTCGCAGCTGATTTTTTTATTCAAATTTGATCAATAGAGGAAACAATCTAATTTTCCTTTTAGCAAATTGTTTTTTGATAAAAATTCATTAATTTTAAGGAATTACTGTGTGGAGCTCTTATACAATTTATTTTTAACTCTCAAAAGATGACGATATAATTGAAATAGTTGGTTCTTTGGGAGGTTCATTCTCTTTGCCAAGACTTGTCATGAAACATTTGCTCGTTGATTTATTACTCGTTGATTCGCGAAGTTTATAGGAAATTTATGGTTCCTTGAGTACACTCTAACTCGCAAATTGACGTCACGTACTCTATCCCCGGTTCTCAAATAACCATTAAATATTTTTTCTGTCAATAAAGGCACCAAGTTCTGAGCGCTTTCAAGCAAACATCAATCTTTAAAATTACGATGATTTTCAGTATCATTATTCACGTCAGTTTTACGTTTTAAGTAACTGTAGATAAAATTTACCAACTGAACTCTTTATTTTTTAAGAGCGTTTAAGTATCATCAGAGAATTGGAAAAAATTTTAAGCAGATCCTTTTTTTTCGAAAAATCTCTTGTTGACATTCCTTAGTCTTTTGACCAACATGTATTGCAGTAAGAGATAAGGCGCGATAAAGTCGACGCTTCTTTTTCTTATTAACCATGTAGCAAATGACTCACTACTTTAACAGTCTGTTTCCTAAGATCTATAATGACTTTTAAAAACAGCCTTTTTATGACTTATAAACTTCTGGTTGTTTCTATTTTTTTGCGTAGAAACTACTTCTCTTTATGTCTTCCTACTCAATTTGCAGTTTGTGTAATACCTATGTGTAGACTCGCTGGAATAAGAATAATTGATATAAACAAAGCTATTAAAATTATATGCTGGCACTTGAAAAGGATAATTTATCAAATGTGGGTGACCTTTTTTTATACTTCCTTTGTTATACTGAATCTTTTGTTATGCTATATCCTTTGTTGCTATATGAACAAATCAAATAAATCGAATTTAACTCTCCAATTAAAATAATAATAATCGCTTGACTGTAAAATAGAGAAATTTTATCATAAAGTTCAATCATATTAAATGAATCATTGAATCGTTCAGCAAATGCATAGCGGCATTCGTTATATCACGGAGATAATAATCATTGAACGTGCAATTCAACGCAATGTCAAACAAAAATGCATCATTTTGAACATTTTCGTCAAAAGAAGGTAATGAAAATTCATCAGATTCTCTGGAAAATCCCCAGCTCAATCAGCGTGAATTAAATTTTAAATTGCACTGCTTTCGATGGAGGACTCATAAAGACAATTTAAATTATGCTCCAATTAGAGGAACAAAATTTTCAGTGATTAAACTGATTACGGAATTTGTTGTTTCTCATTATCGATTTAAAATGATCATGTATTGTGATAGTAACATCACGTATTTACATTGGAAATCTTTATCTCTAAAAAATAAGATACAATTGAATTGTTAATCTCGAATTGCCACAGTATCGGAAGGTGTCTACCGGAGTCTACCATGCGCCTGAAAGAGGAAAACAGGAAGAAAAATTGTTCTTTGACTATATGCATTTATTTATGAAATTTTGTAGTCCGGAACTTAAAAGCGTTCGATAAATTTGGGCAATTGGTTGGGCCTTTGACAAAAATTTATCATAATACTTCCAGGATTTGATTATTTTTAAGTTATTAGGTGAAATAAATGACATTATTGTAACGTTCATTACTTGAGCCATTTTATCAATTACAAAAACAAGGTGGCTGTTTTAATAAAAGAAAAAAAAATTCCGCCTCAATTCTCGGTTTTTCCCGGTTCACAAAAACTTATCACAGTCATTGAAATTAAACAATTCAAAATCTTAAAGCTGAAGTTTTTTCATTTGGAGTGAAAAAAACTTAACTAAAAATTATAGTACATAAAGTGGAACTCGTTTGAATTTGAATTTTTTGAAATTGGAGCTTCAAACATTTTCATTACAGAAATTTTTAATTCAAACGCTCAATAATTTTTACTTTAATAATTGTCTGTCTTTTAATTCAGTACAATATTGCAAATAAAAAGTTTCCCCCTTTCATCTGAATGTTAAAAATACTAAACTTGCCCTCCGTCCACTCAATAAAAATGTTAATAAAGAGGAAAAAATCGTTTCTTCCAATTCTTAACAACAACTAATAGCCAAACTCTCCCCTCTTCCAACTCAATCAAAATTATAATAACAATAGAATTGCATCTTCCAGTTTATTGAAAATTGAAAACCAAAGTTTCTTCCCTTACAAATCGATGAAATCTTAAAAAGAAAAAAATATCCCTCTTCCAATTCAGAAAAAATTAAAAACGAAAATTCCTTTTCTTTCAACTCAATAAAAATGTAAGAAATAAAAAACTACCCTCTTCCTGAAAAAAAGAAATGGCCTCTTTCAATTCAGAAAAAAAATTAAGAAAAAAAATTTCGTTCCTTCCAACTCTATAAAAATATTGAAAATAAAAAGATTTCCCTCTTCCAATTCAGCAAAAATTCGGCAACGAAAATTTCCTCCCTTCCAACTCAATAAACATGTTGAAAATAAAAACTTTCCTCTTTCAATTCAGAAAAAAAAAAGAAATGAGAAAAATTTCCTCCTTTCCAACTCTATAAAAATCTTCAAAATCAACAAACGTCTTTCTTTCAATTAAAAAAGATATAATAAAAAAATTTCCTCCCTTCCCACTTGATACAAATCTTCAAAAAAAAAAACATTTTCCTTCTTTTAATTCATAAAGTATTGAAAACCAAAATTTCCTCCTTTTCAATTTGACAACAGTCTTGAAGTATAAAATTTCCCTCTAATAATTCAACAAAACTTGAAAACTAAAATCTCCTTCCTTCCGACTTGATAAAATCCTAAAAACAAGAAAATGCCCCTCTTCCAATTCAAAAAAAATTGAAAATGAAAATTTTCTTCCTTTGAACTCTATAAGTATCTTAAAAATAAACAAACGTCTTTCTTCCAGTTAAAAATGAAAAATGAAAGAAAAATTTTCTCCCTTCAAACTCGACAAAAATCTTAAAAATAAATCTATCCTTCTTTCAATTCATAGAATACTGAAAACCAAAATTATCTGCTTTGCAATCCCACAAAAATTTTAAAAATATAAAATGTCCCTCTGGCAATTCAATAAAAATTAAAAGCTAAAATATTTTCGTTTCAAACTCAATGAATAATGTTAAAAATACAAATTTTTCCCGCCTTCAACTCAATAAAAATATAATAATAAAAAAGTTCGTCTCCGAATTCAGAAAAATAATAAATAACAAAAATTCTACCCTTTTTTAAAATTAGAATTGTGAAATTCAAACGTTTTTGTTATACAAAAACTTTTGAAGTCGAATTTTTTAAATTTTAAGCCGTTTGAAAATAATTATTGTTTGTTTGTTATTTATACATCAAAACTCAACACTTTCACTTACAAATTAAACATTTAAAAAAAAGGGAACAATTAAAATTGTTACGTTGAAAGTTCAAATTTAGCACTCTGAAATTTTAACAATTCAAGGCTTTCTATTTAAAGTAATTGAGTTTTAAATATTCGATTTATAATTGCTTATTTTTAGTAAATAGTCAAATACTGCTAAAAATTACAAAAATTTTATTTTTTTAATTAAAAAATTTCAAATTGAAACGGTTCAATTTTCAACGTCAACATCTGTAAATTGTTCAATTTTGAAGACAAATTCAAACGCTTTTAATTTTTAATTGTTCAAGTCTTCAAAACTGCATTTTAAAAATTCTTTAAATTGAAAATGGAAAATGGAAAATGTTGAGAATAAAATATTTTAGAATTACGCATTGTAAACTGAATGATTTCATAATTGAAAAAATTAACAATTGAGCTTAACTTTTATTAAAAGTTGAAATCGAACTTATTTTCAACTGTATTACCGTAAACCGGGGCTAAGCGGCGCATGTGGTGGAAAGTGGCGCACCCTTGATTCTGCATTTCTGAATGCTATATTTGCTTCTTCTAGGTAAAAAATTTAAAGGCCTACAACTCAAAATTCTAAAACTTCAATTGAAAAACATAGGGAAAGCATTATCGCCTTTTAAATACAGAATTAAGCGTGCGCCGCTTCCCGTGTGGAAAAATATCATGACAGCCTGGTGTCAAGTTTGGCCCAGGTCTGGCCCAGGTCTGGCTTTATCTAGACTGTCTAGTCTGAAAATTCTGATCTGACCCAGGCTAGCGCCAGACCTGGGGCAAGTCTGACTCTATCTAGGCCGTCTAGTCTGGAAGGTCTGCTCTGGCCCAAGATTGGCGCTGATCAGCTATCCAAGAACAAAAAAAGTTCTAGGTTCGATCAGCAAATTTTTTTTCTGTCATATTTCAAAAGAGTTACGAGGTGTCTAAAATGATATAAAATAAGAAGTTCACACTATCAAAACAAGACTTTTTCTTATAACCTTGATAGTCTGGTCTGGTCTATAGGTTTGGCACTCATCAACTAAATACACTTGTGGTGAAAATAGTATATTGTGCGACAAGTTGACTAGTCCCACACGTTCTTCAACATGTGGGACACGGTACTTTTACTATAATTTGTTTAAAAAGTGCTAGTTTTTCTAGCTGTTTTTTGTTTAAAAAGGAGGAGATTTGTTGTCGATTGACGCAACAATTACAATGGCAATTGTTGAAACCATGGCAATAATTGGCCGTAACAGTAAGTTGGTAGCAATGTTTAGTCAGGAAGGTTAGAAGTGGTGGAATTAGATACAACTCAATAGTTGTGAGTTCACCTTCACTTACTAAAGCAGGCCACAGGGTTCGTTCAGTAGTTCGCACTTTATTTACTCTTTTCACTGTGCGTCACTTTTTTCGCTGCGTCCGTCTACTTTTTTCACTGCGTCCGTCTACTTTTTTCACCGTTGCCCGGTAAGGTCGACACTGCGCATGCGCCACGTCATCGACAACAAGTCGGTCTTTTTTTACACGGAAAACAGGTGGAAAATCTAGCACTTTTTGGTGAATTATAGAAAACTGATTTTTATCCAATTTTCTGACATACTGCTAGTTTTAATCGATCAAGCGTCATAAACTGTCAAAAGTTTCAAACTTTTTAAACAATAAACCCCATCCCTACATTTCTGATCCTAAAACAAAAAATTGTATTCATCCCTTGTAGAAGGAAATAATTGGATTTTCACACGGGGTTCCCCACAAATGCGCCGCTTAGCCCCGGCTCACGGTATATCATGTGATATGAAATTTATGGTATTTCAAGTGATTCGATAGATTTTTCTTCTGAAAATTTGTGAAATTCCCGGTCAAGAAATAAGCTTACTGTAATTTCCCGGATTTTCTCGGTCATTTCCCTGTTTTCCGGTTAAGCAGCCACCCTGTAAAGGAATATTTTCATGATATTATGTCACATCTGGCCAATAACATTGGAAGATTAATTTGTGATATCGCGAACGAGCAGAAAGCCTCACGTGTTTTCTGCACATGGTTTGTGTTTATCGCGATATGATCCCTCGTGACTAAATGACATCCTCGTGAGTGCACACTATAAAAGCGTGTTAGCCCATCGATACATCGAATGACTTCTTAACAAGTTCAATCAGGTTCAACAACCTAAAGCAGATTCGCATTTGATCTTGTATGCAAGTGCATTAAATAAAATGCAGTCACGCGCTTGTATGAGCATAACAAATCGTTTGCATATATTCATTTGATCTAGAACGTGCCGTGGATTAACTACATTGTTTCTCTTTCAATATTTAGAAGGTTATTATTTTCAAGATTCGCAGTAGCAAATCGCCACCAAGTACTAAAAAGAAGCAGAAAATGATTCTAAAAATCTATACGAGATAAAAAATCTGCCATGAAGGACGAAATGCAAAGAAGAAAAAAATCGCTACCGGGAATTATTATCTGTAATCAGGGCTGCCACACAGTCACTTGAGTCACTTTTAGTCTCTTTTTTGTTTCAAGTCACTATTTAGTCACTTTTTCAGAAAAAGTCACTATCATTCACTTTTTTAAAAGTAACGATCACTTTAGTCATATTTCTTGATCTAATTTTAGATTTTACCAAGAAGAAGAAAGAAAACCTATGTAATTTATGTATGAAATTTATATAGTAATCTATATTATGAGAATGCTATTTAATATTAAAATTTAAGTTAGTTTAATTTATGATTTTCTGGTTTTCTTGTTCCTATTGTAAAACATCACACTAAATCTAAAGATATAAATTTGATCCGCAATAGAATCATCCAAGAATATAACAGCCTTTTGTTTCTTTATACTGATACAGATGTTCGTATCAACTGAATACCGTTGAAAATTGAGTGCAGATGCGGCACAATTAGAAAAAAAATTGTTTCTTAACTGCAATAATAATTATTGTTTTCTGAACTCACTTATCACATTAATGTATTAAATTACATTATTTTCATTTAGATGTTTGGTTTTCAAAATGCAAAGTTACATAATAATGTCACATTAATTATGTGCATCATAGAATAGAGAAAAACTCAAATTCTTCAATGTAAAATTAAATTGAATCAAACCAGACGTAATCTACAGTATTTAAACTTTTATTTAACTTGTGCAAAAGTAATTTTATTGTAAAATAACGTACGGAAATTTTGTTTTAACAACAATTAAAACGTAACTATTTTTCAACACTTTCATAGTCTTATTAAAATCGTTGTGTTGAGTTTTTAAAATTAAAACTTACCTCATTAGCTACTCCTTTGGTCAGAATTTTCATAGTTGTCGAATTGTCGAATTTCAGCAGAAAAAGTTGAAAAAAGTGCTACAACTATGAAAAATCTGACCAAAACTGAAGCTCACGAGATAAGTTCTAATTTGAAAAAAACTAATCATAACTCTTTTAATAGGGCTATGAAATGCTAAAAAATGGTTATGTTTTAGGTGTTATTAAAACACAATTTTCGTTCATTATTTCCCAATAAAGTTACGTTTATAATCTGAATACTGTTGAGTGCATCGTATTTGATTCAATTCAATTTTGCATTTTAGTATTTGAGTTTTTCTCTATTCTACAATGCACATAAATGTGACATTTTTCTGTGCCTTTGCATTCTGTGAATTAAATTCCTAAATAAAAATACCTGTAGAGTCATTTATTGAATGTATGCGATTAATAAGTTCAGGAAACATTCAGTAATAATGTGCGAGTATCAAAATTTTTTTAAATTAGGCCATAACCGTCTTCGGCAAAATAAAATGGAATGGCCCTTATGTAGCTTGTAATAAAATTAATTATACAATTTATCTGAACTTTACTTGCAAAATTAATTACAGCAACTTCTACCTTGGTATTACACACCGAATTCAGCAATAGAATTTCATCTAATTTTCTGTGTGAAAAGTAGTCACTTTTTTCACTTTTTGTGTCAAAATTAGTCATTTTTAGTCACTTGTTGCACTTTTTTCAACTGCATTAGTCTATGGTAGCCCTCTCTATAACATGAATGATTTTGAACACTAAAAGTGAAATATCTCAGCCAATTATGAGATATCTTAACCAAACTTGTTGGGTATTTAGAACCCGTCAAAGAACAAATATTCTGTTAGTTTTGAAGATATTAAACTCAACTCTCGATTTATTTTGAGTCTCGGGCATTGCCTCGATGACCATGACTCCGTTTCAAGCATTTCTACGATGTAAGCAAGTCAGGGCCGTGATATCCAATGCTCCCAACGCGAGCTCCACGAGGGACTGCGCATGCGACAAACATTGCATCTGATTGGATGCTTTTCCTGCGCTGTTTAGAACGCTAAAAAACATATTTTTTTGTTTATTATAAATAATTGCTCTTTAACTTACAGACTCATCCATTAAACCAAAATTATTTAATTCTGAGCAAAATTAAAAATAATTAAATCACTTTTCTGTAAATAAGAAATATACTTTACCAGAATGATAAATAATGAATGTGTCATATAATATATTATTATATAATATAAATTATTATAATATATTATGAATATGATAATAATTTATGAAATACAAATATGATAAATGAATAAAGTATGTTTTTTTATTTACAGAATAGGGATTTAATTATTCTTAATTTTGTTCTAATAGATACTTATATAAGTTAAAAAGCCATTATTTACAATAAACAGAAAATAAAATTTTTAGCATTTTTAACAATCAGGGCCTGATTGTTTCAAATTTCGAACTGCACACCCTTTGTATTTCGAGCCTCCTCCCCCCACTTACAAGAAGAAGCCAAGTAGTTGAATTTTCAACCAAAAATATGAATTTTCAACAAACGAAGAAACGAATTTTGAACAAAATAATTAAATTTTCTTCCAAATAATAACATTTTAAGCCATAAAAGATGAATTTTCAACTAATAAAGATAAAAGAGATCAAGAAAAATAAAGATGAAAATGAGATAAAAATGATAACAAACCAAAAAAGATAAATTTTCAATCAAAAAGGATGAATTCTCAGCAAAAAATGTAACAGTTGATATTTCAGGGAAAAAAAATTTTAATTTTTAATCAAAAACAGATAAATTCGAACATAAAAACCAATTTTGAACTGAGGAGTTGAATTTTCAACCGAAAAAGATTTTCCATTCAAGAAGGGAAAAAAATTCTAACAAACTTTGGAATTTTCAAGCTAAAAAGACGAGTTTTCTATAAAACAGTTGAACCTTCAACCCGAAAATATGAATTCTAAACAAAAAAAATAGTTGTTGACAAAATAGTTGAAGTTTCAACCAAAATGGTTGCATTTTTAACCCAAAAAGACGATTTTTCTACAAAACATTTGAATTTTCAATCAAAAAACAAAATTGTTGAATCTTCAACAGTCTAGTTAAAATTTCAACCAAGAAATAAAATTTTTATATCAAAAAGACGAATTTTCAATGGAAGAGTTGAATTTTCAACTGAGGACGATTTTTCGGTCAAGGAGAGAAAAAAATTTCGACCAAATTTTTGAAATTTCAAGCCAAAAAGATGAATTTTTTACAAAATATATGAATATTATATGATATAATATATAATATGAATTTTCAATCCAAGAGGCTGAATACTCAACCGACAATATAATATAAAATTTTTCAACCAAATATAATTATCTTTTAATACTTGTATGTTCTACCCGAAAATATGGATATTCAACAAAAAAAGTTAATTTTTAGCCAAATAAATGAATTTCTGAGCAAATAATTGAATTTGCAACCGTTTCTAAAGATAAAAAAATCAGGTCCTATAATTATTCCTAGAATTGCGAAAAAATTATAGGAAATTCATTATAGTCCTATAATGATTTTCCTTTAATACTTTTTTGTGAGGGTTAATAAACGTTATCTTCAAAAAATTTTTAAAAGCCCGAGCATAACCTAAAATAAAACCTGTTCTAATTATTGTATGATGTGCGTCCTATTTGTCTGGGACAAAGGTAAACTAAATATTTAGCTGAAATGAGGAACAAATTTTACTGTTACACGTTAAAATATTTGTTTGCCTGCTTACATACTCTAAACATTTGAGGACCGTTTAGCTTCTCGTTCAAAATGAGAGTTTTTTCTCTAATGATCGGCCCAGATATTGGATCACCTCTGCCTCTAATTTGTTTAAACCATTCTAACACAACAGCCTCCAAAACCATATTATCACTTGATTTCAACGATTTCTTCTTCAAATATTCATGAATTTTAACCTTATTCCTTAACTCAGTTTCGCGAGCCAGGGCCGTGGAGAGAAAATCGGGGCCCTGGGGTAGTAAACTACGCCCCCACTCCATATATATGTGTGTGTTTTAACAAAAATTTTCAGATGCATTCTCAAGTTTTACCGGATTTAGAGATTTCGGGGGAAAACCGGGCCCGCTCGAAAATTCCAGGCCCGGGGGGGAAAAGCTCCCCCTCACCCCCCTCTCGTCGGGCCTGTCGCGAGTTATCACATTCTTGTACGTTCCCTCACAGATTTTTGTAACTTATAACCAAAACCAATGGAAACACCGAAATTGAACTGAAGCGAACTGACCAAATTATCCGCTTGAGGCACTGCCCGCTTTGTGTTTACGGCACTGCGTAAATGCGTTGCGTTTGCCGCGCCTCTTTTTCTGCCCTCAGAAATCCCTCCTTCACGAATGCGAGCCGGCTCAAATTCTCGGAAGACACTAAACCGAGGGCTGATAAATCGAGAGTCGAATGTAATTTGTAATTGAAGGAATGCGCCATAATCGAATTTTCAAAAATTGAAATAAAATGCTTAACATAAAGTCGGCTGCAGGGTATAATTTTATTCCTATGATTATAAGACTTCCAGAATCACATCTCATTTCACGATTTTACATATTAAGCAGGAGTAAATAAACTCTCAAGTCCATCCGTTGAGAAAAAAAGAGTTGAAAACGTGTTTTTTGAAATGCAAACAGCCAAAATCAATCGATCGATTTCGATGACACTTTGCATAGGTAGCCCTAAAAGCACGGAACATTCTGGGAACGTTCCAGGAACTAGCCGCTGGGACTTTCGGAACGTTCCACTGAAACGTTCCAGGCACTTTGCTGGGCCGTGTGAAATGTCTGCCCTCTTGGAACG
>JAUMHM010000016.1:26109841-26120917 GCA_032362435.1 Melikaiella ostensackeni | reverse complement strand
GTATAAGTTATAGAAAAGTATTTATCAAATTTACAAAAGTCACGCTGAGCTCTGCGTCATTTTAAAAACAATTTAAAGAAAACATTCCTTTTCCGTCATTAAAACTCTCATAAATTACAGCTACTGATAGTAAACAGTAAAATGAGTCATTAACTAAATAATTTATTTTCTTACAATAAGACCACATGTGAAATTATTGTAAATTTTCATGACTCATATGATGATTAATATTTTTTTGTGTTGCACATTACATATTAACTTAGTGCAATTTTTTGCAGGGTGGTTTAAAGGCTGCCATAACTTCTGATGTGATTCAAGGACTTACAATGATTGGTGTTTCGATTATAATTATCATTCATGGTACCGTAGACGTTGGAAGTGTTAGCACAGTTTTCAACGTGACTAAAGAACGTGGACGCCTCGACTTTTTCAAGTATGTATTCACCTTATCTGTTCTAGTAAATGAGTGATACGAACACTAAAATAAAACACGTTTACTGACAATGTCCTTTCACATACTTCTTGTTGATTGTTCTTAACCTTGAAAGAATAAGATAAAATATTATTGTGCAATTAAAAAAATTGCAATAAAAAATTGTAATTAATTCAATAAATTAGTAATGATTTTCTCCCTTCTTTAATTTTAGTTTTGACATGGATCCAACGATTCGAGTTTCGACAGTTTCGGCAACGGTGGGTCAGCTTTTCATGAGCTTGTCAATTTTTGGATGTCAACAAAACTTTGTGCAGCGATACTGCAGCATGAGTAGTCGCGGAAAAGTTGTCAAGTACGTATTCTATTATTCATTATACATATTTATAGCACGGGTAATTCTACGAAGAATAAAAATAACATGCAATATAGCACTTAAGTCTGATTGTTTACGAATTTTTTTCTCATTCTTCAATTATTCGCTGCTTATTCATTCTTTCCCTTCATTCTATCTCACTATTTTCGAAAATATATCTGTATGCCAAACTCAAAATAAATTGTGTGATGCAATTTTCCTCGTGCTTGGATGCACCTGCATAGGTTTTTATTTCTAATCTGTCATCCTGCCAAAAAAAAAAAAAAATTTTAAAGATGATACTGAAAAATTTAGTGTTAGAAACGAAGTTGAAAAATACTTTTTCAAATTTTCTGCTTGACGCAATAAAGAATACCAAGATCTTTTACTGTTATTTACAATATTTTTGAGGCCAGTTAACGTCATTCGTCATCTCGTTTTATCCTACATTTTTCCCGGGTTCTTTCAATGTATACCTCATTAGACTTGAGAGCCTTCTATACGTTCAACCTTTCTCTTTCCGAGTCGCTATCCTTTTAATAATTTATATTCACTTAGGAAGCTTCATTTGATACTCCCATGATATACTCGAGTCTTCCATCCCCTTTCATTTTATCTAAAACAATTTTGTGTATCTTTTTCAGTCCACATTATTTATCCTTTGACCTATATTGCTTTTCATGCTTGACTGGTTTAATATCATTTACCCTATATCCCAGTTTCGAATTCAAGTAATATTTACCCCAGATGACAGTCATTTCACAACTTTTTTTCTATAATGACTATATATTTTCTTCTGCAAAAGTGATTATGAAACATTTATTTCATCAGTAATTAACCGGATACATATTTATTTTCAGGACGATGATGGCGAACATGCCAGTGATAACTGTCCTCTTCTCCCTCTCCTGGGTGGTAGGAATGGTAATTTTCGCCAATTACTTAGACTGTGATCCCTACACCAAAGGCTACATTTCCAAATTCGATGAGATAGTACCCTTCTACGTTGAAGACAAATTCGTCTACCTCCCCGGATTTTTGGGTCTCGTGATGGCCACCCTCTTCAACAGTGCCCTAACTTTAGCAGTCTCAAACCTACAGTCCCTTGCCACCGTTACCTTCGAAGACTTCCTCAGCCAAATGCCAATGTTCAGCAACTTAAAGGACACCCAGCAGCTGCATCTGATAAAGGCAGTCGGTCTGATTTATGGCTTTTTGATCATCGGTATCAGCTTCCTCGTGGGAATGCTACCAGGTGTCATCGAGTCATCAATGCTAATGACCTCAGCAACATCTGGTCCACTTCTGGGAGTTTTCGTGTTAGCAATGCTCGTGCCTTGTGCAAACTGGAAGGGGGCCTCCGCAGGGATGATTTTCAGTCACATTACCACCCTCTGGTTAACGTTTGGTCGACTGATGCTGAACCTTCCAGTGGAAAATCTCCCTCTCTCTGTAGATAGTTGTACTAATGACACATTCTCTCCTCACGTCATGCGACCAGCGAATATCTGGTCTGAGAAGGCGCAAAATGAAATAGTTGAAGAGGTCAGCACGTCACCTTTCGAGTACGTCTATGGAATAACCTACATGTATTATGCTCTTATAGGAAGTCTGACCACCGTTCTAGTAGGCATCCTCGTTAGTCTGCTCACGGCTGACCCAAAAAGAGATGTTTACGAGGAACACTTACTGCATCCCATGGCCTTAAAGCTTTCAAGATTGTTTCCTGGTCGACCCAGAATTTACTCTGGAAGCACTAGACTTGGAGATGAACGCAACAGCGCCAAAGACGAGTCCTGTTCAGTAACCTCCATCCCCAATGGAAACACCAAACTCAACCTCAAGCCCGAGATTATCGAAAATGGCAAAAATTCAGGGGACTCCTACATCGAAAAACTGGGTGCTCTCAAAAGGGTCTCTCTTCAAGTTACAAATGAAATTTCAAAAGGGACTAGACTCTGAGATTAATTTACTAAGTAAATTGATTTTGCGAGATGACAAATACGAGTATTTCTGAACTTAGATTCATCCAGGAAAATTGGTCTTGAGAACACAAGAATGATCTGAAACAAAAATGAACTCGAAAGGTGTTATAGCCCTTTGTGAATTTTTAGGTTCAGGATGCTGGGATTCAGAATAACCTTTTTTATTTTAAAAGTTCTTTTTATAAGCATTTTATGTGACTGTGTTACAGAAACAAAACTTTCGCTTAATTTTTAATATGTGAAACTGCAGTGTGGACAAAGCTCAAGTGGAGTTATGAAAATAATGTAAGATTCACAACGAAAGTGAATTCTTAGGATGTGAAAAGAAATATTCCTCGTCGAGGGATAGTGAGTCGCGTATCTTGTTTCTCAGCGTAACATATCACGTGGGTCAGATTAGAAAAACAGAGACTGACGATCCGGCGGAAAACCGGAGAAGCGATGACCAGTTTTTATCAAGTTTTCTTGCCCCTAGTTGTTGGTGGGCATTCAGCTGATGTGGAAAAGGCAACGAATTGAGTTCTGTGAGAATGAAAAGGCTAATGAAGCCTGACTGTTAGTTTTTTTGTTTTTGAGCAATTGTTGTTGAGGAAAGTGTCTTTAAGTATTGCTTATATTTATAATGGAAAATTAATGGTGCTGTAAATAGTTAGAGTTAAGGATTTGTTATTTTCTTGCAATCGTAAGTGAAATTGATGAAGATACAAAATATTAATTATTCAAAATATTTAAGAAACGAAATACTCAAAACGCTGGTTTAAGGCGAATGCAAAAACATCTCCTGAGAGGTACATAACTTCTGCCAATGATGTACGTGAGTTATTGTAAATTACTTTAAAATTATGTTAAATATTTAAGATTGTGCAATCGTTGACATCCACTTGCAATTAAACGATCGAATATCATACTTTGAAGTTGTGTACCACTCGCCACCTCTGGATGTGCCGTTATATTTTCGTGATGGTCGCTCGTACCTTTAAGGAGGCTTTAAAAAACGGGTCGAGTGGTGTGCGCACTGTGTGAGTTGGTACGTATGTTCCGAGATTTTGCGTATGAGAGCTTGAAAATGTATAAGTATATAAGGACGTGTAGCAAAAATGTAAAACTTTTACATGTGTATCTTTTTGGGTATGATGGTATGAGTCTGTGTGAGTCTTGATGTCATTGCACAGAGAAATGCATGAAGCCTAAGGCTGCGTTTTTGTAAAATAATGTGCTGCACGAGTAGCACTCGCAGGGTTATCAAACAAACAAACACGTGCGTCTAAACGAGGCCACTTTTCCTGAAAATGGCGAGATTTTACGACTCGTGTTCATACATATGTAGCACACTTCTGTTTTTTTAGAAGCTGACTCGAACAGCTCCAGCTTAGTAGTTAGTCAACCCTTGACTGATCCTTGGTAATTAAAAAAGAAAAAGAAAGAGCAAAGAAAAAATTTTGTACACGGAAAGGAATTGTAATTATTATTGGTTAAACTATGAATTGTATAAATCACGAAGAATCAGACAAGGGGTGAGACTAGAATATATAATGTCCCTTCAAATGAAAAAAGTTTGCAAGGATAAATGTTTGACCGTCCATTTTTTAATCCACATCGGAGTTGTATAATTCGTCTGAAGCTGTAGATGGACATGATTTTGTATTTCGTTGTATGAAAGAAGCGATTTAAGAGTGTGAAATATTTTTAATACTTATTTGATTCGACTGAATCATGCGCGGTTCTATCCTAGGCATTGAATTGACTCAATAATTGTATTTTTTTTTTTATTTTAAGAATTTGAAGATCAATTGAGGATTGAAATTACTAGGTCAGGCTGAACGATTAGGGCAGATATGAGTGAGAGACTTATGCTTCTCTCTATTGTAGATACAGTTGATAAGGTAGTTTACGTAGTAGTGATATTACAATAATCGGCCGATCAACCTAGCCGGTTGCTCAATGACAGCGATGATAGTCCGCTCCTCTTCGATCTGCTAGATCGAAAAGAACGATTCTACATTTCGTTTTATAAATGTACGATGTACATATAAATATATTCAAGGTTTTTAGAAACTATTTCAATTTAACAAAGTTGTTTCTTATTTAAAACATTCACCTTTCATCATTTTTCATTAAAATCATTTCTGTGCAATAGGGTGACACTTAAACATATGGTCAAGTTTTGTTTAAAGAATTCTTTTGCTCTTAGGAGCTCCGAATTTCAGCTAAATCGGTTCATATTATAGCATGGGAAAAATGTGAAAAAAATGAAGAATTGACATAGCTTTCTCAGTTTTCATCGAATTCCTCAAAACCCGAGGACCGCAACCTTCTTTCAGCCCCGAAAGAGAGAGTGTAGAGTAAAAATGAAAATTTTCGAAATTTTGAAAATGGCAGACCCGTAAAAGTTGACCAAAAATGGTATTTTCGATGGTTTAAACAAGAGGACCCAAATTTCGTAAAAAAAATCTTGTTAACAGCTACAAAGCAAGTGCTGATTTTAAAAATTAAACATTTGAGAAAATATCCAAAGTGGCGGTTGTTTAGTTTGCAAAAAAATGAATATCTTCCCCATCTTCCATGGAAAGTCTCGCAAACTTGACAAGATGAGCAATTTCATTTGCAGAAACTATGCAATAGTCAGTGGCAGCCGAAATTTTGAGAAAATCCATGAGGACGGCTGATTTGAAATTAAGGAAGATGATTAATTTCACCATTTCTCAACAGAGGCCTCTCAAACTTAAATTTTAATAAAGAGATGTGCAAGTTTATTTGCAAAAATTATGCAGTAGTCAGTGACAGCCCAAATTTTGAAAAAAATCTACGTTTTCGGCTGGTTCAAATTTAAGAAAGACGATTAATTTCACCATTTTTCAGCAGAGGTCTCTCAAACTTAGCAATTTAAACGAATTTATTTCCAAAAAAATTCCAGTAGTCGCTGATAACCGAAATTTAAAAAAAAAAATCCAATATCGATACCGGCCAGCGATATATGCCGATCGATCGCGTGAAAAAAATGATTGCCGATCGGCCATGTGGCGCATAAGACCCCTATTTTTTATTTGTGCTGTACGTGACATGATGAGAAAAAAATGAAAAAAAGTTTCTTCTAAAAATGCAAGAACAGCGTGACTACACCCAAATGGTAAATTAGATGTATGCACACTGCGTACTGTTTCAAAATTCAGATTTCTACCTAAACACAAACTCACGAAGCAAAACTCATGTTTTACAATAAAATATAAAATATTCGTCGAATTGACAATTTTCTTAGATTTTTTCAAAATTTCAACTTTCACGCACTGCTGCACAGTTTCTGAAGATAAATTTGTTCAACTTGCCAAGTTTGAGAGGCCTCCGTTGAAAAATTGTGAAATTAATCATCTTTCTTAAATTCGAACCAGCCGCCATTTTGGAATTTTTCAAAATTTCAGCACTTGCTTTGTAGCTATTAGCAATGTTTTTTCTCGAAATTTGGGTCCCTTTTATTGAAAATTATAGATAATACCATTTTTGGTCATCTTTTATGGGTCCGGCGTTTTGAAAATTTCAAAAAAATTTATTTTTAGTCCAGACTAATTATTTCTTGTTTGAAAGAAGGTTACGCTTCTCGGTTTATTGAAGAAGTCAATGAAAACTGAAGAAGTTATGTGGATTTTTCATTTTTGCACATTTTTCCCCATGCTAATCATTGTTGTGTGCTAGGGTTAAATATTAACCGATTCGGCCTATTTTTGGTTCGAAATTAATTTTCCTTTTGGTTTACAAGTCTACATCTATATTTTTGGTTTGAAATTAATCTCGTTTAGTTAAAAATTCTACTGTTTGGTAGAAAATTTAATTATTTTGTTGAAAATGCAACTATTTTGTGAGAAAGTCGCCTTTTTCGGTTAAATATTCAACTACCTGTTTGAAACTTGAACTACTTTGTTAAAAATTTAATTTTTGGTTCAGGATTCAACTCTTTGGTTGAAAATTTAACAGTTGTATTGAAAATTCGTATAAGTTTTGGTTGAAAAATAATTTTTTTGTTCGAAAATTTAACTATTCAATTTTTTGTTAAAAATTTATTTTCTTTAGTTAAAAATTCAACTATATGGTTGAAAATTTATCTTTCTTTAGTTAAAAATTTAACTGTTTGATTAAAAGTTTATGTATTTTGTTGATAATTCATCTTTCTTGATAGAAAATTAATCTTCTTAGTTAAAAAGTCATCTTTTCGGTTGAAAATTCAACTATTTGGTTGAATGTTGAACACTTTTATTCCACATTCATTTATTTTGAAGATTCATCATTTTAGTTGAAATGTCATCTTTTTGGTTGAATATTTAACTTTTTTGTTGAAGATTCGTTTTTTTTTCGGTTGAGAACTAATTTATAAAACTGAAAATTTAACTATTCCATTTTAGATGCAGAATTCATATTTGCAGTTGAAAATGGATCTTTTCTATTCAAAGATTCATCTATTTGGTTGAAAAATCATGTATTTTGTTGAAAAATCGTCTTTGCTGTTAGAAAGTTAATCTTCTTGAATGAAAATCAATCATTTTTGGTTAAATATGCAGCAGTTTGGTTGAAAATAATTCTGTTTTTCTTTGTTTCTATTTTTCATTTGAGACTTTAACTATTTTGTTGACCATTCTTCTTTTTTGATTAAAGATTTATCTCTTTGCTCCAAAATTGAAATATTGTCTTGAAAATTGTTTTCATTTTTGGTTGAAGATTAATTTTTTTAATTGAAAATTTACCTTTTTCATTTTCGGTTGAAAATTCATCTATTTCAGTTAAAAATTCAACTATCTGGTTGAAAATGTATCTTTCTCCGTTGATAATTCCTCTATTTGTTTGAAAATTATCTTCTTGGTTGAAAATTCATATTTTTGGTTGAAAATTTAAATATTTTGGTAGAAAATTAAACTATTTATTTGAATATTGAACTATTTAGTAGAGAACTAACTTTTTTGGTGGAAAATCATAAATTTTGATTGAAAATTCAACTATTTTGTTGATAATTCGTCTTTTTGGTTTAATAATTCAAAAATTTTGTTGAAAATTAATGTACAACAGACTCTCACAAAGCGTCTTCACCAGTAAGCGTCTTTTTCGCTAAGCGCCTCTCCCTTCCTCTAGTAAAAATTCGTATTTCTGGTAGAAAATTAATCTTCTTCGTAGAAAATCCATTTTCTTTTATTTGAAAATTTCACTATTTGGTTGAAAGTTTAACTACTTTGTTGAAAATTCATTTTTTTATGATTCACCTCTTTGGTTACAAATTCAACTATTTTGTTGTAAATTGGTTTTTTATCAGGTCAAAAATTTATTTTTTCATCTGAAAATTCAACTTTTACATTTTTGGTTAAAAATTTATTCTTTATAAGTTGAAAATTCAACTATTTGGTAGAAAATTAATGTATTTTGTTGAGAATTCATCTTTTTGTGTAGAAAATTAATCTTTTTTGTTGAGAATTCATCTACATATTTGGTTGAGGATCAACTATTTTGTTGAAATTTCGTTTTTCTTTGTTCAATTCAACTTGCTGAAAATTCTTTTTTTTTTTTGTCAAAAATTAATTTTTCAATCGGAAAATTCAAGAATTACATTTTTGGTTGGAAATTTATATTGTTTAGTTGAAAATTCAACTATATGGTTGAGCATCGAACTATTTTTTTAACGTCATATTTTTTGGTCGAAAATACAACTATTTTGTGGAAAACTCGTCCTTTTGGATCGAAAATGCATCTTTTATAGTGGAAAAGTCATCTTTTTTGGTTGTAAATGAACTTTTTCTTTGAAAATTCCACTTTATGGGTTGAAAATTCAACTATTTGATTAAAAATGCAATGGTTTTTGGTTGAATTTTAATCTTATTCGTTTGAAAATTCGAACATTTGCTTTAAAATGCATCTTTGTTGGTTAAAAGTTCTACTGTTTGGTGATATATTCAACCATTCTGTTAATGTCATCTTTTTTGGTAAAACATTCAACGTTTCTTTGAAAACTCGTGCTTTTGCTTCACCTTTTATGGTAGGAAATTCATCTTAATTTGTTGAAAATTAACTTTTTTGTTAAAAATTCAACCGTCTTCGAAAAGATTCGTCTGTTTGTCTTGAAAACTCAACTATTTGGTTGAAAATGCAACTGTTTTTACTTGAATTTTAATTTTAATTCAGTTTGTTAAAACATCTTTTTTGTTCAAACATTCAACGTTTTTTTTAACTCGTTCTTTTAGATTAAAAATTCATCTTTTATGGTAGAAAAGTCATCTTTCTTAGTTGAAAATAAACTTTTTTATTGAAAATTCAACTGTCTTTGAAAAAATGCGTCTCTTCGTCTTGGAAATTGAACTATTTGGTTGATAATGCAACTCTTTGGTTAGAAGTTATTTTTTGTTGTTGAAAATTCGTATTTTTGGGTTGAAAATTCATTTCTTTTGATAGAAAATCTTTTTTGTCACGTAGGCATATTGGCAACTTAACTCACTAGAAACGTGGAAAAACGCAGAATAAACGTGAAATTTTTGTTTAGCCCAAAATCGATAACGTAGTTTATTGACGGCTTCTAAGTGAGCCACTAGAGATTAGTAGATATTACTAATTCGATAGTAGAAAACTGCTAATTGCTTATTTAAAACATGAATTTGTTTAGTTTGTATATATTAATTAGAAGAAGATTATATAAACGAGAAACGTGACAAACGGGAAAGTTTAATCAAGGAACGCGATGGTGTAATATTTTAGGCTTTATTGAAACATCAAACAATAAGACGTTAACATTGTAAAACTTATAAAAAAGCTATGTCACCTCCACTAATATCACGTATATATAATTTACTGCTTTAAAATGGCAAAATAAGAATTATTTACGCACTTAACCTGATTAACTTTAATTTATTCACGTTAAACATAATCTCTCTTTTTATACAAAAATCTGTTTGGGAAAGAAAATGATAATTTTAAAAGAGTGAGTAACTTTCGATGTAACATATATGCATTATCATGCTTTGAGTAGTCTTGGATTATTTCAGTGCATATATTACTGTTAAAATCCGAATATAGTAAAAAAGTCTTAACTAGTCAAAACACAATTTTACCTGGCGCTTTTGTTAAAAACCGAAGAATTTTTATATTCAATCTGATAGCACTGCTACCACACCAGTTAAAATTTGAAATCAGATTGGATTTGAAAATTCGTCGGGCTTTTACAAAACCACTATGTATAATCACTTTTTGACTAATTAAAAGTAGTTTTCACAAATATTCCCGGTAACTTCGCACTTTGATTAATTAAAACAAGGTTCTACTAAATTCGGGTGTCAGCAATAAAATAAGCATATAATAAAAGTTATTTGATACCGTAGAAGTCAGGCGTGGGCAAGCTAGGGGAAATTTGCTTACGAAGCACATGTTGGTGTCCCCACTTCTCATGCTCTTGCGTGCTCAAGAGATCTTCCGTCTCGTTTGCACGGCAGGAACATCGGTAGTGGGGATGCCAACATGTGCTTCGTGAGGAAATTTCCCCTAGCTTACCCAGTCCTTCTCTAAATTATACATATACGTCAAATTTATCAGGCTTATGAAGTAACAATACCTATGAAACCTAAGCTTCCAATCTGTCTGTCCAATTTGTAAAATATAATTTATAAGAGCTAATGAGATAGCGACTAGTATATTTCTGCCTGAACGAATCATTTTGTGGGAGTACTCTGCTCATTCAAGTGCCATCCGAAGAAGACAAACTTCACACATTCGTCCATCAAGCAGTTTTCTTGATTTGAAGGAAATGAAGATCGTTATTGGTAGTACTTTCTTCGCCTTAATGATTTTCCTTAGTTCTATTGGTAAGTACAATTATAATACAATATTGTATCTAAACTTTTAAGTCCATTTTTGATTGCAGTATGCTCATTTTCTGTTTGAGGAATAAACGCGGCCATAAATGCATAAGTCCATTTTTCGATTTTCGAGAAATTTAGGCAAATTTTGCATCCCAGAAACAACTTTATGAAATTTTAAAAACCTTAATGTGCTGAAAAACAATTCTAATTGTTCAGCCTAAATATCCAGATATTAGGGCCGATTATATCTTGATGTTCAAATTCAATATTTAAACCATAAAATTTTTCAAATTAAAGACACGTCTTCTGCCAAAGTATTTAAACGTTCAAATTCATATTTTAAACCAGACGTGCTCAGCGAGGAGAAAATCCCGACCGAAGCAGATGTTGCACTTCCACTTCCATTTCTTCTTAAGGGCCTTCGAAATCATGGGGAAATCCTAAATGTAAAACTGAGTCCAAACGAAGAAGCCATTTTGTCTAGTT
>JAUMHM010000016.1:26073448-26087173 GCA_032362435.1 Melikaiella ostensackeni | reverse complement strand
CAATATTTTTATAAGAAAATCCTAATGATGCTAATACCATGTGAAATTCGTTTCACATTTATACATATTTTTATTATGCACTGACATGATGATCTATTAAAAATGAGTCTTGACTTTGAAAAGAGATAGCGCCGTTCAGAATAGTCATGAAAATATTTTTGAATGAGCGTTGAAAAGTTTAATTGATTCTGCGTTGAATGATCCCTAGTTCAAGTTTTTTGACTCTGTGGGTATTGAATTAGCACGTGAGAAAGACAAAAATAAAATTCCGATTTTCAAGGAATTTTGTACTTCAACTTCAACTCTTGGCAGGAGCTATGAAAACAAATTTATAATTTTTATATTTCACAAAAGTGATCTTCACGATCTTACCTTTCATTCCAGTAATTGAACATTGAAAAATATTTACGTGTTCATCAAATAATAACTCTTTTGTGCGGTAATGTATTTTCAATTGATGTAACAGGCTTGCACAAAAAATTTATTTCACCTAGGGCTCATTCAATGCAGAATTAATAAAAATTCCGAACGCTTTTTTAAAAATATTTTTTACATCATTCTGGGCGGCGCTATCACCTCTCAAAGTCAAGGCTCATTTTTAATAGGTCTTTTTGTCTCATATGAAAATAATGATAAACAAAATATAAATGTTTAATTACATTTATAACAATTAGAATTTTCTATAAAAATACTTTTCTTCGAATAAAAGTGGTAAAGGTTGAAAAACACATTTTTTTCAAATGGTTAAAAATGAATATTTTAGCTTGATTTAAATAAATTTATTATTCAGTTGCAATAAAAAAAAGTCCGCCCGCTGCGCGGGCACATTCTCATCGCGCGCTTCGCGCTCGGTCCTTGTAATTCCCCCTCATTTATACCTAGACTCTTTTGCATTAAAGGTCAAACCCTTGACAACTGTAATTTGGTAATTGTGAACTCCCTTTTGTTAAAACACCTTCGGTTTTAACGAATACATTCTCATCACGTCTCTCGCACTTGATTAAAGTATTCCAAGGAACAAAAATTTCTATACTATGTAGAAACCTATTATATTAATTGTATGTTATATTCATTTTTCGACTACCTTCTGAGAATGCTTATTTAGATATTGCAAAAAAAGTACAAATTTTTTTCTTTACCATTATTTTAATATTTATTCCTCATTTTGTATTATGCTTTGTTCGCAGTAATTCATAGCTAGAAACTCTAAATATTGATGGCAGAAGGCTTGCTAACAGACAGACAGACCGACACGCGTTATCGTTAAACCCGTTTCTTCCTGACTCAGGGGGTTTCAAAACGTTAAGAGGATAGGTCCAAATTCACACAATGAATCTAATACCTTTCATCATAAATTATGTGAATGTAAAAATTTTAATTTTTCCGCCAAACTCTGGACCCTATTAAAATATGGTCACAGACAATTTTGAAGATCTTTTTGAGGAAAGAAACTTTGCTGTTGGAACTTTAATTGTATTTTACGTTGTTTAGCTATAAATTTGAATTTTTGATTCTCTTATGGCATTTCCTACGTTTAAAACAAAAACTAGTATCCCTATTAAAAAAGGTCAAAGGCAATTTTGTGGAACTTTCTGAAGCTAATAATTTTGGTTTCTTAACAATTTATCGTACCTAGCGTGGTTTCGTCGAAAAGTTGAAATTTCAGTTTTCTCTGTTTTATTTTTCATAGCTGAACCCATCAATATTAGCGGTAGAAGGCTGGCTAACGAACTTGACCTATCTCTTTGGGCCACAAAACAGTGTGCAAAAGGAGATTTAAATTAGAAGATCTCTTCAAAAGTTATCGTGCTGTCAGACTGAAGACAGACCGACAGACAGCCATGTTCGTAAGAACCATGTTTTCTCACTCACAAGGAGAAGGCCTCTTCTGCGACATTGATTTTTTGATGAGACTATCATCAATCGATAGTACGTCAAAAATAACAAGACACGTGTCCCGGCTTCTTTGTAAGTGGGCCCTTGTTTAAGAACTATGAGAGTTTGAAAATCACGCTCGTCGCGGCTGCCAAATGTCCACCGAGTCGCGCGCGGTTGCTTTCACCAAGCGCCGCCGATGCAGCGGTAAAGGGCCTGCCTAGCGATTATGCTGCCGCTGGTTCAAATCTTTTTGTCGACATTTTTTAAAAATATTTTTTTTTATTTTTCGCATTGTAAACATGTTAAATAATCATTTTCGATGCTCCCCCGGCGATTAAAAATTTTTTCTTCAAAAATAGTTTAATTATTGGGGAATAAATATCATGCGGAAATGTTATACACATCAGAAGCAACATTTTAAATTTTATAGTATAAAGAGAGACATCTGCGCTCAAATTCGGAAAAATGAGTGTGCATATTTATTCTGCTTTTTCTGAATCCGGTTTCGGACCCATTGTTACGATTCATGGAAGAGGGGAGAAAGGTTGACGAGCTGCCCCTGTCGTTGATTCTCATGCATGATATCTATTTCCCAATAATTTAACTGTTTTTGAAAAAAAATTAATCGCCGGGGGAGCATCAAAAAATGATTTTTGACATATTTACAAAGCGAAAAATAAAAAAAAATATTTTAAAAAATTTCGACAAAAAGATTTGAACCAGCGGCAGCGTGGTCGCTAGGCAGTCCCTTTACCGCTGCACTAGCGGCGCTTAGTGTAAGCAACCGCGCGCGACTCGGTAGACATTTGGAAGCCCCGGCGACCGTGATTTTCAAACGCTCATAATTCTTAAGCAAGGACCCACTTACAAAGAAGCCGGGACACGTGTCTAATTATTTTTGACGTACTATCTATTGATGATAGTCTCATCAAAAAGTCAATGTCGCAGAAATGGGGCCTCAAAACGTCGAGAATTGATGAGAACTGGATAGCCCCAAATTCACATGAATCTAATACCCTCCATCATAGATCACAAGAATTTAAAAAAAATTAATGTAAAAATAATTGACAAAAAATGTAGGCAACAGAAATCGAGCCTACACCTTCCGGTTACACACTCAGAGCGCTACCGCCTGATCTATTCGGGAGTTTAAAGACTCGCGCATCACGGTCCATGTAACGTAGATGGATTTTTTAAAATCCTTTTTTCTCGAGAATAGTTGAGAAGCGCATCTCATTATATTAGCATATCACGAGTTTAGTAATAACCTATTACTGAGAATTATGCATCCAAACAAAATTCCGAATGGTGTAGGTTCCCCTTGTGAGCGGGAGTGTGAAAAAAAACTTGAAAGAGTGTGTACGGTTTAAAGGGTTGGTCGGTATAGAAGTGATAGACATGGTGTAGTGGCGAAGAGAAGGATGGTGTGGTGGCGAAGAGAGGGATGATGTGGGGGGGTGGTAGGAAAAAGAGGCTGGGGATGAAGTGGGATAGGTAAGGGGTATGGTATGCGTGATAAGGACTTACCAACCAAAGGAGTAGTTCGTGGGTAGATGAACTGAAGAAAGGGTGAGTATGCAAAGAAAGAACTGCATGAGAGGCAATAAAGGTGGGTTGGGCTAAGCAGGGGCAAATGGGGTTAGGAAGAGAGGTAAGTTCAAAATGCAGTAGAGTTGATAGAGGATGAGTGGTGGAAGGGATAGTGGATGGAGGAGATGAGAAGAGAGTGTGGAGGCGAAAAGAGAGGCAATAAGGTTAGGATGAATTAAAGAGGGGCAAATGGGGTTAAGACTAGATGAGTAAGGATAAATGAAAAGTGGTGTAGGGGTTTTATAGGGTAGGAGGGAGGCAGAAGATATGAGAGTGAAGGAGATAAGGAGGGGGTGTGGAGTCAAAGCTAGGGATACATAGGAGACAATAAGGTTGGTCTGGCTTCAAGAGGAGCAAATGGGGTATTGGTATAGGAGGAGAGATGAACGGAAAATGGTTTAGAGGGGTAGGAAATGAGGGATTGAACTTATAGTAGATAGATGGACCGAAGAAAGAGTGGGTAGGCAAAGGTTGGGAGGCTATAAAGTGAAGGTGTGTTGAAGAGGGGCAGATGGGCATAGGGATAGATGGGTGAAGGGTAAGAGGGAATGAGGGGTGAGAGAGATAGTGGTTATTGGAGATGAAGAAAGGGCGTGGTGTCAAAGAGAGAAAGAGGGGGAGAGAGAGAGACAGGCGGAGTAATGTGGGGCGGTAGGATAAAGAGGAGTAAAATAATGGTAGTGACAAAGGAAGTAAGGTAAGTAGGACTAAGAGTGCCTGAGGGATTAAAATAGGTGATGGGTAGAGGCGTCAAGGAAAGGGGGTATAGTGGAAAGGGTTATAAGGTGGAAGGTATCCGAAGGGATGAGAGGTTATAAGGGATGTAAGGGTAGTAAGGGTAGTCATGGGTAGAGGAGGTATAAAAATGTAGTAGCGGTGAAAGGTGATATGGGGTGAAAGGGATAGTGGGTAAAGGAAATGAGGAGGTAAGAAGATGGTGTGGAGGCGTAAAGAGGAGTATATGGGGGGCGATAAGGTTGGAGTGGGGTGAAGAGGGGAAAATTTGGTTAGGGGAGAGGTGAATGGAAAATGGTGTATGGGTGATTCGAGAGGAAGCATATAGAGGAGATGAGGAAAGGGTGTAGAGGCGAAGAGAGGGATATATGGGGCTAGAAGTAGAGGAGGAGAGGTTAATGTAAGGTGGTGTAAAGGTAATAGGGGAGGAGGGATATTGAGGTGATGAGGGTAGGGAAGATGAAAAGAGGGTGTAGAGGTGAAGAGAGGGATGTATGGGAGGCGATAAAGTTGTGGTGGGTCAAAGATGGGCAAATATTGTTAGGAGTAGAGGGGGAGATGCAAATGAAAAATGGTATCGGGGTAAGAGGGAATGAGGGATGAAAAGGATAGTGGGTAGTGGTGATGAGGAGAGGGTGGAGGCGCTGAGAAATGGAGTTCAGGGGGAGGATAAACGAGCCTAATGAGAGGTGATTCAAGGAGGGTATATATATATATATATATATGGATATGGAGTGGTAGGGATGGATATTAAGATAGCAGAGGGGGTTTATGGTAGGGAAAAGTGGATGAGGGTTGGAAATAATATACTTATCCTTTACTTTACTTGATATAATTTTTTTTTTCATCTGGAAAATTGTGTGCAGAAGATAACGAATCACGAACTTCATCTCCTCGAACCCAACTTCGGTGCAAATCCATATTTTTGATTCTCATAAAGTGTAAATGGAAGTTGATCCATAGCTCGAAGCTTGTAATTGTGACCCTACAGAGGATTGATTATTGTTCGTGGGAACTTGCTCGTTATTAGTTCTGCTCAGGAACAGTGGTTTGGTTCTGTTAACTTTATCATTAGTATTGAAGTTTGAAATCCAAAACTCACAAAGTAATTCAACGCTTATGTTTCTGTTTCAATAACTGTACTCACATGGAATATCGTTGATTCAGCCCTACGGTACATAGAGTCACGGAAATTCGGTCCGCTTGTAAATAGAAGTCGAGAGACTATTCGACAGTAACATTGAATATATTGCTTCCTAATCTTGGTTTATGAAAAAAGTTTTCTCTTTTGTACGGATTTTAAAAAGTTATGCAAATTTCAAATTTTTTTTTCATTATCACACTTTTTATTACTTCATTCGTTTATTTAGAGTAGTGAACATGTATCGCAAATTATTTTTCAGTTGCATAATAAATTTTTGCAAGTGGAAGAAAGACTGAAAAAAATAACATAGAAGGTGTTCTCGCACTTTTAAGTGAAACTATAAAATCTACATTTTTCGGGTCAATCGATCCGCTCGGGGTAAATTTATCTGCTATAAAGTCGAAACATTCAAATGGATGACTTTGATAAAGCTTCTGTTAAATAGATGGCTGCACTGGAATTACGTGCTGCCGAATTTATCGTGAGCAAAATAAATCACGTGTTTAAATGTAAAACCGTAACTTATCTTAGGTCCGCACTGATTTGAAAGCATATATACCTATAATAGTTCCTGAGCTAAATTTTCTTTAGTCCTTTTTGAAGATAATGATCTCTTCATTAATGCTTCATTAGCTCTCTATCATCCGCTGCAAGTGACGGACTTATTTTTAATGAATTCGAGCGTATGATTTCAGATGGATGCCCTGTCAGTTAAAAGTAGAGCAGAATATCTGCAGCTGTGACTACGATGGAATAATTCTGGTCTCAGGAAGTGCTCCAGGATTTGATGAGCCTGAACCCTTCAAGACGGTACTTTATGCAGCAGCTCAAATCGATTCAGCCCTTGACACGATTGGTGCAGTGCTGCCGATCAATTTACCAGCTAAAAGGCTGATTTACAGCCCTACAGGTCCTTTGAACCTGGATTATCATGACGTGCGAAGCTTTGGTGAAGCTGCAACGAAGGGAATCAAAAGGTAATCTATTTGATACTTCCTTCTCAACTTCTCTTTTTAACGACTTTAGAAGTTACTTTCATTTTTAAACTTGGCGACCATAAACAAATCTATTTTTATTGAATCTAATGTATTCCAGTCAGTAAAGAAAATTAACTAACATTAATTCCAAAAGTTTTCAAATTTTGGAGACTGGTAAATTAGGTTGCAAATACAATAAATCTCATTTTGCAGCCCTCTTCGAGGTCTGGAACGTATTAAAAATCGTAAAATTCGGATATTTTGTACAACTATTCCAAATAAATTGCAAAACTTCTGCAAATTAGTCGTAAAATTTTTCAAGGCCTTTTCCACAATTTTTTATATTTGCAACCATTTTAGAGGTTCGGAACCTAAAAATTTTTCAATAATTAATGTTTTCATGAAAGCTTGAAGGGAAAATTTGAAAAATTACTACAAATTGGCAGGTGAGTTTTGAACATTGTATCGAAGAGCTGTGTTAGTTTGCAACCTGTTTAGTAGCACTTAACAGGCTATTGTGTTACAAGTGCGAAAAGTAGGCAGTTCCAAAGTCCTAATTTTTCCCAAAGAATTCTTTGGATATTACTTCGTCTTTTTGCGTACATTGTTTTTTGCACCTCGCTTCTCATTTTTCATGCTTTCACATCTAATCTGTAAGAAATAAGCAAGCAATTTTCAAAAAAACGTATCCACGCATGCAGGGGGCTCACTCCGTACAGCAGTGACTTCGGATTTAGATAGAAGATTTCAGACTGCATATTAGACAGTTTATTAAAATGCTTATTATTCGCGTGACATATAGGACAAGTTTGCATAGATTTTGTGTCTGTTACAATATTTAACACCTTTCTATCTATGAGAGTCATAAATAAACAGAAGGGAAATGCTATTTTGACAGTGCCACTGTCAGTGTCCAACGAATGTTCATAAACTTCTAATTTATCAATCTCGTTGTCAGCTCTTTCCTTTTCATTTAAAATAACATCTGCTGATTTATGTACATATTGCAGCCTAATTGGACGACAGGACGTTGCAGATTGTGATGATCTATTATGCCATAATATTACATTAGATGAGTTTGCTGAACGTAATGGAATAAGAGTTGTGGCAAACAAGTTTTCATCATTAATAACCAAATCAGGCGTATTTTTGTATTGCTGCTCATACAAAGAATGACCTGAACTTCCATCGTAATCCCAAGAGCACATTAACACTGCTGCTAATTCTGTCGAACTTTCGGTCTGGATATATTGAAGAATAACTTCTGTTTGTAAGTCGGCAATTCGTTTAGCAGTATGGTACAGTAATCCTTGAAGTTAAACTGTAACTTCATTATCAGTAATAGACACAAGTCTTTTTCGGTGGTCTGCATTGTTTTTTGGCAGCTGTAGCGTGCTGGTACTCGGGAAAAATATCTGCACCTTGCTCTTTTAGTAAACAACGCATACTTACACAATCGCCTTTAGAAAGAAATCGATCTAACAGATAATATAAAGTCTTTTCAGGAGTTAATTTTTCAGCTGCTTTTGAATCTTGTATCAGTTTCCTAATTTTTGCAGGAAGAGTCTCTTGGATCTCTTTGAGAACTGTAGCCAAATATTTTCCCCCTGATTTTTTTGTTGCATAACAAAAGGCACTTGAAAGTTTCATAGAATCATTTGCATTCTTATTTGAAATTTCTCCTGACGTTCGATGTTTTCACCTTCCAGATGATGAATTAAATGAAAGAGTCGGACGACCCGAGCTTTCAGATGAATAATTAAGTTTTTGAATGCTGAAATCAGGAATATCAAACTTTGAATTCAACCAACATTCATTTTTAGACTCAAATTTATGTTTCGTTCTTTCCACTCTTTGCCAATTTTGATTCCGTTTGCATCTGAGATTTCTCAGAGAAGTTTTTAATTCATTTAGTTGAGTGTCTTCAACATCTGCGAGCTGCATTTTACTTTTTTGGAAAATATAAGCAGCTGCAACGTCAATATCATCCTGTTCAGGTTCAGGTGGACTAAAAAGAACGTTAAGAATTTCACGTTTCGTAAAAATAGACATTTTCACTCTGACACAAAACTCCAGTTAACGAAATTAATTTCGCTTTGAGAAATGTCAAGCTGAAAAAAAGACTGATCGAGAGAAAAACAAAAAAGATACCGAGTGAACTTCAGGGAAAGTGCGAAAATTTTTTCGTCAATTAATCTGCTGCGATAAACTATCACGCAAAAAACACGAAATCGATATTGGCTCCGAAATATGTGTATAACTTCATTAAAAACAAAAAGTGCCAGCCAGTGACAGCAGAAAAATGTTCAGTATTGAAAAATAAAAAATTTTGCTTGCAAACTGTCCTTTTATTCGTAAATAATCCAATATGACAAGTGACTTTTGGCCACTTTTGGGAGCTTCCTGTCCTACTGGCAGTGCTAGAAAGTAATTTTGAATCGAAATGCGCAAGCGCAACCGCTAGAAAAAGTAATCTTGCTGAAAGTGCGCAAGCGTGGCGCTAGAAAAAGTAATCTTGCTCAAAGAGCGCAAGCGCAGTAGTCAGAGAAAGTCTCTTTATAACTACTTTTTACCAGGATTTCGGAATTAGTCACTTCCCACATGTTATACATTCCTCAAAAATCGAACATCCCTTGCATGTGTTACAAAAAATACTTATTTATATATAAAAGTCGTGAACAATTTTATGTTGAGTATATATCTATCAGAAAAATTTCAAAAGTTTTGAAATTTGGTTACAAATTTGAAATAATTTTTCGCATCTCATACCAATTTTGTAACCCCATAGATAATACGGAACATTGTAAAATTATAAATTATTGAGATATCATGTTTCTTATACCTAAAAAAATTGGAAAAGTTTTGCGAATTGGACAAACTATTTGAAGCATTCTTCCTCATGTAACTATAAATTTGCTACCCCACGCATAATGCGGAACCTTGTGAAATTAAAAATAATTGAGATGTCACGCTTTTTGTACATAAAAATATTTTCAAAAGTGTTGCAAATAAGAAAAACCATTTAAAGCATTTTTCCTAATATAACTATAAATTTTCAACCTCAAAGGTTATCTGCAACCTCGTAAAATGATCAATAATTATCAGTTTGATTCTCAAATTGGCTTCGAAGTGTGGCCAACGTTTCACGAAGCGGAGAAATTTATATACTGTTTTCCGAGAAAACTCATTTTCATTTGTAAGGATAATTTTTTTCTGACTCTGTTTTCTGTTTTCCCAAAATTTCAATATTTTAATAGCATTTTTGTTAGATTCAACTAGAGCAGAAAGGTGGCGGTTCATATACGGATAACCAAGCAAATCGCAATTTTACAGGACAGCGAAAAAACATTCTGTAAAATCGAAATTACAATAAAAAGGAGAAAAAAAAGTTTTGCTGAACTTAGGCCAAACTAGTTAGATTAGGAAAAGTTATCTAGTTTGGTGGCGTTCATATATGGATAACCAAGTAAATCGCAATTTGACAGGACAGCGAAAAAACATTCTGTAAAATCGAAATTACAATAAAAAGGAGATTAAAAAGTTTTGCTGAACTTAGGCCAAACTAGTTAGATTAGGAAAAGTTATCTAGTTTAGAGGAAATCAAGACTGAAAGTCAGGATTGCATAGATGGTTGAGCACCATACTTTCAAATAGCAAGTGAGGAACATCTTAATGCTTTATTAATTTATAAACTTTTCCGTGCAACTAAAAAAAATGCAAATTTACACAACTCTTTTATACAATGTTTAAAATTCTCCTGATAATTTGCAGTACTTTTGCAGTTTCTTTCCTTCAAGCTATTGATGACAACAATAATTATTTGAAAATTGTTAAGTTCCGTATCTCTAAAATGGTTGCAAATCTAATAAAATGTGGAAAAACCCTTGAAAATGTTCGGCTAATTTGCAAACGTTTTGCAATTTTTGTAAAACTATTTTTTACAAATAAAATGTTTTTCTTATTTTTAAATATACTTCAAACTTAAGTAAAGGTTGCAAAACGAAACTTATCATTTTCGCAACTTATAACATCCATCTTCAAAAACTGAAAAGTTTTATAATTATGGTGAAATTTTCGATTTTTAATGCTTTCACTGGCTGGCCTAATATCTAAGGTTCCATCTATGAAAAACAGTGAATTATCTGCCAGCAAATAAAATAACTTTAAGGGTGAATTAAAACAGAAGCTTGCTATTATATATTCTTAAAACTTAATGAATTTTCCAAAAGATCTTTCATTGCACCCGTTTAGTTACAAAATATCTAGTCCATTATTGTAATTAATCTTAGGCTCGTTCGAAACTTCACAATAATTTCAATTTTCGACAATTTGGATAAATTTGAAATTCAAACGTTCTAAGTATGTACAAAACTATAACTGGATCATCATCATGACAATATGAAAAATAATTTCAAATTGAAACGTTCAAATTTGTATTCTATAGTTTAAAATTTTGCCTAAGATTGACATTAATAATTTAAAAATATTTCGTAATTATGTAAATAAATCTTTAATTGATGATCTTAATTAGTATTCAATCTATTGTGAGAGGAAGCGAGCTCTAAAGGCCACAATGTAGCGAAGGTGTTGTTCTCAAAATGATATAACCCCTGTTATAAGTGGATTAACCTGACTGTATGTATTGCATAGCGTAACGGCGAAGATCGTAAAGCCTTGTGATTCCCCTTTCTCGAAGCTCAAATAAATCCCAAGCTTATAGAGTGTTTCGGAAATAAATAAATATCCTTCAGAAGCTTTCGTGCGGACTCAAAAGAAGATAAAAGGTCCAATAAACCTCATATAGTCCTTAGGCGAAAATCCTATTGATAGAACAATTCCCAGTGGTAAAAATTCATATCGGTACAATTTATTTTACTTAAAAAAAAATAGCTGTAAATGACAATAAATGGTACCAGGAGAATTGATAGGTGGACTTGTATAAATAGGTTTCTCGATTGCAAGGAAACGTACGATCCATCGCTTTTCATTTTCATGACATTTCTAGTTTACTCATTTATATAAGATATTTACAATAATATTTATATAGATTATTTTGAGGAGCTTGATTGAATTTCAATACATTTCTTCAACACTTTTGTGAAGTTTGATTCATTTTCATTTGTAAGGATAATTTTTTTTGTGAAGGTTGTTTAGATAACGCAAACATAGTTGACAACTGCACTGACAGAGTCTCAAGCCTTTATCGAATTACGGAAATGTGTTTCGATAAATATTTATGCCAATGTGAATTATTCATATATTTATGTTTACATTTGATTCGCAGTTGAAAGTATCCCTCCAGTGTATGCTTTATGAGTTTAAATATTAAATTCACATATTCAAGGAAATGCGGGGCTTTTATTATTATTGATATTACAATTCCACATAAAATCTATACTTTTGTATTAAGTCCTACATACGAGAGTGATGGCAAACATTTTATTTCTGCTTATCACTTTGTTGGATAAAGGTACATTTGCAATATTTTAAATGCAGTGATCTAATTTTTTATTTCTTCTTTTACATTTTTCATTCATTAAAATGAAGGACAGTGTTTTCAATGGGAATTATTTCATAAATTAACAAACCTTCGTTGAGATATTCGTGTACAAAAAAAAACAAAAGTACACTGTTAAAAATGTTCATGATTTTACAATACTTTACAATACAAATTGTAATGTGAAATTGCGAGTACCGTATTGTAACGCAAAATAGCAATAAATTCATTGGAAAATTACAATCCAAGTATTGCAATTTCCAAATATATTTTTCTTCAAATACAGTTTAAACATTTTATGAATTATTACTGAAGTAACTTGAATGAAAATATCGTGAAATACCATGTGCTTCATATGCTGATTGTATCAAGAATCTTCGTTACTATACAAATTATTAAGAAATTAAATAAGTTACATACTCAACCTAAAAACAAACTTATCATGTAGGAGATTTTCACCTTTAGAATGCGTTTTTGGGTATTGTTCACCTATACGTCATTCTCAATTCTTGGTTTATGTATGATCAACCTTTAAGACCAACGATTTTTTATTTTTAATAAAAATAAAATGGAAACCATATATGCAGGAAACTTTCATTTTTCTGGTAATTCCGTGTACAAAATATGTATTGTAAAATTGCATTACGTTTTGGTAATAAACTTCCAATACATTTATTGTGAAATTACAATAGAAATTTTTAACAGTGTACCAGAAAGTAAAGAAAGTTATTTAAATGCATGTCACAGGGTCAGAATATTTAAAACTTTATTTTTCTAGTACACCAAGTTCCATCAATCAAGGAATAGTAGACAAAAATTTCCGAAGTACAATGTTCTTATATTTCGAGAGTGGAATAATTTATATGAAAAAGTGGATTAGGGAAAGAGAAACTTTTCGAATAATGCAAAATAATGTCTTAATGATATTTGGTTTCGTGCCTCAAAAAGTGAGTTTTTGCCTTTGGGGGAAAAATCATAACGCAAAAATCATAACGCAAATAAGAAATGGTGTAATGGCTTACGTAACCTGTGAAGTATTTTAAGAAAAAATAGCATATCTTCAGTCAAATCGTATCGCATTTCAAAATTTCCATGCTTTTGAGAAGATTTTTTTTTTTAATTCAGGGGACAATTTTGAATGAACTAGTTTGGACTTTTTGTGAATAAATGTTCTTTGCGAAAAAAGGATCCGCAGAAAATGTAAAGAAAAGACCTTTCGGTGGATTTTGCTGACACTCACTTATTTGGTAGTTTATGAAATTAAAAGAAATTTCCCAAAAGTCTTGGACCAATGATGACTATAGTAGTTGTTTTTGTGCGGAGTCCTTTGTCATTTTTTAAAATTTCTCCTCCACTCTATCAGTTTAGGTATGTAGGGGTTAGCGTTAGTCGACCAAGATTGGTGTAGTCGAGTTGGGCAAATCTCCTTCAGGTAGTTCGTGAGCCATAGCCGGGCAAAGACTTCTGGAGGGACGGACTAGGAGGATTAGAAGCCAGGCCAGTCAACGAAGGACTTCAGCATAGAATTAAATCCGAACAAGCTGAAGTTTTTCTAGATGCCTTCTAGATGGTATGCTAAACCACCAAAGAAAAATCAGTAACTGCAAACCTTGAGCTTTTTTCATAACAATGCAAAATAGCGGCAAAAATCATATTTTTTAAGTTTTCTCTTGTTTTTCATGAAAACAGTTACATTTAGTGACAAATAGTTAAATAGAAAAATGTTCGGCATCTTATTCTTCACGAAAAAGGTTCTGTTGAATTTTTTGTAACGTCAACCGTTTATCTAAAAAAAGAGGGAAAAGAACGACTTTTTCACAAATATTTTTTCCTCATTTATGAATCGTTACGAATACTTCTCTTAATATCAGTAAACCTAAATTGGCCCTTAAAGCATCTCTTAA
>JAUMHM010000016.1:26037447-26066392 GCA_032362435.1 Melikaiella ostensackeni | reverse complement strand
CATTTAGAGAAATAAACGAGATTTTCTGCGAGAATTCAAATTTGATTGTAAAAGTGAAGTACTTGCTCATTTTGTATTCATCTTCAAAAATCCTTGTTTCAAATTATCTTTCTCACAAAAAATCTTTAGATCTCATTTGAAAAAGACAACACTACATCGACATCGTCTTTTAATAATACATGACTGTCACCAACACGGTATTCACATACTAAGATGATAACAAGCTATATTCTGTCGCTGAAGTCATTTTCTACTTCCTAGGGAGTAGAAAGTACTTTTTACTCACATCGCTCGAGAATCGAGTTTGTGGTCTCTCTCCACAGGTATAAAACTGGGCCGAAATCATGAAGTTGTTATAAAATAGTATATTGCATAATTAGGGAGCGGTCTTCCCATTTCTACAGAGAGGAGAATGTTTTCAGCACGAGGCGTAGACAAGTGCTGAAAACATTCCCGAGTCGTAGAAATTTGAAAAGATCTCTCATGAGTCCTACACGACCTTTGTTTAACACTTTTTTTAATTTGGGCACTTTTCATGGCTATGAGTCGGTTCCACATTCTCACTTTTCGAGTCTAGACAAAAGGGTCGCAAAATCAAACCCAGTAAAGAAAAAAGTAAGACAAACCCAGTAATCTAGGTCTAAGCAATACGTTTGACCGCCGACTGGCACTTGACATACGAAATGCGAGTTTAACTTTAGCATTTCCAACAACCTCCGCAGGCGGCGACACTTTCTGCTATACTATCCCTGCTAAACTATTCATGCTGCAGATATCGACCTTTAAAAATACATGACTGTCACCAACACGATATTCACACTCTTATATGATTATAAAACATATTCTTTCGCTGACGTCATTTTTCTACTCCCTAGGGAGTAGAAAGTACTTTCTACTCACACCGCTCGGGCAGCGAGTTCGTGGTTCCGCTCCACAGGCATGAAAATGGGCCGAAATCATTGGAGTGTGATAAAAATTCCTTTCAATCCTTTTGCCCCCTTAGCGTCGTCTCATATAAAATATTCAATACAAAATTATTCGACTTTAATCAAATTTTCTGTATAGTTTCCTGAAATCTGTTGATACGCTTCAAGCACATGCTTTTTACGAGCGTTTCGGTTGGTTTCCTAAAAAGCGACTGGCTATTCCCGCACATAAGTATTTTAAAATGAATTTCTTAAATTCGAGATATTTTCACAGTCAGTGTCAGTTTACGGCTAACTGTTGATTGCGACGCTTCGTTTTCGTGAACTCAAATTGAAAATAATTTTCACAGTGCAAAATATTTTTCAAATAAATTAAGTAGACTACGGTGTCTATGTTTTAAAAAGAAAATCAGTACAATTTTTACAGTTTGAAATAAAATTGAAATGTTTTGAAAATGAAATATTTGCTCCATTAGTGTTGTGGTGATTTTTTTTTCACAAAACGTTGGAGTATCATTATTGGTGAAAAAAAAAAAATTTCTCATCTTTTCTATTGATACTCTCTTTGGTGATTTGGTTTTCAGTGAAATTAAAATAATAAAAAAAAATTGTAATAAAAAATAGAGTGAAATTGAGGGCTATATGACTTCAATAGAAGATTGTTGAAAAGTATTAAAAAATTTTATTCAATTAGTCTTTGAAATTTTTCATTATTAATTACTGTAGTTTTCTTATAAACTACTCTTGATGAGGAAGTCCAAATTGTCTTCGAAACATGTTGGTCCCCAGTAGTATAAAAAAGACGGAGAACAGACAGAGTGTGAGGTTGGTTTCGGATGACTCTTTCTTTTTTCTCCCTCTTTTGTTGTGAAAAAAATATATCTTGTTGAATGATTTTCACAAGTAGATACAAAAGGATTCAGAAATTGCATGTTAAAACTCAATTTCGACTTTAAATGTCTTTTAATGTAAAACTATCGCCCCATCTAAAAAAAATAAAACCATTTTTCAAACTATCCTAGTGACAGTTAATTATTTTTATGCTTTAGCCTCTTGAAGTCCGAGAGATACCTGTATCACCAGACCGGTGCTACAAGGCATGTCAGTTAGGTGTGTGGAGTCCAATCTGCAGTAAGAAGCTGCAGGGGATCGTGAAGCTCGCGGCTGCCTTAGAAAGCGGCAGATACGTCGCAAGGGACATCGGTAAGTCTTTTCCCAAAGGATAAGGAAAGAAAGTTCAATGTTCAGAGAAGTGGACAAGTTTCTCAGCACCTGAAATCGACGGATAACAGAGACTTCGGTAAAGTTTCCTCAACCGAGAGGATCTTGGATCTTGAATTTTCTGCTTTTCGAGAGGAAAAATTGCTCGAGGCCTCTTAAATCTTCTGACACCTCAAAGTAAAAACCTTAATACTCCTTTCTTAATTGTGTGCACTACAACTTCTTTTCAATATACTTTCCTTCTTTCTTCGATCCTCATAAGCTCTTTCGCCCTTTCCCACAAAAGCCTCTCATCAATCTGAAATCCTCACGTGATAGATTGAATCTGCGAATCGTCATGTCGGAATCACAACTTTCTCCCCTTTTCCAATATTGAGGAGATAAACAGGGATAGTTTTAATTATTTCATTTATTTATTTATACGCATTTTGATTAATTATCGTTGCTATGGGAAATTCTTTCTTGTTATAAAATTATTCTTTTAAATAAGAGACATTTCTACTTGACATTCAATTTACCCCACCGTGTCAATTTGGCCAAATCTGATCTTGAATTCTATATTTTAAACGATCATCAGTGGGATTGGATAATTGTAATTTTGTAGTACGTAGATTTCATATCCAGGGTGGCCACTCAAACTTCAAACAAAAATTTCAGGTTATATCCCGGTTTGCTCGGTCAAAAATTACATTTTTCCCTCATGACTTTTAAGGGTTCTTGATAAATATTATTCAATAGTGATTGCTTTATTATACGAATTTTAAAAAGAATTGAACATTCTAGAAATCTAAGGTAAAATATATAATGTGAATTACTATAAAAGTGATTTCAGACTTTCAACCAGAGAGTTGAGTTTTATAGCTCAATAATCGAGTGTTTTAGAAATCAATTGACTTTTAAGCCCGAAAAGATGAATTTTAAACGAAAAAGTTCAAGTTTAACCAAGAAAAATTAATTTTCAACCACAAAGTTTAATCTTCAACTAAAGAAATTTATTTTCAACTAAACAGTTTCACTTACAACCAAATAGTCGAAGTATCAAGCAGAGAAAACATATTTTCAACAAAAAAGTTTAATTTTTAACCAAATAGTTAAATTTCCTACCTATAAAGATGAATTTTCAGTAAAATAAATTTTCAAAAGAATTTTCAATAAAAAAGACGAATCTGTTAGAAGACAGTTGAATTTTTATTCAAGAAATTTGAATTTGAAAAAAAAGATGACTTTTCTACCAAAAAATGAGTTTTAAATCCAAAAGAACGAATTTTTTATACAAGACCACATATGTTTAACAAAACAGTTAAATTTTCGAACCAAAACAGATGACTTTTTAACAAAATAGTTGAATTACAACAAAATAATGACATTTTTGACCAAATAGTTCAATTTGCAATAAAAGAGACAAATGTTGTGGAAGGCAGTTGAATTTTTGACCAAGAAAGATTTATTTTCAACAAAGTAGTAGAATTGTCAACAAAACAATGAAATTTTCTACCAAATAATAGAATTTTCAAACAAAATAGATTGAACTTCAAGCAAAACATTTTCAACCAAATAGTTGAATTTTCAATAGAAACACGAATTTTAATTTCAAAACGATGGATTTTCTATGCAAAAAGACGAATGTTCAACAAAACAGTTGGATTTTAGACAAAAAAAGATTACTGTTTATCAAAGTAGTTGAATTGTCCACAAAATAATGAAATTTTCTACCAAATAGTAGAATTTCTGTTCAGAAGAGATGAATTCTGAACCCAGAATATAATAGTGGACTTTTCAAATGAAAATAATTTACTTTTAACTAAAAAAGATGACTTTTTGAGAAAATAATTGAATTTTCAACCATATAGTAGAATTTTTAACTAAAAGAGATCAAATTTGGACCAAAAATGTTATAGTAGACTTTTAAAGTAAAAAGAATTAACTTTCAACCATGAAAGATGAATTTTCAACTAAAAAAAGATGACATTTCTACTAAACGATGAATTTTTAATCCAAAAGGATGAATTTTCAATCTAAAAACACAAATGTTTAACCAAACAATTTAATTTTCGATCAGAAAATATGATTTTTTAACAAAATACTTGAAGTTTCCAAAAAAATAATTAAATTTTCAACTAAATAGTAGAATTTTCAACTAAAATTAATTAAGTTTGAACCCAAAATATAATAGTTGAATTCTGAAACAAAAAGTAGAATCTTTTACCAAAAGAGATAAATTAAGGGCCAAAAATGTGATAGTAGGGTTCAAATTAAAAAGAATTAAGTTTTAACCATGAAAGATGAATTTTCAACCAACAAAGAGGACTTTTCTACAAAAAGGTGAATCTTGTAATTCAGAAGGTGAATTTTATATTTAAAAAGGCCAACATTTAAAAAAACAGTTTAATTTTCGTTCAAAAGAGATGACTTTTTAACAGAGTAATTAAATTTTCAAAAAAAGTATTAAATTTTCAACCAAATCGTAGAATTTTTAAAGAAAGGAGATTAATTCCGAGCCAAAAATATAATAGTAAACTTTTCAGATAAAAAGAATTAAATTTCATCCAAAAAGATGACTTTTCTAGCAGAAGATGAGTTTCCAATCAAAAAGAACAAATTTTCTATCCAAGAAAAAAGATTGTTCAACAAAACAGTTGAATTTTTGATCAAAAGAGATGAATTTTGATCCTAAAATATAAAAGAAGACTTTTTCTTTAAAAATAATTAACTTTCAACCAAAAATAGTTGGATTTTATTGTTAGGTTCTATTAATTCAGTTCTCAATTAAGCGAAGAAACGAGAGAAAGGGGAAGAGTTGGAGTTTTTTTCAAATCAGGGGAAGAAGGAGGGATCTTTGACAAAGGAGAAGAGAGGGGAATAATGGAAAGAGTGTAAAGTCTGTGATTTAATGAACCGCAGTGAAAATTCTACGCAAGGAAGTAACTGATGTTATTTCAGAATATAAATTTTGACGTTCCGCAAGAAAAGGACTTATTTTGTCGATCGTAGCTTAGGAGATATTCGCGTTTTTGTGACCCCGGATCTTAAAGATAAATTTTGGATTTTCGATGAGAAATCATACTTCCTAGACTTTCAAAGCCATACAAATGATAGAAAATATTTGCAAAGCCGAAAATATCACTGGTATACACAACCATAATCCTTTGAATGGTCGCCATCATATTGGTATACTGGCGGGGCACGTGACGTTTAGGCGCCGCCGTTTAGGCGCGGGACGCTTAGGCGCCGGGATGCTTTGGCGCTAGACATTTAGACGCCAAACATTTAGGCGCAGCCAAGCTTAGGCGCTGGATATTTAGGCACGGGACGTTTAGGCGCCAGGGCGTTTAGCCGCCAGGTTTAGCCACTCCATTTATGATCTTAAGACAAGATCTAATATCGATGTATATTATAACGTTATAAGCATATTATATTATAAGTACTATGTTACTATACTATATATTGTATTAATAAGCGATACGAGTTTTATGGCGGACAACTCGATATTTGCGTAAAATTTCCAGGTAAATTTCAATGTTGATATCTTCACCTGTGTTATAACTAAATGGTTATAACACTGCTGCAGTTTTCATTCAATAACCAACTTATTAATCTTCTTTCTTTTTGTACCCATTATGCAGACGTTGAGTTTTCGTATTAGAGAATGTTCCTGCCGTCCCAAGAAGGACGGTTTTATTAATTATGTTATAAAAGTAAAGAGGAAGAGAGAAAAGGGGGTTAGTGTGGTCGAAAATTAATGTTGCGGCCAAGTCACAGGTGGCGGGTCAGCGCGGCGTCCCGACAACGCCGCGCCGACCCTCTGCCCTCGGCCAGGTGACTTATTTCATAAGTCTTTTGGCATCGCGTGTTTAAGAAGAGGATCTTAATCATATTTTCCTAGAGAGGAAATAGGTTCAAGAGGTGATAATAATGCAGATCCATAAAATTTAGTGGTTTCTTTGATATACTCTGAAACGTATGGTAATTCAAATTCTCTGTGAAGGGCAGAATTCTTGGTATATTTAGAGGTTTTGGTGATACTCCTAAAAAAATTTATTTTGAATGATCTGAATGTGATTAATGTTGCTTTTTGACTCACCTCCCCAAATTGTTCAGGCGTAAGTTATGGTTGGTCGGATAAACATTTTATAGATTAAGATTCCATATAGAGGTTTAAGACTCAAGTGTCTATTAATAATAGGATTGGGGTGTGACATGCCCCGAGGGCTTTTCCTTTAGTTTCCTGGATATGCTGCTTCCAATGATGACATTTATGTAGTTTTGTCCCTGAGTGTCTTATGGATTTTTCCATTCTATTGGTTCATTAAACATTTTGGGTGGATCTATTCTGACCGGCTTTCTAACTGAGAAAAGAATTGATTCTGACTTTGTTATACTAATTTTTATTCTCCAGAGCTAAGCCCATGCCTCAATGATTTCAAAAGCTTTGTTCACTAGTTTTAAGATTTTTGGGACTGACCAGGAGGAAGTAAATAGTGCGGTGTCGTCTGCATACGATCCAGTTGAAACTTCGGGGACCTCAGGGATGTCATCTACGTAGATAATAAAGAGTATTGGTTCTAGAGTGCTGACTTGGGGCACACACGCTCGGAAGGGTTTTTCTTCTGAGAGTGTGGAAAGTGGATAAGAACTTTTGGAAAATTATAATTTATTAGTTTTCGAACAGCCCTATATGCCAGGCACTGTCAAAAGCTATTCCTACTCCGAGGAAAACAGCTCCATTATGCTTTTTTCGATTGGAATTTAAGGTAATAGTTTCGGTGAGCTAGACCATTATGTGATGCGTAGAGTGACCTTTTCTAAAACCGTATTTAAGGTTGCTGTTTTCCTCGAGGTAATAGTTGACGCGAGTGAGTATTATTTTATCAAAATAGTTGCTCATTGTATTAGAAGACTAATGGGCCTATAGCTGGTTGGATGGTACGGATCCTTGTCTTTTTCTGAAAATATAAAATGTGAGCTATTTTCCAACAGTCAGGAAAGTATCTTTGTTGAATACAAGCATCGAAGATGTAGAGTGAGGCACGAGAAAGAGTTATTTGAGGACCAAATTTGAAATCGAATCAGGGTCGGATGCTTTAATGAATTGAATCTTCACAGTTCACTGTTTTATGTTATCCCGCACCGATTTATCATTGGTCGCTGATGACGGCGTGCGACATGACTTACTGGTACTGGTCGTTGATGTTAGAGTGCGGGCTTCTGCTGGCTAATTGACTCACTAATTCAATGTGGAATATGATAAAAGAGATCACTGGAGAGATTCAAGCTACTTGATCTCAAATATTTGATGATATCTATTCGAAAATTGTAATTTATCGCAAAAAGCTAAGCAGAACACCTCAACATGTCGGCGAATAAACGGCTGTGCGCCTAAACGACCTGGCGGGTTAATGTCCTGGCGCCTAAACGTCCTGCTCCCATTCTGGCGATTCAAGGAATATCGCGTTTCGATTTGGAGCCAGCAATTTTTCTTATTGCAGGTGGAGCCGACCCGGAGAGAATGGCAGCACCGAGGGTGGAAGAGTATGTGGCCGAGCTATTTACCGGATCGAACGTTTCCGTTCAAGTGATCAGCGATCAAGATACCCTTTTGCAGGAATATCCACTGTTCGCTTGCGTGAATCGAGCTGCATCTGTGATACCACGACATGCCGGCAGGATCATCTTTTTAACTTATGAGCCACCTAACCCTGCTTGCGTCCTGGAAACTCTCCTTCTGGTTGGAAAAGGCGTCACGTATGATACGGGTGGTGCTGATATCAAGTACGGAGGCAATATGGCTGGAATGTCACGAGACAAATGCGGGGCAGCCGCCGCTGCAGGATTTATGCAAGTTAGTATTACAAAATGAAAAACAGCATCTTTCAATCTTTCCTCAATTTGGTATATTACATCGACGCCTCTATTCCATACTGCTCCACGTCGCGTTTGGTCCGTATACACACAGAAAAAACAAAGGATAAAGCTTACATCGATCCCAGGTGAAAGATTTTTTTATAATTTAATCATTTATTTCTTCTTCTGATAATTAAGACTTTCAGTTTACCTAGATTTCTAGATATTTTCGATATAAATGCATTGGTACCATATAAATTGTTTTCATGTTTATAGCATTGTTATTTTAAGATTTATTTGAAGATAAATAAAAAGGACTAAATAAACATTCAAACAATTTATATGGTACCAATGAATTCATATCGAAAATATCTAAAAATCTAGGTAAACTGAAAGTCTTAATTATTAGAAGAAAAAGTAAATTATGTAAAAAAATGTGTCTGAATCTTTTTGTCTTTAAAAGTACACACCATAATTGAATTTACGATAAAAAATTAGGCTAATATTGTCCCAAATTTTTTTTTGGTAACTACGAAAAAAGCGAAGAAATTTAGAGTTTAATCTTTGATCTCGATGCGGAAGTGCAAGATTTCATCCGATTGGATTACATTTTTTTAGGGATTTTCTTTTTTTCATAAAAGAAGAAGAATTCCTAAAGGCACATTGCATTTTCAAACTTTCTGATTTTTGAACCATCGTAATATACAGTACTTAGTGTACTTTTGTAATCCTGATGAGGCCCTAATTAACGGACAAAAAACCTACAACTCAAGGCAAGTTTTATTATAATATTAGAAATGTAACATAACTTTGGATTTAATTAATCGAATTAAATCTTTAACCAGTGCAATTATTCTTTACCGAATTGCACTTTGAAATGATAAGTAAAAGAAAAATAAATAGTAACGATGAAGTGAGTAACTTAAGGTTACAAGTTACTCCATAAGTAGTAGCTAAGTTACGTTACAAGTTACAAGTAAGGTAACTTTTTCACTCGCTTCGTTACAAGTAATGAGTTACCAACCAACACTGGTACATCGACCAAACGCGACGTGGCACTGTACACCGCCTAAATGCGACTTGGAGCAGTATGGAATGGAGGCGTCAATATATGGGCGATTCTCTAGAACCTTAAGATTTTCAAATAAGAAATTTTTGAGAATAAACTTTATACGATACGTGTGACCTTTTGTGCATTGCTTCTTTCGATGAACAAAAGTCTTATAGCACTCGTGTACAACTGTTTACTTTGCTAATATTAATAATTAGAAAGGGGGCGTGAAATTAAATTCTTTTTTGAAAGTTGAGATTCAATTTTCTTTGAAGAAATCCCTTTTTTAACCGTTTCTCGTGGTATCGAAATACAAAATGTTACCGTTACACCAGTGACACGTAAATATTGAGACAAACTTCATGATCCAATTAAAATTTTTCTACATCTCCTACGTGATTTTTATTGATTTGAACAGATTCTAGAATCATTTTTGAACAAAGCACGTTAGTTACACATTTCTATCTTATGAAATATAAAGATGACAGACTTTAAAATTAATAAAAACGTAAAATGGACACTCTTTTAGAATGACATTTCGCATATATCAGAGATGAATTTACCGTCTGTATTACAAGTTTATGCATAAAAACTATTGTCAGACGTAGTTTTAGTCACAAATAAACATATCTTACAGTTAATTATTCTTACTCCTATCCTCTAACATTAATAAATAATGAGAACGTCAAATCTAAATGTTACTGAAAACTACTCATATATATCACCTGGAAAAAGTATTTTTTTTTTAAAGTTGAAATTATTATGTTACCAATAATTATCCTAGTGGAAATGAATATTCACAACAAAAAACAATAAATTAAAATAATTTACAACAACACGATTTGCAATTTTTTGTAATATATGAGATCAGGCAGTCTGACCCTGGCGATGTCACGGAATTGTTCGCGGCTAAAATATATTCAGAGTGTCTACTCACCTGGAAAACCTGGAAATGTCAGGGAATTTTGTTAGTCAGGGAAAATCAGGGAAAAGTCATGGATTTTTTTTTTAAGTCATGGAATTCTATCGATCGAGCTTATATTTGTTTTAAGAATTGTAATATTAAATTAAATAACGATGTTTTTTCATTTGTAAAAGGAAATTTATAGTACAAGCAGATTTATACTTATTTAAATCAAACTTGTTTTTACAAGGAACACAGTCCGTCCCCCATTTTTTACCTAGTCTTCTTTTTATTCTCTTTTCCCCCTTAAATCTAAAAAATTCCATAAAATACCTAAAATCGAGAATTCTTATTATTTTTCCTAATTTTTTTCGCAAAGTTTTGATTCATTTTTATAGAATTATAAGCAGAAATTTAAGACATTAGAAAACAAGACGCTTTTAAAAAGATTCTCTTTGATGATGCCGATTTTAAGTGTTTCCTTAACGATTTATTTGCTAATTTTGTTCATTTGAAAGCTATCGACAGCGAAGAAATGGCTAACGAGTTTTAACTGATAAACTAAACCCAAAAGATAAATAATTCTATTGCCTTTTTCCAGAAAAAAAAAACAAAAAAAGTCAAATCATCGAAAGTCGAAATATAAAAAGAAATTAAATATTAGTGTAGACTGTAGTTTGTAGAAACAAAATTTGTGAATCGAAAATAATATGCAAAAAAGTACCGTATTAGGAGTTAAAACCCTAAAAAAGTATAATTAATTTAGAACTGATTGTTATACGGCTGGATTGTACATATTAGCAAACTCCATATTTGAAAAAATTAATCTTATCTTCTTAATATTATTATTTTCGTGAATAATAATTTTTTCAATTTATATTTCTTACACTAGGTACATTCTTTTTTAAGATGTCACTAAAAAAGATTTGATACGTCTGAGAGTTTTCAACACATGAAAATATATTAGAAAAAGAATTTTTAAGTCCTAATGAAATATAAATAGAAAAGTAGGAAGTTTTTCAAACATATAGTCATTTTTGTATTTTTTCAAATAATTTGTTTTTAGCTTACTAAGAAAAATAATTTGCAGAATTCAGGGTTGTATACTAAAAAGAATGCACTAGAAAAAAATGGACAAGAATATAGTATGAAAATCTATCTACGGATAAAAATACATTTTTAAAATTTTCAAATATGATCACTGTTAAATTCCATTGTTTATCATTTTTCAATCTTTGATCTTCTTGAATTTTGTTGTAATGTATTTTTGTATTATAAAGTGCTGAGGTGATCAGCAAAACTTTTCAAATCAAGCTAAAAAAAAAATTTCAACACAAAAAGGACTATATAGTATGTTGAAAAGTTTTTCGCAAAAAATACCCCTTTTCACTCAAAATTATACTACTGAACAGCTGTGATTCCTGTTTTTATCATTTCCACTAATCCTAGGAAAATATATTTGAATAAAAATATTAATGTGTTAAATATGTACTGAATGTTAAGTACCTATCAAAATAATAAAAACATTTGTTTTAAATCTTGAAATTCATGGACTTTCGTAACAAATTAAAAAATTGATTAATTCTGTTTTTAATATTACTTATTTCTTTAATTACTCGATGGTGATCATATGAGTATATTTAAGAATATCCTGTTATCATATGGAAAAGTACCATTTCTACACATTTAGACATGTATAAGGACTGAAAAAACATTATATCAACGCGTCTAATTGTTGTATACTAATTCTTATTTCCTTTTTAATTTTCCGATTTGTTAATAAATGTAGATAATTACAATTTAACCATTCACAGATAGATAATTGAAGGGGTTATTCAAGTATGATGTTATACTTTGAAGGATTTTAGGATCAGAATTGCTTAAAAATTTCGGTACTTAATACTTGAATGGCTCCGTATTAAGAAAAATTATACCTGGAAAAATCTATAGGTATCTGGAAGAAACCCGGAATTGTCAGGTAATTTCTTTTTCAGAATTTGAGTAGACACCCTGATATTGTTTTCCTATGCAAAATATAAGACACACAATTTTTTGCTTTTGACCAAAAAATGGTTTTCACGAACTTAGGGCTACTTGAATATTTATGGTAAGTGAATAATGAGAAAATTGACGAGAATTTTCTTTAAAATGTTTATCTTACGAAACAATTAACATAATTTAATTTTCTTTGCGGCAGTTTCCAGCGATATATACACTTTTTTAAATCTCTTGAAAAAACTTGAAATTTTTTTTTAAATTACTAAAATGGCGTACATTTTTCGAAAAGACTTAATAATCCAAAATATTAATTATTTTTTTAAGCATTCATAGTTTTATGTTCTAAAGAAGCTAAAATCATTTACAGTTACAGAATATACAGTTATGTAATTAAGAACTATCATATCTGTTAGATTTCAAATAAGAAAATTGATGAAAACAGTAAAGTAAGAAGTAAAATAAATCAAAACATAACAGCAGTAATCATAATTTCATAAATTTTCTTATTTAAATTCTAAAAGATCTGATATTTCTAAATTCTGTAATGAATATGATTTTAGCTTCTTAAGGACATCAAGATATGAATTTTAAAAAAATGAATTGATATTTTGAAAAGCTTACTTTGTTGTTTGATAAATTTATTTTACAGAAATAAATTTCTATAAAAACAGAAATTAATTTCAAAATAAAAATAACTGTTTCATATATAATTTTTCAACTGCAATATTCACCAAAAAACCATTTTCTCATTGTGGGTAAAGCTCACAGGATATCTTCCCCATATTACTATAAATTAAAAAGAATCACAAGTGGTATTTTTGAGAAAATTGACTTTTTAGTTTTTCCGAAGAATGTACGCCATTTTAGTTTTTTTTTTAATGTTCAAGTTTCTTTGATGGATTTATAGGAGCGGAAATAGCGCTATAAGCTACTACAAATAAAATCAAATTATGTCAATTTGTACCCAAGATATAACATTTTTAAGAAAATTTTCGTAAATTTTTTCATAATTCACCTAAATATTCAAGTAGCCCTAAGATTGTGATAAAAATTTTTTTTGTGAAAAGCAAGTATATGTGTCTCATGTTTTGCCTTGGAAAATAATATATTTCAGCCCTAAACAATTCAGTGACACCGATTTCTATTATAATTATTTTTATAATTTTCCGATTGTTTTTTAAAATCTTTAAACATTGTAGAAAATTTCAAATATATCCCTACGAGAAACTATAAATTTAGCTACAATTCGCACGTATTTAAAAATTGAACAAAGAGTTGCAATTTTCACATTAATATACGTTATTGCAATTTATTGTTTTTTATTGTGAAAATACATTTCCACCAGAGTAGACATCATCAAAACATATTTTGAGTTTTTGCTTGACTATTATTTTGAACTACCATATATATTCTATATTAAGGATGCTTTCTGCGTATTGTACACTCCACTTGAAAACTGAGAAATTTTTGTAATGTTTTATAAAATCGAAAGAAATATACTGACTGTTAATTGTAATAATTTTAGAAGAGATACTGACGCTTACTTTAGAAAAAGTTGCTTGGTCTAAAATTGTTTATTTAACAATTGTGACTTGTGTTTTTGTGTTTTTACTTTCGCTATAGAAACAAAAAAAAACAATTTTTAATAAATCCCAACCAAATAGGCAGAGTTGTACAGAATCTTTCAAGGAATAAAATCAGCTATTAAGCTGACTGTTTAAGAAAATTGTTTTTCCACAAACTAATCAACAAAATTCTTTGTAAATAACATGCCTTAATGGAGATGTGTTTTTCCAATAAAATACAATAACTTATAATAACTTACAATGAAGTTCAGTAATGCGAAATTGTATTTTTTTGTAATTATTTTTTCATTACATTTGAAATTTTTATTTGAGTGTCTGAATTCTAGCAAAAACTTGTACTTACTAGTAGAATTATTTTTATAATTTACCACCGTTTTTTAAAAATGGTTAAAAATTGTAGAAAATGACATGATATGAATGAAATGATACATGACCGTTTTGAAAAAATTAAGTGGTTTGATCTAGAAACAATTTTTTGAAAATAAAAAAAGTGCATAGACTAACGTCCCCAATAGTGGGCCACCTATCTGAAGTCGGCCACTCCATATAAAATAATTTCACATATTATCTCATAAATATTGATGTTATGAATAAACATTTTCACTCAAGATTCCGAAAGACATGGAGAATTATTTAAGATTTCATGTGCTTGAAGATTTTGAAAATCCGCTTAGGAATAATGTTTTTTCACGATGCACTTCAAATATTTTACATTTTAAAAATGAATATATGTTGACCCTAAGTATCAATATATAAAAAAATGGAATGTGACACGCATAACCAATCACTGACAGGGACTGCCCGTATAACTGACGTCACATCAATCATAAAAGCTCTCATCCTCACAAGTTTTTTTCCACTTTTAAAAATCAATTCAAAAAGTATTTGAACCTAATATTGAATTATTTCTTATAAAAATAAACACAGTTTGATTTCCTCTGTAAGATGCAATAATTATTTATTGTATTCATGACACACACCGATTCTCTATTTTGTATTTGAATAATTATTTTGTTTGAAGAAGTCAACTATTATTGAATAAATATTTATCATAACGATTCACATAAGACGGATTGCCAAAATGTAGACCATTTTGGACAATGTGATTTTCGAAAACAACACAGTTTCCAAAGCGCCTAAAATATATTTTTCAGAGTAAAGGTAATAATCCAAAAGAGTATGAAATTATAAAACTAAGAGATCAAGGAATGTGTTTGTGTTGGATATGAATTTACATGTTGCTAAAGGTCGTGTGACAAGATATGCGACTATGATAAAAGAAAATTCATAAATTTTTCAAAAATATATGCAGAACAGATAAAAATATTTAAAAATGTGGTATGATAAATCAATATGGAGTGTTACTGGACATTTTATAAAAAATATTACGCAAAAATACTGATCATTATTTACTATTATTTAGATTCAACGTTGACAAATCGATTTTCAACTATACTTAAATCCTCGTAAGTATAAAATGGCGTTAATATTATTTAGCAATTTTTCATTTGTTTGTAGTTTGGGACAAGTACGTATCGAGACATTCTAAGTACGTTTTTATTTATAATTTCTAAACGAAGTCGTCAAAATTTTTGAAGCTTTACTAAATTGCGCTTTAATATAACTACTTTACTGAGATATTGAAAAAAAATTATTATGTCAAGAAAAAGTGGAAAAGTGACTTGGACTTAAAGTGGTTAACTGTTTGGCAATCTCCCCTGAATATTTATTTTGTGCGAGGTTGCCCACTATAAACACGTGGCCCACTATTGCTGTTACCCTACTTCCTCATAGAATGAAATATATGGTAAGAGCACCGGTTATCGGCATCTTCCCATGTGAAAATATTTTGTCTTGAATTTGTCTTCAAGACGTTAAAGTCTAGCTCCGTCTCATAAGCCAGATTTCACAGATATAAAAATTTATCTTACGTTTGTGGTTACAGCTCTCAGTGGCAAGACTAACGGAACTTGTCTCAAGACATGAAGATTTCTGTTAGGTCTTGGCCAAAGGCCTATAAAAAAAGGACCAGATCATCTAGACTCAAATTTAAAAATTAATTTTTGGTTCAATTTTTAGAATAGCTATTCAAAAGTAAAAAAATTAGAATATCGGGGTCTTAACGACTATAGCCATCTAAAATTGGGTTCAAAAATATTAATATTGTAGTTTTCTATTAAGATCTTCTAAACCGTAATAAATACGGAAAAACGGGCAACATTTTCGGAATTGTTGTCAAACGTGTATAATAGTGACAACAAATGGAATGAAATGGATTTATTCAATATGCATATTGTGTAATAAATTTACGAAATAATTTCAACATAAACAAAGATTAGCTTTTATGACGGCAAGGATGACCCTCCATTTCGCCAGGGTAGGTAGGCATTGGAAACCTTTTTCTTAGTTCAAGGCATAAGTAAAGTCTGGCTCCGTTTCCTAAGCCAGACTTTAAGAACGTCTTCAACAAGTCTTGGAAATGTCTTGATTGCCTGTCATCAAGACGAAACGCAATACGAAATATTTTTGCACGGGCTAAGAGGAAAATTATACTTTAGGAAATAAATGAAAACATAAAATATTGAATTCTAAAATAGTGATAATTATACATACACTCAAAATTTAATGCAGAATACAGTGAAATGTTCAATTTTTATTAAAAGTTTACGAACGCTCTAAAACTACTTTAAAACATTGATTAAAAATAAATTGTGCATATGAAAATATTGAATAATTCTTCTATTAGTAATTGTAAATTTAGTATTTTATCACTTTCATTTTGGACAGCAGCTGTAAAGATTTAGCCATGTTTTCTTCGGTATACGTTTTTCTTTCGTCAGGCATAGTGATGGGCATACCTATGCCAATAAATGAAATAAAATAAAAAACTTGATAACTGTTACTAATTTTCTGCTTTAAATTTGCGTACAGTCTACTATTACGGAATTTTCTGTAATTCTAGCCCTAGCGCTATACTTGATAAGGCAAATCAACAAATAATTCAAAAATAGGATATCTTTCTCAAATTTCCTCAAGACGTATCGCCCACCGATTGAATAAAAACTTTTACTATTATATGTAATAACACAAATTCTGGCGTAATACTTAAAACACTGCATAACAATATCATTAAACAAAAATATATATGAAAATAATAAAAATCGAGTTATTAGTTGAATAAAAACAATATCTTTACCTATACCCTAAAGGAATAAATGTGTAACTTTGTACTTGGAGGTTACGATTACCGGCATATAAATTTTAGCTTCATATATTATTATTTTTAGCTACCTTTACATCTACCTAATAACGACTTTTGTCGTTTCAGCTCTTTTAACACTTCATTTTGTGAAAATACGCCAAATACTTCCTGTGCACACAAGAATTTGGGATAACATAATCTTACTTTTTCTGACGAGGCAGGGTGCCAACGAATAAGCCCATTCCAGAAATGCATGGTCTGGTCATTGGCACTAGGGTACCAACAACTAGAGATCATACTTTTTGTATTTAATGTCATTTGCACCCCCTCCCCAAAAAAATTAATTAATACAATATTACTAAGGTTTAATGCTTATTTCTATTGAATTTTTAATATTTCTTTAAAATACCCACGAAAAATAAAACAGATTTACTTGTATATAACGTTGCCGTAACAAAATTTATAAAATGTCCCCAGCTGAAGATTTTCTTTAGAAAACCCGATAAATTCTTGGCACCCTAAAAATAAAAGTGAATTTAATATTTCACTACTGAAATTGACATTATTTTGCATAAGTTGTACATATCCTTGTACGTAAAAATGATAGCTCAATTAAACTAATATCAGCAAGATACGATAAATGTTCGCATTTTCTTAAAATTTAACGAAAATTAGAGGGGGTGCCAATAACCGGCGCAGTGCCAACCACTAGTGCTCTTACCCTATTAGAAAATGAAGGTGCTAAACATTTTTTTTGTGTAGGTCGTAAACTTGTTACAACCACCGTCAGTAAAGGTGGTCGCAGCTTTGTGCGTCGTGAGGAACAGCATTGGCGAAAATTGCTACGTCTCAGATGAAGTGATTACTGCCAAGTCAGGTGTGAGGGTTCGCGTAGGGAATACTGACGCGGAAGGCCGCATGGCAATGGCGGACGCACTTTGTCACATTAAAGAAATGGCACTCTGTTCAATAAATCCACATATCTTTACTATCGCCACACTCACTGGCCATGCAGTACTTTCAGCGGGTGCAGGATACTCCGTAAGTATTTTTTAACCCCTATACTTTTTCTCCATTAAAAATGCTTTAATGTACCTTAGTAGCTGTCCTATCTAATGAGTAGATTAGCTGGTGGAGTTTTCCTCCTATAACAAGGGATTTAACTAATGATTTGCAGCACTTTAATTTTTATTATCATTATTATTATACCATTAAGCCAAATCCCTTTCGGGGTAAGCGTAACTCGTTCGGTTCTAGCATCGTTGTAATACACATGGTGAGGGTGAGTAAGGGAGTGTAGGAGAAGGGATAGGTTTTAAATCAATCTAGAAGTCGCGTTTTACTCATTTAAATACTCTTTACCCAATCACATCCACGAAGCAAAGCTCTTCACGAAGGGCCCATTAGTATCCAAAATCTTTCGTTTCAGGCGTCACTCTTCTTGCTCTTGTTTCTACGACGCTTTATATCTCTTCGCTTTAGAGTCTCATTCACACATTCCAACCATCTCAGCAAATTCCTTTCACACTTTTCAATTAATGTTTCTTCTACACCACATTCTTTGAGAAACCACTCATTACAGATTTTGTCCATTAGCGTTTTACCGCACGTATTCCGCAGAAAGTGCAGGCTAACCCTGTTCACTTTACTCCTATCCTTTTCTTGATATATCCACATAGAAAAAAGTTTAGTTTAGGATTACAGCTTGTTTTCAGTGAACCTTGTCTCCATGCATAGTGCATAAGACTGTCCTTCTTCCTCGGAGCTAGTTTATATTACACCTTCAAACTAGCCCAGTTTTAGGACATTTTCTCTAAAATATGAGAGGGGACATTTTAGCCTTAAACTGAGCGTAACTTTCGCGCACACTGTAATATTGACTCAATCTATGGCAGGGACGTTTTTTCGACAAATTGAAAATTTTCGATATTTGAATGTGTTACTAGCACACAGTTTTAACAGCACCTCTTTCTCCTTTATATGGTGTCTGTCCGACGCCTAGATCTAATAAAACATCGAAGTATGGTATTCTTAACCTAGGTTGCTGCGCGCACTTTTCACACCTACATATGTTGGAGCGGACATTTGAATCGTAAAAACGGAAATTAAAGCACAATGTCAAATTCATGAAATTTCACTTGCCTATATCGTACTGAACTAGCACGATTTTTCTTAGAATTCTCAAACATTGCACAGAAAAGCTGTGAGCATACGAAGCATTCAATTTGCAACTGGTGACAAATATTATACAGGTATATTTTTGGGATTTGGTCTAACTATTATATGTTATACCTTTTCATGAGGGCTTCTGTCATGACTATAAGCTTTTGTTCCTATTTCAGGGAGCCTGCCCGTAAATTTTCATGTAATATAACTTGTATTTCAAGTATAGGATTACCTATGAAATCACGGTGACCAAAAAATGACACTTCCGTGAATACGCCCATACACTGAACATCCAGGAGGACATAACGCAGTCTTGCTTGATGCCCTGCTTAATATCAAACCAATCGCTCAGTTGTCCATTTACTCTAACACTCACTTTACTGCCATTATATATTGTTTTTATTTCTTTTAGAAGCCAATCATTCACTCCATACTCTTTCAGGATTTCCCAAAGTTTAGTTCTTCTATCTACCTTATCGAAAGCTTTTTCCAGATCAACAAATGCACAACTGTTTTCTTGACCCTTAAACTTTTTTCTATGATCTGTCTCAAGCTAAACATCTGATCTGCACATTATCCCTCTAGCATAAATCCACATTGGACTTCCCAGATTTTTTCTTTTGTTATTCCCATGACCTTAATAATAAGTATTTTGGTAAATATTTCGCCCACGGTACTTAGAAGGCTAATCGCTCTATAATTAGTACAATCACCTTTATCACGCTTTCCCTTGCAGAGTGGAACGATAATTAATCACCTTTCTCCCATCATTTGGAACTTCAATGTTCTCAGCACACATATTCAGAAATTCGCTCCGCCACAAAAACAAATATCTGTCACCGCTCTTAAACATTTCAGCGATGATACCATCCACACCAGCAGCCTTGCCATTCTTTAGTTTCTTAAGTACGGATATAATGTCGTGGATGTCGATTCTTCTTTCGCTACCTACAACGGGATTGACTAACGTATCCTTATTTATGTCACAATTGTTATGCTCCATAGCTTGACCTCCATATAATTTCTTGAAAAAGTCACACATATAGTCATTCACTTTGTCCGCATCACATACCATTTCACCATCAGCATTCCTAATTCCGAATCATTCAGTGCTAGTACTTCCTTTGCTAATCATTTTAATCCGTTACGAAAATAATTTCTTATATCCTTCAAAATCATTTTTATTTGTTTATCTTCTTCCGCTTTGATTTTATCCTTGCTTTCTTTGACTAATATCTTTGCTTTTCTGTTTTTATCCCTGTATCTAATTGTTTTTTAGTCTAGTCCTCTCCTCATTGCTAAGCAATTTTAATTTCCTATTTTATGTAAATTTCCGTAGGATATATAAGTTGATTTCAAAAAATTTGAATTTACGAACTGACCCTACAAGTTGTAGAATCCTGCAATCAATATTCTCTCAAATCCAGAAATATTGCTCGCTGCATAAATCATTGTATCTGAAAGTTTTAGTGACAGACTCGATTATTATTCGCAAGTTTCCTTATTATTTTTCAAGAATATCCTGTGATTTAACGATCCATCTTTTTGCATTTTATGCAATCCCTTGTACGGTAGTATTGCGGTGTCTACTTTGCATTTCTAACTGCATACGACTCTTTTTTTATTTCTCTTTATTTGGCACGTTCTTTCGTCCTCTTCATCATTGTACGTTCTTGCATGCACCGTTTCCTGTTTTTCTCACGTGCCGCAATTACTTAATAACTCACTTCTCTACCTTCTTTAGATAATTACGAAAAGGCTCTCCGTCTTTGATCATGAGGAGAAGCTTTTCTTTTACCAATCTAGCTACTCCCCTTCTGAGTATACATTTTCAAAGCCGTTGTAATAACAAAGTAGAGCAAAACGCAGGCAGTCAAAAAAGTCTTTGTGAGAAATTCACGGTTCAAAAGCTTCTGTCTTGAAGAATGAAAAGTTTACAAAATTGTTTAAAAATACTTTTCTCAAAATTTAAAATACTGAAATTCAGATAATAAGTCGTGTATTCATCGGCAATTATACATTCGTTGAATCTTCAGGCTTCTAGAGTTTTCTATGAGGGTATATACGGGCCTACAAAGTGCTGATCTTTCAGGTTATTTGTTCTTTCTCTAAAACTGTCGATATGAGTCTGCTAGTTCAGCACCATAGGAAGTGATATGAACTTTCATATTAGTAGTATTTGCATTCATATATTCTTCTACTAATTTTATTTAACCAGTTTTTAATACTATAATAGAACATTGATTGTTATTCCAAAAAAGTATATAAATAATTAATTGATCCTCACTAATTAAAAATGATAACTGAAGCTCACTCTCGTCCACTTGACTTATGCAAACGGCAATCTAATTTAATGCAGGTCGTCATGGATAATGCAGTTGCAAGACTGGTCAGCAACGGGCAAAAGCTCCAAGCTTCTGGTGAAACCATGGGAGATCCGTTCGAAATCTCTCGTCTGCGCAGGGAGGATTTCAAATTCCACGAAGGTCGCGCTGAGGGTGACGATGTTATTCAGGGATTCTGCAAATCAAGTTCCCAATTACAAAGAGGACACCAGGGCCCAGCAGCCTTTCTCGTTATTGCATCTGGTCTGGACAAGGTACGTAAAATTTTGCAAAATATCAAAATTATCCAAAAAAACTTCAATTTAAGTAGTATATTCTATATTGTGCGCCCAGGGTGAAGAAGAGTGAAATCATCTTCCTGACTCGGTGTACACGATATTTTTTTCAACATCTGTATGAAAAAGTGCTACTTTGTTATGCCTGTAAGAGTGGATTGCAAGATAACTCAGAAATATTGAGGTTAGGTTGTCGTAGTTCGATCCCTCTGACGTCATTTAATTTCCTCCCGCAAGAGCTACTTTCCTTCCCGGTGGGAGAGAATAATGCGAAATCGTTCAATCAGAAACTGCGAATCATCGAACCGTGAACTGTGCATGGGCCTCAGTTGTTTTTCCTCGATTTCTCTGAAATCAACTGTTTTGCTTCCATTTTCATGCAGGTGTTGCAAAAAATAATTTTTGTAACAGATTCATGAGTATCGCGATATTCTGCACATGTAAAGCGGGACGAAAATGCTTTATTCCTACCTAGTGACGGATAGTGAAGTGGCGCATGCTCACTACCACAAATTTAACTCCCTAGGGAGTTTTAATTGATGACGAAGCGGGAGTTATTTCTTCACTCTGCCAGATATTGTTAAAACCTAACCTTCGTAATTCATCACTGTGATATCACAATTTCCATATACGTCTGTTACACAAAATATCGTGTGCAACTAGTTGCACAATATACTATTGTCAAAGATTTCATCATCTCTCAGTCCCGCAAACAGAGCAATACTACTAAAATGTTATCTAGATTTCTATATTGACTTATTCCTTTTTGAACTGGATGTTTTCAATTTCGAGAACGCAATTGGAATTCTCTTCAAAAACCGAATTTACTTAGCAACGAGTGTTGCTCGTGAGCTACTACAATTCGTTGGTGAAAACATGACATATCTCATAAAAAATTGCAGAACACATAGGTTTCGATACCAACAAAGATAATGGTATCATTTATTAACGCAAGCTTAATCCCTAGAATGCAAATTGCTGGTTCTCTGTTGGCGAAAAGCGTAAAGTATGAGTAACACGGAGTGGTAAAATATTCGCGCTGATTAAAACAAATCTTGAACCTCGGAATCTGGGATGCAATTTCCTCCCTGGTGTATTTATACTTGGTATCTAGTATCAGTGCGTGTCACTTTTTTTCTGTTGTCTTTCGATTCTAAAGCGGGGATATATCGGAATGTCTGCACATATGCCATACTCTATCATGCAGGACCACTTTCAAATATACATATCCCAAACATGTGACGCCCTTCGCAACTCTAGACGAGTATCACAGCCACATGGCACACTCAACTTCAGTAATCATTCAATATATAAGTCGTTAGTACTGTAAATAGACGAGATTCCAACACTTCGTGTACTTCAGAGATATGGATAGAATACTCCACCACTATCTTCTAGGGGTTATTCTAAGAATCTAAGGGATAATTCTCTACGAAAAAATTGTGATTTCAAAAAAACGTTAACTTGAACTAAAATCTTACATAAATCAAAGAATTCGCAATAATGTAATAAATTTCAGAAAGCCTTGAAGATTTCAAATATTTTACAAATATTTCAAGAAATCTTTTGCGATTTCATAAATATTTCAAAAGATTGCAAGATACTTCAAAGATTTGAAACAAACGTTAACTTAAACTAGAATCTTACATAAATCAAAGAACTCACAAAAATGTAAGAGATTTTAGAAATTCTTAAATATTTCAAGAAATTCTTTGCGATGACATAAAGATTTCAAAAGATTGAAAAATATTTCAAAGATTAGAAATGAACCTTGACTTAAACTGAAATCTTACATAAATCAAAGAATTCGCAAAAATGTAATAGATTTCAGAAAGCCTTGAAGATTGCAAATATTCTACAAATATTTCAAGAAATCTTTTGCGATTTCATAAATATTTCAAAAGATTGCGAAATACTTCAAAGATTTGAAACAAACGTTAACTTAAACTAAAACCTTACATAAATCAAAGAACTCACAAAAATGTAAGAGATTTTAGAAATTCTTAAATATTTCAAGAAATCTTTTGCGATTTCATAAAGATTCCAAGAGATTGCAAAATACTTCAAAGATTTGAAACGAACGTTAACTTAAACTGAAATATTACCTAAATTAAAGAATTCACAAAAGTGTGAAAGATTTCAGAAAGATTACAAATATTTTAAATATCTTACAAAGATTTCAAGATATCTTGTGATTTCACAAGATTGCAAAATATTTCAAAGATTTTAAACAAACTTTACTTAAACTGGAATCTTGCATATATCAAAAAATTTACAAAAATTTGAGAAAGATTTTTAAAATTCTAAAGATTTTGCAAAAATTTCAAGAAATCTGTTGCGATTTCAAAAAATTTTACAAAGATTTCAAAAGATTGCAAAATACTTCAAAGGTTTCCACCGAACATTAATTTAAACTAAAATCTTTCATAAATTAAAGAATTCACCAAAATTTCTAAGATTTCAGAAATATTTCAAACATTTCAAATATTTTACAAAGATTTCAAGAAATCGTTTACGATTTCACAAGACTGAAAAATATTTCAAAGATTTCACAAAGACTTGAAAAGATTGAAAAATAATTTAAATGTTTCAAACAATCGTTAACTTAAACTAAAATCTTACATAACTCGAAGGATTCACAAAAGTGTGAAAGATTTCAGAATTATTTCAAATATTTTAAATATTTTCAAAGATTTCAAGAGAACTTGCGATTTCACAAGATTGCAAAATATTTCAAAGATTTCAAACAAACGTTTACTTAAACTGAAATCTTGCATATATGAAAAAATTTACAAAAATTCGAGAAAGATTGTAAAAATTCTAAAGATTTCACAAAGATTTCAAAAGATTGCAAAATACTTCAAGGATTTCAAACAAACGTTAATTTAAACTAAATTTTGACAAAACTCTTAAGAATTCACAAAAATGTCAAAGATTTCACAAAGATTTTAAAAGATTGCAAAATACTTCAAACGTTTCCACCTAACATTAATTTAAACTGAAATCTTACATAAATCAAAGAATTCATGAAAATTTCGAAGATTTCAGAAACATTTCAAACATTTCAAATATTTTACAAAGATTTCAAGAAATCGTTTACGATTTCACAAGACTGAAAAATAGTTCAAAGATTTCAAACAAACGTTAATCTAAAATAGAATCTTACTCAGATCAAAATATTTACTAAAATTTCAGAGATTTCAAAGATTTCAAAAGATTGTCAAATAATTTAAAGGTTTCAAACAAACGTTAACCTGAAGTAAAATCTTACATAAATCAATGAATTCACAAGAACTTCTAAGATTTTAGAAATATTTCAAATATTTTACAAAGATTTTTCAAAGATTTCAAGAAATCTTTTGAGATTTCATAAAGATTTCTAAAGATTGAAAAATATTTCAAAGATTTGAAACGAACGTTAACTTAAACTAAAATCTTACATGAATCAATAAATTTACAAAGGTGTAAAAGATTTCAAGAAATCTTTTGCGATTTTATAAAGATTTCAAAAGATTGCAAAATACTTCAAATATTTCAAATATTTCAAACAAACGTTAACTTAAACTGAAATCTTGCATAAATCAAAAAGTTTACAAAAATTTGAGAAAGATTTTGAAGATGTCAAAGATTTTACAAAGATTTCAAGAAATCTGTTGCGATTTCAAAAGATTTCACAAAGATTTCAAAGATTGCAAAATACTTCAAAGATTTTAAACAAACGTTAATTTAAACTAAAACTTGACATAACTCTAAGTATTCACAAAAATTTCAAATATTTTACAAAGATTTCAAAATATTGCAAAATACTTCAAAGGTTTCCGCCAAACGTTAATTTAAACTAAAATCTTACATAAATCAAAGAATTCACAAAAATTTCCAAGATTTCAGAAATGTTTCAAACATTTCAAATATTTTACAAAGATTTCAAGAAATCGTTTGCTATTTCGCAACACTGAAGAATATTTCAAAGATTTCAAACAAACGTTAACTTAAACTAGAATCTTACATAGTTCAAAATATTTACTGAAATTTCAAAGATTTAAAAGATTGAAAAATACTTCAAATGTTTCAAACAATCGTTAACTTAAACTAAAATCTTACATAACTCGAAGGATTCACAAAAGTGTGAAAGATTTCAGAAATATTTCAAATATTTTAAATATTTTACAAATATTTCAAGAGAACTTTTGCAATTTTAAAAAAATTCAAAAAGATTTTAAAGATTTCACTAAGATTTCAAAAGATTGCAAAATACTTCAAGGATTACAAACAAATGTTAACTGAAATTAAAATCTTACATAAATCGAAGAATCCACAAAAATTTCAAAGATTTCAGAAAGATTTTCAGAATTATTTTGCGGTTTCAAAGATAAATGTTTAAATACGCTTTTAATTTTTAAAATTTTAAATTCTGAACGTTACAAATTCATTTCCTTCTTCTCAAAGTTTTCAATTTGAAATTTATTGTTGAATTTTGAAAAATATATGGCTAAAAAAAATATGGCAAAATATTCAAATTTCACAAACTTATGCTTTTTCAAATACAATAGTACAATTTCAAAGTTCAATTGGGAATTTTTCGATTTTACACGCTTTCAAAGAAAAGTTTTGATTTTTAAAAGACTTGAATATACACATTTGCAAATTTGAACGTCTAATAATTTTAAAGTTCTAAATCATATTTGTGTTGAATTAAAGTGTTCTAATTTTGAAGGACTTACGATATACAAGTGTTTCTTCTTAAATGTTTTGAATACAAAATTGTTCAATTTGGATCAATAAAATTTCAAACTTTGCAGTCGTTTTGAATACGGATTTTTTCATCTTTATATTCTGAATGCGAAACCTTTTAACACTTTTTGTTTAAAAAATGATACTTTCTGCATATTAAGATTAAATTCATCATTTAGATTTTAAAACGATTACGTGGTTTGTTAATGACGCAGCAGAAAAAAAATCAGAACCTAAGAAATTGTTAACATCGTCTGCATCTGATGCTTTAGATTGCCTCGATAATTAATTAATTCATTGTTATTAGGAGCAAGAAAAAATTACGAACTAATTAATTTTTCACTGCTTGCGGCTTACGTTACATTTCCTGACGAAGGTATATTTTACAGGAAATTAAATTAGTTAGGGTTTCACTGAGTAAGCTTCGTTCCTTTTTTATTAATTAAAACGTTTTCAAACTTTGGTTTGACGGAAGGTGAAAATAACGTTTTTCTACGTTATTATTATTTTATTGGTTTTATGATTTTATGATTTTATGATGGTATAAAATTTGATTTATAGCATGGTCGAGAGTCGAGAAAACCTTTGCCGTACACCCATCTGGACATAGCAGGTAGTGCTGGAGATCTTCCACAGAATCCAACTGGTTCACCAATTTTAGCTCTAGCTAAACAATTTCTCATGCGTGATTTGGAAAAACAATGGGCTAAGGATACTGATGCCAAATCTCCAGAAAAGTGAAGAATATCATGAAACGTTAACCATTTTCCTTTACCTTTCAGTCTAACCACCTCCAAGCCATTTATAGATATATATTGTATACTATATAGCTTTATTATTCTTTTTGTACCATGCACATATTTCCAGAATCAACAGATACGAAATTAGTGTTTAGGCCTTGAAAACTTAAATACATGTAAAACGTATACTATTGTTTTTAATGCGAAAACAGATAAGTTAAGATCGCAGTTTGCTCATAATAAAAATAATCTACTCAGAATTTTTTTACGTCTTAACGAATCTTCCTTTCTTCAAAAAACTTATCCCAAATCTCCTTGTTACTTTCTCTCCTCATCACTGTAAAGCTTTAACAATATTCCAAGTATCAGTTTAAAAAAAATTTAAAATGATGTTTATTCAGAAATAAGAGCAGGTCAAATGGATATGAAAGACAGTAAAATTCTTCTCACAGTTGTGAGTGCAAATATTTGCTCTATTAATTTTTGCAGAAGTGGCGCGTATGCATTTTTATGGACGGTATAGGATTAAGATGGCCGGAATAGATTAGAGTATTCATATTATTCAACTCACGTTCTTCTATTTTATTACTTTTTTACATCCAAACATTATCTCTCGGTTATAGCACGGCGCTTGCAGCTGTTCGCCGTTGAAATATACCCACATCGACATGTCAGGACACCTACCATTACCTCATCACCTATCATATTCTGGCAATCCTGTCCTGGCCCTTTCTTTCTGTTACCTGATCCAAGGAAAGTGTCTCGCAGTTCGAAATGATATGCCTTTTGAGATGCAGTATATTTGCGAAGTGGATTCAAAACCTGTATGTATCCCACCTTGTCAACTTTCTGACCAATCAGGGACTTGTCCAAAAGATAATCATCAAAATTGCGAAAATTCTTGCCAACCTACTTGTCCACCATCTTCAGAACCGATTTGTGTTATTGAACCTATGTGTCTTCCTAATGTGAAGAGAAATGGGTTGCGCTGTTGAGGCTAACTGGGGTATTTTTATATTTTCGTACGATTTACTTATACATAACTTAATAAAAGGATATGGAAGAATTATGAGTTTCATTATGTACTTAAAAAAAAATACTAAATGATATTTAGTTGGGTTACTTCCGTGTTGAAAATCCGCACATAGTAAAATACATAGGAACTACGTAAGAACATATATTGATTCCTGTCTCGAATATATGAGTACATCTCGAGACGGGACGGGAAACGATAAAGGATTACATAAGGGTTCTTATATTAATTCCTTTATGGAAGCGTATGAATTATTCCTATACACAAGATGTCACATAAAATAATTATTATTTTGTAAGTATGTTTTGCAAGTATTGTAGGTATAATCGTCAAACTTTGAAGCCACTTAAAACTACTGCACAGTCATAACTATTTATGAAGACTTCTACCAGTCATAAGGTTTTATTGAGAAACACTCTATATTATAGATTTCCTATATACCTGCAACAGATTCACATCCCATCTCAAGATGGTTATTTTATCCTACATGTACACTGTTAAAAATGTTTGTGATTTTACAATACTTTACAATACAAATTGTAACATAAAATTGCGAGTTTTGTATTGTAACGCTAAATTGCAATAAAGTAATTGTAAAATTATAATACAAGTATTGTAAACCCAGAAAAAAATTTTCTTCATCCAACAAAATTGTGTTGTTGACTGCAATTGTTTGATTTTAGAAACCATTTTGGTTATGTTAACAAAATTTTTGTTCAGTTGACCAGATTCGTTTGCCTCAATCAATAAAAGTTTTTGGTTGAATCGTTTTATTGATTTTAAAAAATATTTGATCGATTAAACAAAATGTTTTGGTTGAATCTACCAAATACTTTAATAGAGCATTTCACTAGAATCTAGCAAAATATTTGGTTGATTCAACCAAAATATTTTGTTGAAAGGATCTTAAAAGCGACTCACGCATG
>JAUMHM010000016.1:26010255-26020675 GCA_032362435.1 Melikaiella ostensackeni | reverse complement strand
TTTTTATAAGAAAATCCTAATGATGCTAATACCATGTGAAATTCGTTTCACATTTATACATATTTTTATTATGCACTACAAATTTTAGAATTTTATGATTTAGTATTATGAATAACAGTATGAAAGAGTATACTACTTTAACGTTTATTCACTTGCAACGAAAGACTCATATTTTCCATGAGTAATATTGAAACTTCACCCATTGATGTAATATGGTTTTTTAAATTGTATACAACTGAAGAGGCCCTTCGTCGAAGAGCGAAACGTTGAAAATTTTAACAAATATATATGACCAGTAGACCGACAAAATTTGACATCAATTCATTTATGGCAAATGTCACTCACTAGGTTTTTCCGTTGGGCAGCAGCATAAACTTTGCTTCCCTTTTCGATTCGGTTCATGTTCGACTTTACAAATAATTTGTTTTTTGAATGAACCATCATTATCCCTGGTCTATCATCATTATCCCAGTTCGTGGTACTTAATTGTCAAATTCTACTCATGCATATACGGTCTATTGCTGATTAGCATACATAAATTAGGAGAACTTGAAGATTTACGGAAAAATTAAAGAAGAAGCAAAAGAAAATGATCTGTTGGAGTATGATGTCCGAAACTGCATGCCTCAATTCTCAGAGGAGATGTGAGCCCTTAAAAAATGGGCCGTTGCCTTCCACATCATGCCTCAGAACAAGGATATAACGGTTTGAATCTGACCTGGTTGCGGTAAGATTTCGGTCCAGCAGTTATCCATTCTCTTCCCTTTTCCTCTTACCCCTCCACAACTCCACCCCCACTTCCCCTATTCGGACATCATGAGTTTAGTTCAGGTCGCATCCCGCTCACTGCGAATGATTTCTCCTCCCATCTCTCAGAATCTTTTCCTGCTTCATGTCCCAAATACGCAAACTTGAACCTGTACCAGTTTCCCTAGGGTATTTTTTGCTCTTTGATAACTGTGCAATCTTGTAATGCATCTCCTATTTTTGGAGATAGCTTCTTGGAGGAAAAATACTAGACGGTTAGTCTCATGGCCCAAATCTATATTTCTTTTTCTATTTATTCTAGTATTCTCAATTTTTATTCAGGGAATCTTTATTATCTAACCATAGGGATAGAAATTTCATTTTATGATTCCATCATTCGTTTGATCTATTTCTGTCCTATTCTATTCTAAAACAATTCGATTCTATGCGTTTGAAAATGAAGGGTCGAATAGTTGTACCCTTTTAGAATAAATGACTGTTTCATTCTATCCATTTGTATTCTTGAAAAGAGGAATAGAATAATAGTATATTCCCAGCTAGCCTGTTACTGGTCTGCATGTTTCCTCAGTGATCACATGTTACGAGTGAAATATTTACTATTATGTTACTTTTTCAGTAGGCAGTGTCACAATTACAAAAGTAGAGAGTAACATTTGCTATCTCAGAAACATTGATCGAAGTTGGGCCGTAATTATGATGGCTGCCGCCAGAGGTCACATTCCTGGCATCACCGCTAGATATTACCGTAGAGAAAACGTTGTTACTAGAACAACTGGCAAATGTTACTCGCTACGCTTGTAACGTGTGATTGCTTTGAGTGGCAAATACAGTGTGACTAGATGACCGTCAGAGAAGTCACAAGTGACAGATTTCCGGAGTTTGTTGGACTTTGTTACTACTGAGGCTAGTAAGTGTGTTAGCTGAGTTGTGTACCTAGGAGGCAAACTCAGTCTTCTTACCCGAGCGTGAGTTTGCAATAACGAGGCGTAGACGAGCGCTAGTCAAAGCCGAGTATTTCAAACACGCGAGGGTAAAAAGACGTTTGCCTCCTTGGCGCACACGATATTTCATGTAACAAAGGTATGATTTACAAGTTTATCACGTCCGACATTTAAGGTTAGGTTGACGCGGTCATAATCATACACGGGCGGCAGCAAATGCGCATGTGCGGAGTACGATTACGAGCCCATAATGCCATAATACTCCTAGGAGTATTATGGACTCAGAATTGTACTGCGCACATGCGCCTTTGCTGTCGTTCCTCCTGTCGTCTAAACGGCTACTTCTAGAACTAAAAAGAGGATGATAAAACGCGTAAATCATGCCTGCGTTACATAAAGTAATAAAATATACAGCATTATCGAAAAGTGAAATAAGATGTGATACAAGAAAAAGTGACTACGGAATTTAATATTTGTATACGGTAATGTAACACTTGCCACAAAACTGTTACATTATCGTATTGTATACTTTGCATTATGTAGTCACGAACCATTATCAAACGCAAGTACAAAAATTACCCAATCAAAAAAATCCTTGGCATACCGATCGAACGTTTCACGGCATATTAATAACGGATGCGGCAGGTTATACGACTGGTCGTCGTATAAAGGTCGCAGAGATAAATTTCTCTTATACGACTTCACTTAATTGAAAAGCCACACATTCTGCTTGGAAACATGCAGAAAAACTTTCAGTGATTTGTCGCTGTGCCAATGACATTTTATGATTTTGAAGCTGTAGATTATAGTGCTTGTCACTGAATTATGACTGAGTACAATCTCCATGTCTTTTATCACTGAATTCAAATTAATTAACGAAACACAAACAGATTTTTGCTTATTTTTGTGACTTATAATTTTGCTCCTTCGAGCCTTATCTGAATCCAGTCCTAGAAGAAATAGCAATGTTCTTTAATGAATAATTGAAATAAATATAATTATCTATTTTGAAGAGACGAGTACGGAAAATGTAAAATCGTTTAGGAGACTGACAACGTGACAACATCGCCTTGGCGAAGCTGCTTATCAGACACAAGAGTTCACCACTAAGCGTATACAAAATTGCTGAGTCGAAAATATCCTCAGCCGTCGATTCGTCTACTATTCTGAGAATAAATTCAGTCTGATAAAATGGTAAACGTGCTTGTGTAGAATGAATCCAAAATTTTCGTTTTTACTCTTCTTTAGTTGAAAATACCCATTCACACTAAATCTGATGAAAGACCTTTTGGCTGAAACGTTATTCAATATTGATGATACGGAAATCTTATCAGTGTAAAGAAACAAAATACTGTAACATTCTTCGATCATTTTGTTTCAGACTAAACTGATATGTTCAGATTGAGTGTGATTACCCATATAAATAAATTTCATTACATCTGATAGCTATTTCAATTCGACTAGAATTTCAGAAACTATTTACCGAGGATCAGCAATTTCAGAAGTAATTCATCAATATTTTTAACATAGCAAAGTATTAAGAACTCAAGTATATATCAACAAAACTATTTTTCACCCGATCGGTTTCCTAACTGTCGAGAATTTACTACCTCGAATAATGAAATTGATGTTGAGAGTTTGCCCGCGAACAGATGTGAAACTATTTTCTATTTCTGAATCAAAATATCGCATCTGAAGGGTGCAAAAAGTTAAAATTCGACTGATGATGTTCACCCTGTCGCAGTTTTTGAATGCGAACACGGTCAGCGTTGATTTATGGATGGTGGGATCAGTAGTGAATTTAAATTAGGAGACGAAGAGATTTAGGACCTCGTGACCTCATATCCTTTCCAGTTTATTCTCAGTGAAAGACAACTTCGGAAGACATATTTTCGTAAACACGTTGTGCCAACTTTTTCGATGTAATCCGGTATGACGGACGAATACCAACTCCGAAGAAATTTACGACTGAGGTGGTTGCATGCCGTCAAAGTATAGCTTTCAAAGTCGATTTACGGATTTTCGCTATGTAAATGCGATTAAGTCTCTAAATCTAACAAGCAAAATAGTTATTTTTTAATCCCTTCTCCATGAAAAATGGTGTCTTACACTTCAGAATTGAATTGCATAGTCCAGGACTTTTAAATCGAACGACGAGCTCTTTTTCCTTTTTTTTTTAATTTACTAAAACTCTTTTCCTACTGAGGAGCAAAGGTGAATGTACAATTTCCAGACAAGAAGAGTCTGTACTGGCAGAACACTCGGTATATAAAGCAATGATGTAAGAAGATTACCGCGTAAAGAGAAGTTGGTTTGATTCTCAAATCTCAGAGTCTCTCAAAATAAAAGACCAAAAAAGGAGGAAAAATTGATTGTAAGGTTTATTGCAATTGCGTTGGATATATTCTTTTTGGTTGTGAACGGTAGGAATACAGTTTTAAAACTTTCGAGAATTTTAAATACCGCGAATATATAAAGAACTAAAATTTTAACATGCATTCTGCTACTAAACTGAAAATCAATTTCAAGAGAATTCAAGTCAAATCAAGTGAATTCAACCGTATTGTTGTGCACTGAACTGAATTTAAGTGTAAGCAATTCGTAGTAAATTTTACTGAGTTTAAAGTAAAGTGAAATTAATTTTATTCAAGCGAACTCACATCGAATCCTAGTAAATTCAAGGAAATTCAACGAAATTCAATGTGGATTCAAGTAAGGTTGAGTGGATATCAGTGTTTCCAGATGAATTCATCTGAATTCTTGGTGAACATTTTTTCCTGATTCTAGGCGAAATCGGTTGAAAACAAGTGAAATTCGAGTGAATTTAAGTTTTTATTCTCCTAAATTAAAAATGGATTCTTATAAAATAAAAATTAATTCTAATTTATTCAAAAACTATTATTCTAAATAAATAATATAATTCGCATGGCTTTCAAACGAAGGAACCTAAAACTCTTGAATATTCTCAAACGGAAGAGTGATAACTAACATTCTCAAGAACATTCTTCGAAATATTTTCGTTATCGAAAGAATATTCTCTCTTGAGAAGTCTACATAGGCGGGAGGAATCATTCTAATGTTTGTGATTTCTGATCTGGGCAAGATTGCAATTTTAATTTCAAAATAAGTGAACCTGTAATCAAGAATGTCAATGATGAAGTAATAGTAGGGTAGAGAGCTACACTTTTTTCCACCGGAGGAGGCGTCAGGAGGCGAAACAAGCTCCAAGAGCCTGGAAGATGACCGTAGAGGTCTTTTGCACTCGCAATCAGGTACTTCTTATACAGGGCGTCTGGTTAAAATTTTGAGATTATTTAAATAAAGAGGGTGGGTTTTAATCAGAATTCTCTTTTTCAGGAGAAGGTTTTAATTTTACGGTTATTAAATTTTCATGCAAAAGTTTCTCATAACATCGAAACAATTTTCTATCTCCAGGTTCTTGGTATCAGTTCTATTCTATCCTCACAATCCCTTAAATTAAGTGAATCCTCTCATTTTTTTATGTGTGTACCTCAAAGTAATGTATAATAAAAATAAGTTATTTACAGGAACAATCGAAGAAAAGTTGCAGATACGTTGAGAAATTATTATCAGACTACAATGATTACATTCTAATAATATTGCAGTCGCCATCTAAACCCAGAGAGTAGTCTCTCAAATTTGCAAACATTTGTAAATGTTTCTTTAAAATATATATGCATAAATAAATAAAAAAGGATAAAATAAATGGAGTGGCATAGATAAAATGGTTGAAATGAATGAACAGGTCTTCGGATCTAGTAATAATGGAGAATGCATCTAAACCCAGTGACTACCATTACACAAAATCTTCAAACATTTGCACCATTTTCAAACCTCTCTTAAGTCAGTTTACACACAATCTTATAAATGAAAATAGATTCCAAATACTTGCAAATATAAATGTATCACTGAAATGTTTAGAATAAATGGACTGAGGTCTTGTCTTGAGATCTTGTCTCAAGGTAGGGAATATGGGAGAGAATTTACTGTTGGAACTCCAGGAAGCAAACGCGAAACTAATGCCTTAGAGCATAATTCTTTTTTCGGAACAGCGATTTAGAAGATAAAGAGAGTTAATTTTGGACTAAAGAGAAGAAAAAGTCGGAGGAGGTGGAGTAAAGGTCTATCGGATTCGCGGGGCACCCAGTATACAGCTCTCTGTGCAAAGAAAAGAGGAGTTGCTTGGGGTCGATGGCCGGAACTCGCCGTGACCCAGTCCCAGACCCAGGACATTGACTCTACCATCGCCATCGCCATCCGCGATACGAACTTCCCTCCCCTGGTCCCGCTGTCCCACCGTGTCCAACCTCCTTGGAACCTCCTCTGCACCGCGTCCCTCCGACCCTCCGACCACCCTCGCTCCCGTATCGCCTACCGATTCCTCTATGCCACGTTTAACTTGCACCAGCTCGCGTGTGTCCCTTTCCGGGACAGGGACCTTATCGGACTCGGCCCTGAGGCAAATCGCGATCGATCGGTCCCAAAGGGTCAGCTGACTTGGCTTAACGACGCGAGGAAGTCAGGCCAGTCCGGGGACTTCTTCCGCAATGGGTTATGATTTTGCTTGCTGGGGTAAACCCCTTGGAGTGTTTAGAGAGACTCAGGCTTTTAAATATTTAATTTCAAGGTGAAGCGGTTTGAAGAATTTTGATGTAGAGTTGCAATGGTAGATTCGCGAAGCCTCCCACCCTACAGAAGATAATTGTGTCTGGTATAAGAAGAGCGGAAAACAGTGAGGAGTACAGAACTGCAATCATGCAATCAGTGTCCATCAAATTGGGAAGTTATCTACATTAAAAAACATTCCAGTCGAAATCTACTGACAGATGTGTTTATATAATCATGAACATTCCACAAAAACAAGGCCTAACTTCGGAACCGATCGACTTCTTTCGGCGACTGTAGGGTTTATTCGCAGTGCTGCCAATTTAGAAAGAAAAAGATTATTTCCTCTTTATTGTAGGTTATTCTAAGACTTCGCATCGCAAAATATTGTTCCTTAAACTCCATCAGGTATTGTTACGAAGACAATCCTCTTTTTGGACGTAATTTGTAATACATTTAAATTACTTACTCTAAATAATTATCTACTATAGAGAGGTTTCTCCCCATTGGTTGCTGGTCACCGGTTACGGGTACGGATTATGGGTAATGCTGGAGGCTCTTAAAAGGTTATGATGTTTCATTATTTCTCCGTGAAACAAGCGGACGAAACGAATCCTCCGGAGAGAGACCTGGTACCAAGGGCCTCAGGCCCCATCCAAACGTACGACTCGTTACGTCCGGATGTATAAGTTTGCCATTCGCGATGCAGTGCTCAACTTTGAGTATCTCTCGCCCTGAAAATATTTCAAGGTATCGGGAGTTCGCTGATCTCGTTTATGTGAGCAAGAAGTGGGAAAGCGTATAATTTTTCGGCAAGGGAATTATGTACGTACGAAGATGATGTGGAAATGGTATCTTTAGAAAAAATCTTACGGGGTAACTGTGATTTATAAAACAGATATCAGTCAACATATAGGATTAGTCTAAGACTTTTAGGGTATCTGTTCATTTTTCTTGTCATATTACCCAAAATTGGAAAGAATATAGTCAGTTTGATTGAAACACTAAACAATGAAACAAAACGAACAAGAAAAACATTTTCTTCACCTAATCGGAATGTGTACTCTTCAAGATTTTTTATTACACCTCCATCATATATGCGATTTTAATGCCTGAAAACGATCCCTGAGATAGTATTTATAGGCCTAGGCCTTTAAACGGTTTACTTGGAACCCTAGGCTTATAAACTAATGACGTACCGTGATTTGATTGGCTAATGATTAGCTGTAGCACACTTTATCGGACGCTTAGCGATTCACATTCTCGCCGTACCATGGCGCTGTCTATTATACTACACGACAGCCTTGGTTTCGCCTCGTCTTCGCTTTGCCTCGGCTTCGCCTCGGCTACACCTCGGGCTCTGGCTCGTATTGCCAGTTCACACGAGGAAAAAGTGCCACTTATTGTTCTTGTTTCATAAATAACTGTTTTGGTAAAAGTTTTAGGTAAAGCGAAGATTGGAATAAGATTTCTAGAAAACAGCATAAGATCATTTTTAAATTATCAGCTAGAATATGATTAAGAGGATTTTGGTAAATGGAAATATAGGATAGAAATGGGTATCATTCTGGGATAGAAAAATAGGGTATAAATGGATAGAATCAGATGTGTGTAGAATACAATTACAAAGGGATCTCTATCATTCTTTAATATGTCCCTTTTCCTAAACTTCCCCCTTACAATAGGAAATGTTACTCAATATCTTCTGTCTATTTGTCATGTAATATAGGGTAAGGGGTAGTAGCTGGGTTGGTAGTTGCCACCCAAACTTTTCTTCTGACAGTTGTTGTCTTGTGTTTGTTTTGGATTGAAATATATAAATATTTTTGGTTTTAGTTCAGGCGCGATATTTGGCTTATCAGTTACTTTTATTCATAACTAATAATTTATCGCGAAAATATTGATATTTCAATCCAAAACAAACCGAAGACAACAACTATTAAGGGACAGGTTTGGCTGGCATCTACTGTACCCCTTACCCTATAAATTTTTCTAAATTCCTTTTGTATTATCAAAAGTAATAACTCTTACGATATCAACGTGCAACAGGAAAAATTACCTCATAATCCTAAGCTGAATCTTTTTGAACCAAATTTTTACTGTTTCCTGGTTTGACGCCCCAGGCGGATATATGTGGTGTCACTCCCTGCATGCCAACGCTGTATATATTCGGCCGGATGGCGCATTCAGCTCGCCCACCTCCTTCCCGAGACATTAGCTGCTCAAATTTTCATCCGATTGTATGTAAAGTCGACTATAGCGAGATTATCTCTTCAGAAGATTGCTTTCTAGTTGTCAAGTTGCGTTGTTCCATGAACATGAGCTTCGGCTGAAACATTTTGTCTTTGGAATCTTGAAGCATTTGAAAAAGATGAGAGAAAAACCTAGTTTTCTATTTTGAAATTATTCTAGCATAAGAAAAAAAAAGTAATACAAGAAAAGGATGTGACCAAAAAGGACAATCTTATATTGTCAATGCTGACCTGGCCATTCACACTAATATATTTTTATCTATCTAATAAAAATCTGAAGAAAAAAACTAAATTCAAAGACAAGTGTCCTTTTAAAAGGCCCACATTCCAGAATAAGTTAGAAAGCAAACTCTTAGAACTTAAAGTCTTAGGAATAAATTAGTACCGAATTTATCACCCGCTTTACAGAATCTGCGTCTCAAAGAAGCAAGTACGTTGACTGCGGGAATGAGGCTTTTTACCTAAGTCATATGACAAATATTCTTTGAATACTCAGAATAGTGAACGCTGATACGAGTTATAAGCATTTTTTCTTACTTTATAACTTTCGACAAGAAAATGTCAAAAATTTTGGTGTATTATAGCTGTGACATATCCTAAAGTACTCGTAGGGTTAAAAAATCGACAACCTTCGACTTTGGTGAGTTATAAGCTCATCAGAACAAAATTTCAGCGAATTTTGATAAGGAATACATAGATCTACGAGGTTTCTTGAATCCAATCGATTTTTACTGATTATTATTAAAAAAATTTGGTTAGGAGCTATTGAATGAAATACGCAGAAAAATGGCGTTAGTCAAGTGATCCTTCTGAGTGTAAGCCAGATTTCAAGATTTCAAGGATTTCAAATATTTCAAAATATTTCAAAAGCTTTTAGAAAATTTCAAACATTTCAAAGATTTCAGAAAATTTCAAAAGATTTCAAAGATTTTAAAGACTTCAAAGATTTCAAAGATTTTTAAAGATTTCAAAGATTTCAAAGGTTTCAGAAAATTTCAAATGATTTACAACATTTTTAATATTTCAAATGACTTCAAAGATTTGAGAAAGGATTTCACAAAGTTCTCGCAGATTCCAAAAAGATATCAAAATTTCAAAGATTTCAAAAGATTTCGCAGAGTTTTCAAAGATTTTACAAATTTCGAAGATTTAAAATATTACACAAATATTTCAAAGATGTCGAGGATTTCAGAGATTTCAAAAGATTCCAAAAATTTTAGAATGATTTTAAAAGATTTCACAAATATTTTAAGGATTTTTAAGATTTCACAATTATTTCAAAGATTTCGAATAGATTTCACGAAGATTTCGCAAAGATTCCAAAAGATATAAAGATTTCAAAATATTTCAAAAGCTTTTAGAAAATTTCAAACATTTCAAAGATTTCAGAACATTTCAAATGATTTCAAAATTTTTTAAGATTTCAAATGACTTCAAAGATTTCAGAAAGGATTTCACAAAAACCTCGCAGATTCTAAAAGATATCAAAATTTCAAAGATTTTAAAAGATTTCACAAAGTTTTCGAAGATTTTAAAAATTTCGAAGGTTTCAAATATTACACAAATATTTCAAGGATGTCGAAGATTTCAAAGATTTCAAAAGATTCCAAAAATTGTAGAAAGATTTTGAAAGATTTCACAAAAAAAAAGGTTGATTTGGAACCAATCTGTTCAGATTATTCAATTTTTTAAGTGAAAAAGGTGAAAATCCGAACGAATAACATATTTCTAAGAATTGCTAATTTGAAGAAATTTTTATTTCTTCATCAAAAAATTTTTTAAGTGAAATAGATATCTTTTGGTAAATCGAGTCAAACTTTTTGATCTCAATTA
>JAUMHM010000016.1:25980644-25998684 GCA_032362435.1 Melikaiella ostensackeni | reverse complement strand
CCTACTTCCATTCTTTCCAACAGCCTCCTTATTCTTTCCTCGGCCAGAATATAATCTATTACTGTTTCCCCTTTTCCCCAATTGGAAAAAATAAGAAAAAAATGTTTCGTCTAAATATTATGTTTCCAAAAATCACGAAAAATGCGATTTTGTTAATTTGTACCTAAAGTTACAAAAAAATATTTTCGGTTGTTTTTTCATGTTAGATATTATATTTCGACGGGAAAAAATTTGGCTTACTTTTCCTCTGTCTAAGATTATTCACTTTCATAAACTTTTCAAAAAAAAAATTGAAAACAATTTTGTTCTTTTCTTACGAAGCCTGTGCCATGGCACTCTTATGGATCTTTGCAAAAATGGCCCATATTTCAAGATCCGTAAAACATAGAAAAAAAAGTTCTGTTTGAAACTAAATCATATTATGCGTTTCCTTATTTTATTAAAATAAAAACATAAAAAAAAGAAACGAAAAACATTTTTTACAACTTGATGTACGAATGAACAAAACTGCATTTTTCGTAATTTTGTGAAATATTGCATTCCCAAGAAAAAATGTTTTTCTTACTTTTTTCCGTCTAAGATTATTTACTTCCATGAACTTCACGCAAATAAAATTTTTAAAAAATTTTTCCTCATGTATAAAAAATTCCAAAAATGAGAAATTTGAAAATTTTCAACGGACTTTCCCAATAGATGAAAATGTTGTCTTGTCTCTTGTCTGTCCTTTTCACTCATCAAGACATGACAATGCCGGTTTCGTGTGCACTCGTTCAGTAATGCTCCACTGAGTGGCGCTATCATCCAGTCAAAATTATTCAAGTTTTTGACAGACAATTCGTTTTAAATTCTAACTCTTTTTTTAAACAATTGATTAACATACTCAACTTCATCCCGAAAAATGAAAACGTAATTAACACTAGATTATGGACGATTAATTTTTACAAAGTTCACTTTCAATATGATTGTTACTGAGCGATGATCAATGCGCTTGAAGTCGCCTTCAGCAGAAGTTTATGACAGTTATTGTATTTTTTTAATTATTAATGCTGAAAAAAAAATAGTGCAGTTACTCCGTTATCTTCTATCGGCCATTTTAACGTAGAATCATAATCGCAACAATTTGAATGTTCACCTCGTTGATTTTATTAAGTTTTTTTTTGCAACAAACGGAAAGGTTACTATGTGGTTACTTTATGGTTACGCTGAAGTTGAAATATATAACTCTGTGCTTGCACCCACAATGTTGTAGGGTGGCGAGACCTGGACGTATCAAGAAAACAATAGGCTTTGCGAAGCTTTTCACCTGGGGTGATTGCTAGAAAGATTGAGCAGCGACCCGTGTCAGGGTAGTGTTGTGGAACGAATGCGTCGTTCAAATGAACAGCACGCGACTTCTAGATTCATCTAAACCTATCCTTTCTCCCACACATGCCTTACTTATCCATACCATATAAAGTCCTTGATCCACGGTAGTATAACGAGGCAAGAACCGAAGGAGTTACGCTCACACCGAAGGGCATTTGGCTTAATGGTATAATAATAAAAATAGAAAAATAATTGTCAGAACATTGGCTGCAGCTCCCTTATGAGGTCACGATACCTCTCCCCTTTTTCCTTCTTCTTGACTGTGATGTTGGCGTCGGCCGGAGCCGTGAATTCGATTACGAAAATCGTTCGTTTTTGTTTGTCAAGCAGTACGATGTCAGGCCTCGAGTGTACAACTTTTAGCCTGAAATCGGAGTTTCAGTAAATTTTGCACAACTCGTTGTCGACAATTGACTCTGCCTGGGAGCGTTCGGCAGGGCAGGGTCGCGGTTTACACCACTAGAGCGACAAAGATGGTAATAAAGCACTCTCAGGGCCGCATTGTGCCTGTGACTGTGAAGATACATCGTTCCCGCGTGAGTGGGACACTCGGATAGTATGTGCCGTAGGTGCTCAGAATTTGCATGACACACTCTGCACCTGTCGCTGGGAACGTCTTCACGTGAAATGCAGCTACGGTATACCAAGGTGGAAATGACACCGTCCTGACACGCAAAAATAAAACTCTCGGTGCCTGAATTGAGTCCGGAGGATTTAAGGAAAGCAAACATTAACTCCATCGATAAGGACTGATCTTTTACATTTCTGTGAAAGTTTTCGTGCATTTCCTTGTCGTAGAACTGTTCGAGAAAGTTGTTGACCTCTGCTTTTTTCACTCGGGCTTTTAGAAGTGAGGCATCTAGATAAGAGTAATGCGCGTTACTCATTTCTGATGTTGAGATCCAGACCAAGAGTCTCGGCCGTCTGCTCCGCGGCTTTGTAAAGAAACACTCCTTTCCCAATCATCTCGTGGTTCCTGCCCATTTTCAGGAAAGAATCTCTTCCATTTGCCACGATGTGAGCTGTACCCAAGGTAATTCGGTCATAAAGACACTGGATATTTAGAAGTCCGCACCCGCCCTTACGGCGTGGGATGTATAAGCGCTGAACGGATGATTTGATATTCAAGCTTTTCTCCATACGCATGATCTTACGTGTCGCGATATCGAGGGCTGCGAGCTTGTGCTTCGTCCATGGAACCACCACAAATGAAGAGAGTAGAACCGGGACGGCAAGCATGTTAGTTGTAGATATCTTGTTCAACTCTGACAAATAAGAAGACCAAATCTGTCGAAAGAGACGCTCGTATCTGCTTTGGAGAGCCTCCTTCACTGATCTTATATCCTGAAGGCGGTCCTGGCACGCCTAGATATAGGTAAGTCTCACCAGCACTAAGGTGTCTAATAGCACTCCCGTTCATGAGCTCAGGATCGTCGCGAACGCTAGCAAGTCATCCTTGCTTCAGATGAAATTTGGCACACTTGTCCAATCCAAAGTTCATACCAATTTCTCGTGTGTACCCCTCGACGATCTTTTGAGCATCCTTGAGGTGCTGTGTCCCAGAAGCATAGATCTTCAAGTCATCCATATGAAATATATAAGTGACCTCATGCTCGCGATTATTGGATTCAGATTGCGATTGTAGGCTGCAGCGTCTTTGCAGACGCTTCTGTCGATTATCAGGTTTTTCCGACAGCCTACTACGCCTCTTTCCGATCCACGTTGTTCGCATATCTGTCTCTAGACAGGTCCAATTGTTCGAACAATCCCGTCGATCAGGATAGCTGTAAAGATCTTATACAGCGTGTTCAGACAAGTTACTGGCATGTAGTTCCTTGGGTTGCACAATTTATTTTTCTTCGGTAGGATACTGTGCGTCCTAACACCAGCCACTGCGGAATGGACAGATGTTATGAGGTTGTCGCACAGCTCCTTGAAACGCATGATGTTCTCAGTGTCTTCATGCAGTGGGTGTTGAACTTCATAAATATCTCTCCAAAAGATCTACCTTCTCGCACTTCGGTAAATTTTTTACAGAAACCGGGGGATCGCTGAAGAGGCGTGATAGGTCAGCCAAAAACTGTTTATTCTCCCTGATCTATCCCCCCCTGTTCAGTATGATGAATACGGAACGCATTCTGTCTAGCCCAGCCAATCTTGTTCAGTTGATGCACGCGGCTTTTGGTCTTTTAGTGTATCGTCGGTTTTACCGAACCTGGATGTTAATGTTTCTCCTTGTCCTGAAAACGCCATCTTCTCACGGGGGATGCCTGATTTCCGCGGTTGGCCTTAATGTCGCTTCATGTTCTTCGTCTGCGGCTTGTTCTTGCAGCGGATGGGGAAGCGTTCCGTGTACATATCTTGTTCGCAAGCGGTTGTCGGCGCGGTTTCGGAACGCCTGTTGCGAAACGTGCGAAAACTCTGGGTGTTTCTGGCACTACTCAAGACATCGATCGTCTCGCCGATTCGTCGTCGTGTTTCCATTCAAATTATTTACAGCACCCCGAACTCTAGGGCGATTGGCAAAGTTTACCGACCCATTGTCGGGTGCCCTGCGCGTTCGACCATTTTATACCGCACTCACAACTGGGTTTGGTGTTAACATACTTGTTTCTAAGAGCAGCTAGGTAAAAGGTTCATCCACCCTGGCAGAGCTCCGCAAGCAAGCGTAAGGCTGCATACTCAAAAAGGTCGCCCGGTATCCCAGAGAGACCGCAAAGGACACCTCACCCAGGTGTCATTCCGCTCTCGGCACGGTTGTTCACGCCTCAGCTTGGGGGTTTCTCTTTCGTGACCATTCCTGGACAACTAGCCGCGTCTGCTTGTTAACTTCTGTAACTGTATTCAGCAGAAACACTCGGTACAGGTGCCCTTTATCCGCAACTTGAGGATGCGTCCGTGGCTTTGTCATAGGCCTTTCGGTTCGATTTCAAAGGAACTGAACCGATCCAAATAAATATAATACTTTATAATATAATATTATATATATACCGGGCATTCTTTCTCAACCGGACACCCCCTGCTTTCCAAAATTGGTTTGACTTAAAAAAGTCGTATTTAGGCTCAAAATTTATAAAAAATTATCTAGTTTTCAGAACCGTAAGGCGGTTTTTGAAATTCAATATTGCTGACCAAATATGGCGTCGAGAGTCAAGAAAAACATGGATGAACAAATTACTTTTTTTTTTTAAATTATGAAAGTGTCGATTTGAGATAGGTACTTTGACGAACCTTATGACATATTGCGAAATTTAAAATAGTGGATCCAATATGGCGGCTGTATGTCAACGATTACGCTCCCTGCAACTAAATTTCTTTAAATCGGCTTGGAAATAGTTACACAGAGGTTTTCGAGGTCGCTGATTACGATTATGTAGTCAGAATATCGGAATCCAAGATGGCGGATCCAATATGGCGGATTTATGCCAAACAACCTAGCATTCAGTGACTCCAATTGCTGAAATCGGCTTGTAAATGATTGCTAGAAGGTTTTCGTGGTCGCTGATTAAGATTCTGCAGTCAAAATATTAAAAATCAACATGGCGGATCCAATATGGCAGCTGCGTGCCGGCGATTCAGCTCGCAGCAACACAAATTGTTCAATTCAGCTTGAAAATGATTACTTGGAGCTTTTCGAGGTCGCTGATTGCGACTCTTCACTTGTTCCCTCTGAAGAAACAATTGAGGATCACTAAGACCGAAGTTCACTTGTTCTCTCTGAAAAAACGACTGAGGATCGTAAAAGCAGATCCAACTGAGAATCGCAAAGGGAGAGCATCACTTGTTCTCTCATGAAGGGCAACTGAGGCTCATAGAGTCAGATCTTCACTTGTTTCCTTAAAGAAACAATTGAGGATCACTAAGACCAAGCTTCACTTGTTTCCTCTAAAAAGGACGATTGAGGAACACTAAGACCGAGCTTCACTTGTTTCCTCTAATGAGGACAATTGAGAAACACTAAGAATGAGCTTCACTTGTTCTCACTAGAAAAACAACTGAGGATCGATGAGGCAGAGCTCCACTTGTTCTTTCGCAAGGAGCAACTGAGCATTGCAGAGGCCGCGCTCCACTTGAATCCTCTAAAAAAGACAATTGAGGAACACTAAGACCAAGATTCATTTGTTTCCTCTAGAAAGGACAATTGAGAAACACTAAGACTGAGCTACACTTGTTCTCACTAGAAAAACAACTGAGGATCGTTGAGGCAGAGCTCCACTTGTTCTTTCGCAAGGAGCAACTGAGCATTGCAGAGGCTGCGCTCCACATGTTTCCTCTAAAGAAGACAATTAAGGACCACTAAGACCGAGCTTCACTTGTTTCCTCTAAAAAGGAAATTGAGGAACACTAAGACTGAGCTTCACTTGTTCTCACTAGTAAACAACTGAGGATCGTTGAGGCAGAGCCCCACTTGTTCTTTCGCAAGGAGCAACTGAGCATTGCAGAGGCTGCGCTCCACTTGAATCCTCTAAAAAAGACAATTGAGGAACACTAAGACCGAGCTTCACTTGTTTCCTCTAAAAAAGACAAGTGAGGAACACTAAGACTGAGCTTCACTTTTTCACACAAGAAAAACAATTGAGAATCGTGGAGGCAGATCTCCACTTGTTCTTTCGCAAGGAGAAATTGAGCATTGCAAAAGACGAGCTCCACTTGTTTCCTCTAAAAAAGACAATTGAGGAACACAGAGACCGAGCTTCACTTGTCCTCACTAGAAAAATAACCGAGGATCGTTGAGGCGGAGCTCTACTTGTTCTTCCGCAAGGAGCAACTGAGCATTGCAGAGGCCGAGCTCCACTTGTTTCCTCTAAAATAGACAATTAAGGAACACTAAGAACGAGCTTCACTTGTTCTCTCTAGAAAAACAATTGAGAATCGTGGAGGCAGATCTCCACTTGTTCTTTCGCAAGGAGCACCTGAGCATTGCAAAGGCTGAGCTCCACTTGTTTCCTCTAAAAAAGACAATTGAGGAACATTAAGACCGAGCTTCACTTGTTCTCACTAGAAAAACAACTCAGGATCGTGGAGGCTGAGCTTCACTTGTTCTTTCGCAAGGAGCAATTGAGGATCGCAGAAGCAGGGCTTCACTTTTCCACTTTCGCGAGTTAATATATTTCCTTCCATCCGTAAGTCTATAACGGTTCAGAGCACGGAAATGCAGATTATTTATATTTGTTCAGCTCCACTCTCGGTGTCTTAAATGTTTATGTGAATAGTTTTTTCAGAGATTTGCGTTCAATCAGATCGTTGCAGGATTACGTTTGGAATCAGTTACTTCCAGAACTAGAATTTCATTCAGTGATTTGACCTTTATCAAGATTGTATTCCACGAAGTTTTCATAAATTCAAGTTTTTCAACAATTTAATATCCAGTATGCCTAATACAAGCGACGAAGATCGCGATAGATGCTGCAATCCTTACAAAAATTTTGGTCTTACGGGCCACAGAGGCAAAGATTTGAGATTAATATCCAAGAATCTCAAACGACAATTTCCGGATCTTTCCGATAATGCTGAAATTTTTGTCCATTGCAGAAGGGCCAAACGTGAAAGTAGTGATGTACATTCTCAAACATCTCTTAATTTATCGGATGTTAGTCAAAATGATCTTGATATGGATCAAAATGAATCTTTCAATTCTGATTCTTCAACACCATCTGAAGTTAATAATACCGCAATAGTTAGTTCACGAAGAGAAATTAATTTATAAGACATTAACTGGATTGAAAAGGATATTTCTACCTTACAGATTAATGATACTCAAAAACTGAGTATTCTCACAATAGCTTCAGAAGCATGGAGCGTTAATAAAATCACAAAAGAATTCAGCTGCAGTAGGCGGATTGCAAAAAAAGCTTAGGATCTCAGAATTTCAAAAGGGGTTTTACCAGTCACTACAGCAAAGAATGGTAAACCATTACCGGAATCTACTGTAGCCAAAATAGAAGGCTTTCATACTGATGATGCGAACAGTAGAATCAAGCCCGGTCAGAAAGATGTTGTTTCTGTGAAGACAGATGAAGACTGCTGTTTGATGCAGAAAGGTCTCCTTTTATTAGATTTGAGGGGACTCTACGATAAGTATAAAGAAAGTCACCCAGAATTCCCAGTGAGCTTCAGCAAATTCGCACAACTTCATCCGAAAAATTGCATTCTTACTGGGTTCAGCGGAACCCATTCCGTCTGCGTTTGCACGATCCATCAGAATGTTAAATTGATATTGGATGCTACTGACATTAATCAACTCACCACGATTTCGGAAAACCCGATGAGTGGTTATAGAGGCTGCTTACAAGAAATCGCTTGTAAGGATCGTGGTATGAATGACAGCGAAAATCGTAATGCAAATGGCTTTCTTGATGAATGTGAAAAATGTCCAGGAATTGCGAGTTTTTCACAACTTCTACAACAGTTATTGGAAGGAGGAAACATCGATAATGTACAATTCAGTACCTGTACTGCGACAAATAGGGCGACTTTACAAACTCAAATACTACCTACAACAGACTTCGCAGAAGAATTATGTAATAAATTATTGGTTTTAAACCTCATTCATTCATCTCCAGACCACAGTCGCAGTACCTTCAATTTAAGAAGAACAATCTGGATGAGGGTGAAGTTCTCATTGTATTGGCTTTCAATGAAAATTACAAATACGTAGTTCAAGATGCATCATAAGCGTTTCATTTCAATAACAACCAATGTATTGAATTCCCTGTAGTATATTACTATAAGAAAAACTCAGAATTGAAACACAAGAGCATAGTTTTCTTATCAGATAGCACGCACCACGATACAGCTGCAGTTTATACAGTTTAAAAAATGTTGATGCCACATGTGAAACGAAGTCTTCGCATTAAGAAAATCATTTATTTCAGCGATGGTGCGAAACAACATTTTAAGAATAAGTTTCAGATGGTTAATCTCATTCATCATGAAGAAGTCTTTGGTATCAAAGCTGATTGGAATTTCTATGCAACTGCGCATAGTTAAAGTGCTTCAGATGGTATTGGAGCTCTATTCAAAAGAGGAGCAGCACGGAACAGTCTTGCATGTAAGCCAACTGAAGCCATTCTTACTTCTGAAAAACTTACTGAATGGGGTCAAAAGCATTTTCGGAATATAACGACCTTGTTCTACAGTAAAAAAGAGCTTAAGAAAGTTAGTAGGTATCTGAAGAGAAGGTTCGACAACGCTCCAGCAGTCCCCAAAATATTGAAAAATCATTGCTTCGAAGTAGAAAAGGATCGAACGCTATTGATTAAAAGGTACTCCAGTGCTCCTGATGCTAACATTTTTATATATGAGGCATGGACAAACTTTGAAAAGCACCCCGATTCGTGAGAGGCAAGGGGACTCACGTTCAAAGAGCACCTTGATTCGTGAGAGGCAAGGGGACTCGCGTTCAAAAAGCACTCCAATTCGTGAGAGGCAACTCACATCCAAAAAGTACCCTGATTCGTGAGAGGCAAGGGGACTCACGTTCAAGAAGCACCTTGATTCGTGAGAGGCAAGGGGACTCACATTCAAACAACACCCTGATTCATGAAAGGCAAAGGGACTCACGTTCAAAAATCACCTCGATTCGTGAAAGGCAATAGTTAGTGAATTGAGAATCCGAATGTTTTGTTTAACTTCTGATGGTGACTAACGCATTGAGTCTGTTTTCTTTTATTTTGACGATCTGATCATTGATTTGTGATCAGCGACCTCACAAAACCACAAGTGATCATTTCCAACCCGATTTCAGTCACTGAAAGCTGAAATTTTTGGCGTAAATCCGCCATATTGGATCCGCCATGTCGAATTTTGATATTTTGACTGCAGAATCTCAATCAGCGACTACGAGAACCTTCTAGCATGACTCGAGGCCTTGAATTTTAAGACAATTCAAGGCCTTGGAAAGCGAGGCCACGTCTTGGACTCGTCTCGAAGACCTAAATTTCTCTCACAGATGTGCATCTTTCCTTTGCCGAACCGACCGCCTGGGAAGGGGGAATAAATTTATGCACTCATAGGTTAATTCTAGGGGGAAAATTTTTTCAATTTTCTGTACAAATTACATACGCTGACAATCGTGAAAACTTGTAGATTCTGAATATTCTATTTTCATATCGCTGATTGGAAAATTGAAAAAAAAAATTATTTCGTCATATGGGCCTGCTAACAAACAAAAAACCCCTGCTAAGAAGGGTCAGATTAGCTAGGATCTTAGAGATTTTCATTGGATGGTAGGCGTACCCACATCTGCTAGTGGAAACTCAAGCCTTCGAGGCAAGCCCAATACAAGGCCTTAATTTGCGAGGCCTCGACATTTTCGAGCCAGATCCAAGACAAGAAATTCAAGGCGGTAAGTATGTCTCGTCTTGTCTTGTCTTGAACCTTGACATTTTGATTGACGGCAACACTACTTATCATGTCAAAATTTATTTTTACTTATAATGTCAAACATTTTAAATTATGGAAGAAGGTTATTCTGAGCATCCAACAGCTTCATACCAAGCATTTCTTCATTTTTCTTCGCGTGGGACAGCAAAATAAATTCTATCTAGTGTTTTAAGTGTCCTCGTACCGCATTTGGACACTAAGTAATATTGGTAATTTATAATTTCATATATAAAATCAAATTTATAGTAAAATAATTTAGTAATATTTACTAAATTAAAGTAAATTATGGGCATATCATGAGAAGTATTTTTGGACATTGTTGCTCAGCACAACTTTTAGATTTTCGATATTTGCGTTTTTTAAATTTTGAATGTGGTGGCCCAAAAAAAAAATTATGTGAATTTTGGCTCAAATTTTGATTTTTTTTTTGGAATTAGAACTAGCTTAATTTTTTTGAAATAACAAAATGGCGGTGGCAACTTTTTGGATCCTGTCCCGAGCAATGATTGAACGAATTGAAAACTGGAGATTTCCGAGGTTTCTATCTATTATGAAGCCCTGAAAATAAAATAAAAATTTTGTGATGTGGAAATTGTAAAGCTCCACGCGAAACTGGCACTGCTGCATGCATTTTGCAATAATAAAAATTTTGCAATTTTTTGCATGGCAAAAATTAACAACTTAATATTTTGTAAACTACTAGCCGCAAAGAGTTCGAATAGGGATCCTTTAAAAGAATTTTATATGCCCTACAAATCTTGTGCTATGCACTTTTTACCTTTCTCTTAAACAGAAGCAACAATACAAACAGGAGTTCCAATTTGAATTTATTGTTAATTAACAATATATGTAATGTCTGACAGAACGCAGAACTTCATTAGATCGTTCACCTAAACATTTCAAGCAAAGAAATGCTGTATATATTTTGTTGCAGCACAGGTCTTTTTCGTCTAATTTGACTAGGTTACAAGTTTTTAAGAATAAAAAATTTTCGCGATTTTGAGCATGGTACAAATCGACAGCACTTATTTAGCACAAAATACCTACGTTAAAGAAAATTTGTTGTGATTAATAGTTTCCGTTTTTTGGTGTGGTAGTGCTAGCTTCAAGTGAAGCTGGCACTACTACACGTTTTTGAAAAAAAATACAAAGTACAAAATTTTTTTTGTGGCATAAATTAACACAAAATTAACACAAAATTATTGCATGTTACCCATGTTAACAGGACAATGTGGTAATTTCAGCTTCACGCATCTAAGCATTTCAGCGATGATACCATCCTCACCAGTAGCCTTGCTATTCTTCAGTTTCTTCATTACGGATATAATGTCGCACATATCGAATCTTCTTTCGCCACCTCTAAGGGGATTGATTCACGTATTCTCTTCTGTGCTATAGTTTTTTATTTTCTTCAACATCGATTTGCATTTTTTCATCTTCTTCTGCTTTGATTTTATCCATGCTTTCTTTAACTTGTATCTTTGCTTTTTTGTTATTGATCCAATAATCATTTCCTAGTTTAGTCCTTTTCTCATTGCTAAGACCTTTTATCCCTTAATCATATACCTTAATATTCGAAACTGGAAAGTTTAAAATTAAAACACTTTTAAAAATTAAGCAAGTAAACGTTGAAAGACTTTACAAATAAGAAGTGATCTTGAAATGCTTTCAAATTTAAATTATCATGAATTCAAAGTCTCTTAGAACGAATAATAGATACACTGTTAAAAATGTTTGTGATTTTACAATACTTTACAATATAAATTGTAATGTAAATTGCAAGCACCGTATTGTGAAACTGAATTGCAATAAATTCATTTTAAGATTACAATATAAGTATAGTTATTTCCAAACATATTTTTCTTTAAATATAGTTCAAACATTTTATGAATTATTACTGAAATGACATGAATGAAAAAAATCGTGAAATACCATTTGTTTCAAATGCTGATTGTATCAAGAATTCTAATTAATAGACAAATCATTCAGAAATTAAATGAATTACATTACTTACCTGAAAACAATTTATCATGTACGAAATTTTCACCTATAGAATACGTTTTTGGGTATAGTTCACCTGTACGTCATACTTAATTCTTGATTTATATATCATCAAACGCTAAGAGCAGCGATTTTTCATTTTCAATAAAAATTTAATGCACACCATATATGCAGGAAACTTTCATTTTCCTCATAAATCGTTGAACAAAACCTTTGTTGTAAAATTACATTACGTTTTAGTTATAAACTTCCAATCCATTTATTGTAGAATTGCAACAGAAATTTTTAACAGTGTGTCCAAATTCTAGTATTCGAAATTGGAAAACTCGTAATTAGCAATTGAGTCAGCTAAAACGAAAATGTAAATCTTTCAAAATTAATAATGCAAAATTGAATCGATTAAAATTGAACAATCATAAACAATTATTAACAGTTCAGAACTGATAGTTGAAGTCCCTAATTGAGAGCTGAATAGACATGATCAAATCAAAAAGCCGTTGGAAGAAATGCATCAATTCTTACAAATTGATTTTAAATTTTCTATGAATTTATACGAGTAATGTAGTACGTTTTCTCATAAATTCATTCTTAGTTCTTCCATCTCAACCTACATATATCTGATATTTATAGCATAGAAATAGACTACGATCCTGTTATGCATTCCCGAATAAGAAAAATAAAAAAGTAGGATCGCGAGAGCAAAAAATCGCCACATCCTGTACTGGACCCACCCTGTTTCAACCGCAACGTGCGTCTTCAGTCTGGTCCGAATCATGCCTACCCACCTCTTCCCTGTTTTTTCTACCTTTTTTTACCTCCGCTACACCCTCATGTTCTTTCTAACTTCCAAAGTTTCTGCATCGAACCGTACTCAAATTACGAGGCACCCTCGATTGGCACACGTGCCTTCGGATGAAAAAGATTCCAACTTTTTCTACTCGATTGCATGTAATACTTCGGAAGGAAATGTTTGTCTTTGGCGTATTTTCTGGATTGTGGGAGGGCGGATAATATTTCAGTTTCAGGAGAAATGAGAAAAATCGGAAAGTTGAAAACTGAAAAGAGTATCTTTACTCGGGACCAAAAAGACGATTTATTCCATTTTTTGTTGATCTTTTTATATATATGTGATTTTCTATGAAATAGAAAAAAAGCGGAGATACTAGTCAACGAAAGCAAGAATAAAATCAAAGCGGAAGATTAAAAAATGCAAAATGATTTCGAAGGAAATAAGAAATTATTTTGAAAATGGATTAAGAAGATTAGGAAATGAAGTACTATCACTAAGTTAGTCGGAATTAAGAATGCTGATGGTGAAATGTTATGAGACAGATAAAGTGAAAGACTGTATAAAAGACTTTTCCAAGAAACTGTATGGAGGTCAAGATGTGGATCATAAAATCTGTGACACAGAGGAGGATGTGTTGCATAATTCCGTTGTAGGTGGCAAAAAAAGAAGCGATATGATGTGGATGGGATCACCACTGAAATGCCTTAGAGCGGTGGCGGATATTTTTTTGTGTAGCTGAACGAATTTATGAATATATGTGCTGAAGACAGTGAAGTTCCAAGGGATTGGAGAAAGGCGATTATCGTCCCAATCTACAAGAGAAAGGGTGATAAAGGCGACTGTACTAACTATAGAGCGATTAGCCTACTAAGTACTATGGGCAAAATATTTACCAAAATACTTATTGGTAAGATGATGGATCATGTCAGTCATTAGTCATAGACTGAAGAAAGGATCTGAGAAGTCCAATGTGTATTTCTGCCAGGGAGATTATGTGCGGATCAAATATTTAGTTTGAGACAGGTCATAGAAAAAATTATGAGAGTAAACAAAAAAATTTTCTGTGCATTTCTTGATCTGGAAAAAGCTTTCGATAAGGTGGATAGAGCTAAACTTTGAGAAGTCCTGAAAGAGTATGGAGTGAATTGTTGGCATCTAAAAGCAGTAAAAACAATATATAATGGTAGTAAAGCCAGTGTAAGAGCAAATGGACAACTGAGCGATTGATTTGATATTAAGGAGGGCGTTAAGCAAGGCTGCATTATGTTCTTCTGGATGTTCAATATATACATGGACAAATGTCTTAGAATAGCTCTCATAGATGAAGAAGGTGTTCACATCGGAACAGTGAAAGCGCGTGGACTGACGCTTGCAGATGATAAGATCGTTACGACGGAATCAGTTGTTGATTTGCAGAGAATGATGAGCAGACTGGATACCAACATGAAGACTTTGCAGTGAAGGGATATAAGGAGTAGTAGAAACGCAAGTGCTTGCATGAAAGGTGTATAGATGTAAAGGAAGGAAAAGATGTATGCAAGGATAGGGATGTATGAAGGACAATTGTTTATAAGGAGAAAAGTGACGCCTGAAAGAAAAGATTTTGGATAATAGAGGACCCATGTAGAGAGCTTTGCTTAGTGGATGTGGTTGGGGTAAAGAGTATGGATCTTCCTATGAGTTTATCAGTCAGTTTGAGTGTTTATATGTGAATCGGGATGTATGATGACTCTGTAACACTCTTTCACTGGCCACCCTGGCCACTCTAGCCAACCTGGCCATTTAAATTCTTTGATCCCCGGTTGTATAACTAGGCTAAAACCAAACGAGTCATACTTACCCTGAAAGGAAGTTAGCTTAATGATATAATACAAATTAAGAAGTGACAATATCATCTGCTGTTGCTTTCCACTTGAATTTTAAACTACATCTCCATTGCGATAAATTCAGAAATTTCATGTCCTTGAGAGGGACTACTACAACCAAAATAGACCTAAGGATCCTACTGCATACAAAAAAATACTGAACATTTTTTGTAATTGCCTATTTCATGAGGAAGGTGCTGTGCCAGAGAAAACATGCATGGAACGCAAATCCTCAAGGAAGAAACTAATTTGTGATAAAATCTCACCACTATTGCTCAATCAAGACACTTCTTGCCTAATGGATAAACGGACAAATTGCATCAAACCCTGAATGAACTTCATTCCATGCATTGTTTTCCAGATTCCACAACGACAGGAAGAATGTCTAACGTCCACTCATCAGTGGGTACCAATGCCTATAAAATTTTCTGAGGATGAAGGATCAGAAGGATGTCTATTTTTAGCAGTCACGTTTGAAGGCATCATGTGGTTTAGCATAATTCGCTAAGAAACCTATTGCCCCAGTAACGGTTTGGCCATCTTTTTTTCTTCCTCTGGGGCCTCTCTCTCTCCTGCATAAGCTCTCATATACAAGAATTAGCAATTCAAATAATTAGGCGTCACAGTGAAAAGCACCGAACAGTTTCAGGACGAAGACGTTAATTTTAAGGATCGTTAAAGCGGTACCTCAAGGTGGCATGTCCATGGCAATTGATGAAGTTTTACGACCCGCTTATAACAAGTCCAAGACAAATGGTGAACAGTTATAAACACAACGGTGACTTTTTGACCTAAATTCTTTAACGATCCGCTGATGGCGTCACGAGTCCTTGACCGTGGTTGTCGATCACATGCGTTAGTATATCTTGACCGACCAAACAACTATGCTAGTCGTCTTTCAGGTACTATAGGCCGCCTCCGCTGTGATTCGACTCCATTCGCACTGTTCTATCCCGTATTCGCGGTACCTTTCTAGGAACGTCGTTGCAAAGTGCGCCTTGCATTTTAATACTGGCATAAAAGTGCTTGGCACTCATCGACATCGATTGGATAGCTTCTTGGCTTCACTTCCTTGTTGCCAATTGAAAATTGTATGGAAATTTAAAGAAAGGTGTTGGGTGGCAACTGTCTCCTTTGCTGAATGCGAAAAATTGTTGGCTCAAACATTAGACATAGAGAGTTTAGTTTGTGGGAAGGATGATTCAAATAAAAAGCCTCTACAGTAAAACATAGGAAGTGTTCATTTTTTGAAAGGAAAGCCAACAAAAATGTTACACTACTTTATTAGAATATAACCTTTTTTCATCAAGATCATTAGGATAAGAATAATTTTTTGATGAAAATCAAAGTCAGTCATTGTCGAAGCTATGATGATGATTTTAGATGTATCTTTTGATACTGAGTTATCACAAATATTTAAAGATAAGTAATTGTTTGATATATATCCGTGTTGATACAATCCATTCTGAATTCACCGCTTCTGAGGAGCAGCATGGTTCAATTTTTGATTGTGATTATGAAACAGTGCAGACAATCGGGTTGATTGTCGATCAGGATTCGTAGTACATCCTAAGATATGAAAAGTGTTCCAGCTTAATTTAATCTTCTATTTAATATCAAAATGATCCAATCTAATAAATCAAAAAATCTATTAGCCCAAATTCATGATCTCAGCAACCGACAGTCGCCATATTTTTTATTTTTTTGTTTGGACGGGAAGAAGAAATTTTTAACTTGAATGAACTCGAAACGCTTTTAATTCCTGAAATTCCAAGAAAAAGTATTGCATTTTCAAAAAAATAGATGAATTTATATCCAAATAGATTTGAAAAAAATTGTTAACTAAAAATATTAATTTTCAACCAAGAAAATTAATTTTCTACCAAGAAAGATTTTTCAGTGAATCTAGAACAAAAATTTCATCCATTTTCTAAATTTTCAAGCCAAAAAGACGAATTTACAACAAAATACATCAGTTTTCAATCAAGAAGATTAATTTTTTACCAAAAAAGATGAATTATCTACAGAAACATAAATTTTCAACCAAATAGTTGAATTTTCAACTAAAAGAGATTAGTTTTCAATCAAAAATAGAATAGTTCAATTTTCAAACAAGCAGTTGAATTTTCAACTAAAAAATATAAAATTTCAACAAAAAAGATGAATTTTTGAATTTAAACGATAAAATCTTTGACCAAAAAAATGATTTTTCAACAAAGTAGGTAGCTCCACTTTCGACCAAGTAGTTGAATTTTCAACTAAAAAATATGAATTCTTGACGAAAAATGTAATATTTGATATTTCAGAGGCAAACGTTTTCAAGCTTTTATATAAAATAATTTATTTCAACCAAGAAAGACAAATTTTCAACAAAATAGTTGAATCTTCAACTAAACCCGATTAAATTTCTATAAAAAAAGATACTTTTTAATGAAATAATTAAATTCTAAACTAAATAATCAAATTTTCAACTGCAAATAATAAATTCTCAATTAATAAAGACGAATTTTTAACCAAGAAGATTAATTTTCTACCAAAAAAGTCGAATTTTCAACAAAATACAGAATTTCTCACCCAAATAGTTGAATGTTTAAATAAAACAGATTAATTTGCAAAAATAGAGTTGAATCTTCGACTAAATAGTTGAATTTTTAAATCAAAAAGATAAATTTGCAAGAAAATAGTTGAACCTTCAACTAAAGCCACATAATTTTCAACCGGTAATGGAATAAGTAAATGTTCCGGAATTTTCGAGCAAAAAAAAACGAATTTTGAAGCAGAAAGATGAATTTTCAACTCAGGTGATAAATTTTCAACCCAAGAAATGAATTTTCAACCAAGCAGTTGAATTTTCAACCAAGAAAGATGTATTCTCAACGAAATGGTTGAATCCATAACTGAAACAGATTAATTCTCAATCAAATAGTTGCATTTTTAACTAAAAAGATTAATGTTCTACCAAAAAAGGCGAATTTCCCACAAATTACATAAATTTTAAACCAAATAGTTATGTTTGCAAGCAAGAAGATTATTTTCCTACAATAAAATGAATTTTCAACAAAATGTATAAATTTTTAACCAAAAAAGAGAAATTTGAAACTGAATAGTTGAATGCTCAACCAAAACAGATTAATTTTCTACCAAACAGTTGCATTTTCAACCAAACAGTTGTACTTTCAACCAAAAAGGTTGAGATTTCCCCCAAAAGAGATTAATTTTCAAACTAAAAAGTCAAATTTTCAACAAAATAGTTAAATTTTACACCAAAAAAATGCAATTAAGAAGGAAAAAGAAATTTAATCAAATTGTCTAATTTTCAAACTTACAGTTGAATTTTCAACCATAAAAGATGACTTCTCAACGATATTGTTGAATTTTAAACAAAATAATTAGCTTTCAAAGAAAAAGAGTTGGATTCTCTTATTGGGTTCTGTTAATTCAGTTCGCATATAAGTGGAAAAAAGAGAAGAACGGGAATAGGGGAAAGACTGTAAAGCTTGCGATAAATAAATAGGAATTTTGATAATTAATAGATCAAAGAATAATAGTTTGAATAAACGTTGGTGTTCACTTACAATACTTGTTACAGCAAATCTAGAATGAGGGGGGGGGGGGGTTGAACATTTCGGAAAAA
>JAUMHM010000016.1:25961176-25977075 GCA_032362435.1 Melikaiella ostensackeni | reverse complement strand
TTTTTGCGAAAACTATGTAGAACTATAGAACTCTTTACCCTTTAGCTTAAAATCGGCTTAGAACTCCCCCCTTGTACGAAAAGTGTGCGGCATGAAGTTAGCACCCCAGAATTTTATTTTTTAAAAAAAGGCATTTAAAAAAGAGAACTATCAGTGCAGCCCTTCTAGAACCATAGAACTATTACTGATAAGCAGGGAACTCGTGGAAATTTTCGATTTCTTTAAATTTGGGGTGCCAACTTTCGGGGGGTCTTCAGACCAGTGCTTTAACTTCAGAGCTACACGGAATAACGAGCAGGTTATTAATTAATAGCGGCGATGAGAATTGCAAAATTTCATTAAAGTGCAAGGAGCAAATAAGTAAATTCTTGACGTTATAATCTTTCACATTTGAAATTTTTAACCACTTACTGTGTTTATCTACAACTTCAATTTTTCTAAATAAGTTTCGCCTTCTTATTTTAACACTTCCAAGCTTTGCCACCCTGTGAAAACTTAAATTGAAGTTTTTATTCTGTTTGGAGTCATAAATACTGACTCAACAACCTCTGAAACTTGTTGATTTTCGATATTGACGTACAAATTCCATTATTGGAGAAAATAATTATCAGCTTAAAAGTATTTTGCTCGTAAGAGCTACTCGTACTTATTACAGCACTTATTTATTTAATTGGACGATCATTGCAGTTAAACTCTATTTTTTTGCTGGTTTTCGTGATGTTTTACGCGTATATAATACATCATCCTCGGCCATATTGGTTAGTTTGCGTAGGGGCCGATAGTGTCGTATAGCATGTTTAGATCACCAATAGTTACGATAAAAATTGGTGGGTTGATTTAGAACCAATCTATTCAGATTATTCCATTTTTTATAAAGAAAAAGGTAATAATCCAAACCAATAACACATTTCAAAAAAATTGCTAACTTCCTCAAATTTTAAAAATATATTCAAGTAAAATAGATATGTTTGGTGAATTGAGTTAATCATTAACATCTCAATTAAAATAAATCTCAAGTATTCATAGGCAAACCTGGAGATTGGAACCAATCTTTGATTAATGTCTCTCTTTTAAAATTTCTTAAAGATCGAAATAAAATCTACTTTCTTACAAAAATTTTTTGTGTACTCAAAAACAACACCCAAAAAGTTCACAATTCAAAAATAGACTTTGAGACTGCCTGCTTTTTTGGCTCATTAAAGAGAGATGTACAATAAATTTACACAACAGGAAGAAAAAAGAGGGAGAAAAAAAGAAAGTCATCCAAAACCATCCTCACACTCTTTCTTTTCTCCGTCTTTCTTATACTTTCTTATACATTTTATTCTTTAATTGGAAATTAATTCACATCCAAATTATGACAAAACTTAAGTCATTATATCCAATTAATGGTCCCATCCCAAATTTTACATTTAAATTTGTAAATTACACATTGTTTCTCCAGTTTCTCATATTTGTCTTTACCTGATGTAACTGTCAAGTTGCTTTTGAATGGAACTCTATATATCGTATGTAACCCCAATTTTCCTAACATTGATTTTAAGGTTCTTGAGATTTTACCAAAATGAGGTAGGACAACTGTATTAAATCGCTTGTAATCCTGTACATTGTTTCTGTTATGATTATTACCTTTACTCTTAATTTGAATAATTCTGTTATGTATATGCTTGTCAACAAAAGTAATAGGATAATGGCTGAGAAAAAGAATCTGTTTGCATAATTCAATGTTCTTTTCATGGAATGTAGGATGAGATAATTTAAAAGCTCTATCAATTAAATTCTTTACAACTCCTTTTTTGTTTTGAATGAAATGATTCGAATTAAAATTTACTGTCCTTCCTCAAAAAATAGTTTTTCTGTGCCAATTTGTAATAATATAATTTTCAGGAGTTTTTATTAAGGTCAAATCAAGAAAATTCAACGTACCTCCTGTTTCAATTTCAACAGTGAACTGTAATCTTGGATGTATACTATTAAATACATTAAGTAGGGTATCTACAGTTTATGCATGTAATGATATGTAATACAGAATCATCCACATATCTTGCATAAAAGTCCAATTCAAAATTGATTCTGTTACAAACTTCATTTTCCAAATCTTCCAACACAATTTCAGCAATAATTTGAGACAAGACTGAGCCTATCGGAGTACCAAATTTTTGTTTATAGAAAGTACCATTGAATTTAAAATAAACGGAATTGAAAACAAATTCAATAGTATTAATAAATTTGTTTTTCGCAATCTTAGTATGAAGTTTGATCGTATCCCATCTATTTTCAATAGCAAGTTTAGCTCTTTCATGTGGAATGTTAGGAAAATTGCATGCAGTCGATTCTTGTGTCGCGCTTAATCGCTCATTTTCCGGTTGCAGATACTTGGCTATGACTGTGACGTTAGATACTCGAGGAATTTCTCTTATGAAATTATTTCTCCGGGATTGCGAATTTTTCGTTGCGATAAACTACTTCTGTGACGAGTCATTGTCGAAGTTCAAATTCTTGAGCTATTGCTTAAATGAAATGTTTCTTTGTTCTGTTTCTCAGTAAGTGATTTTTGAAACAGAATTTCTTTTATAAATTTTGATCTTAGATAATAAAAATGTTTGAAAATTAAGTTCTTTATTCGATGAGTGATAAGCTGTTTAGAAATGAAGGTGTTTCTTGTGATTGGTAATATTACATGAAAATTGCAAGAGTTTAGATATTTATCTGATTCTTTTCATTTTTATCCTGACCTCGAAGTCAAGTCTTTCATCAACTAATTCTAATAATTAATAAGAAATGATTGATTCTGATAACTGTTGAGGGTCAATATCAAATTAGGGATTGATCAATCAACCATCTGAGAAAATTACAGAAGAGGAAATAAGATGCGAAGAGGTTGCAATTTTTTTCATAACTATTTTTTTTTAATGCTGGGCCACTAAGAACATCGAATTAAGTTTTACTTATTTATTTTTAATAATATTCGTATTGTCACTTGGAAACATGGAATTGTTCAAGACTTCTCGTTCGAACACTGAAGATATGCTGTGCTTGACTTAGTTAATGATTAACTCGGATGGGATCCGATGTACGTGAGATATTTGGAAAATGAAGTTTTTGATTAAATTAATTTTGAGTTGGACTTTTATGCAAGATATGTTGATGATTTTGTCCTTTTTTTACATCCACAAAATGTGGATACCCTACTTAATCTTTTCAATAGTGTACATCCGAGACAACAGTTCACTGTTGAAATTGAAACGGAAGGTAGATTGCATTTTCTTGATTTCACCTTAATAAAAATTGATGAAAATTATATTATTACTGATTAAAATATATATTATATAATCGATATATTATTTTGTCAAAGATAGTTTTGTATAAAAAAATAAATCGGTTGATTAGTTGCTATGTTGATTTATCACTTTCATCTAAAAAAAGTGGAATACGTACATATTATTTACTAAATTCATGCAATGTTTCATCGAAATCGATCGATTGGTTCTAGCTGTCAGTGCGGCTGCATGTTAAAAATAGTACATTTTTTGATAAATTCAAATCTAACTTCATGGTATGTTGATTTATCACTTTTTCTTGAAAAAACGGTATATGTACACCTTATTTACTATGTTTATGCAAAGTTTCATTGAAACCGATCGATTGGTTGCTGGCTGTCGGTATGTCTGATTGTTAAAAATAGTAAATTTTTTTGCTAAATACAAATTTAACTCCATGGAATTTTTATGGATTACTTTCTCCTGAAAAAGCGGCATATGTACATCTTATTCATTATATCTATGCGATGTTTTACGCAAGTAAGAAATCGCTAAAAAACAAGTGAAATTGACTTAAAAATGAAAATTTTTCATCATAAATTGATGTATTTCAAATTCATTAGAATCACATTTAAAATATAATGACGTTTCTAAAAAAGAAGTTTCAGTTTATTTGGTAAAAGTGTTTTCAAAATTTCAAAATTCACGTTTTTAACTCTTCTTTTCTCAAAGGATGCAATTGCGAATTTATTTCGTCCTGATTAATATGTATGTGAAATAGTAAAATGAGATGTGATTGTCAAAGTTTCATCAATCATCTCAGGAATAAAATTATAGCCTGCAGACGACTTTTTGTTGAGTGCTTTTTTTCTGAAAATTCGAGTATAGCGCATTCCTTCAATTCTAAATTATTATCTTTCAAACTAACAGAATCATTGTATCTTTGTATTTTGGTGGGTTCTACATACCCACCAAGTTTGGTTAAAATATCTCATAAATTAACTGAGGTATTTCACTTTAAGTGTTCAAAATCAGTTATGTTACAGATAATAATGTTCGGTAGCGATTTTTTTCTTATTCGTATTTTGTTAGAACAATTTCACCAGTAATCAGTGAAATTTCACTAATTTAAATTTAATGGGAATGGCTTTATAAAAAAATTGTTAAAATACTTTAATTTCAAATTAGATAATCCTTTTTAAGCGGTTCCTCTGAAAAATTGTTCAGTTTGAAGAGGCTCACCCAACTCTACATATTTCAGATTCCAATTATTTCAAATATTTTAAGTACTGAGGTGTTTGAATGTTTAAGACTTCCATAAAAAATGGTTAAATTTTGAGTCTAATGTTTGAAATTGTTCAATTATAAAGTTGTTTTATTCAAATGTGTTCCATGTAAGATAATTTTGATTTTTATATCTAATATTCAAACTTGTTCATTTTTGATTGATTCAATTTGAATGAATTTGGTATACATATATAGGTATACTTTAAATTCAAATTTTACCAATTTTTTAAGTTTCAGTGCTACAAAATTGCAATTTACTCTGAAAGATCTTAGAGTAAAAATTGCTAGAGTTTGATTACTTCCAAATCAACATTTTTTATTTTCAACCATAAAAATTTTGAACTGACCAATCCCATGTCAAATCATGAAGAGAGATCCAGCTTAGGGTGTCAGAATGATTTGGAATTATTATATATCATTCAATAATGAAGAAAAAGGGACATATATTTCATCGTGTAATCAAAAATTTTAAAAATATTTTTCAATCATTCGAATATTACCTGCGAATTCTCCAAAACTGACATAATTTTTTTTCAAAATGAAGTACTTTCGGAATGAGCCTAGGTATTCAAGATTTTCTTTTTTCATTCGACGTCGGCATTGCTGATCTTTTAATTGGTCTCAACGAAATTAAGAAAATTTGAAAAATCACAAAATGGCAGGGGTTTATATGAAATTTTTGAAAATGGATCTTCTCAAAAACCCCACTTCAATTTTTGTTTAACGAATAGATATTAATATTTAGTCCATATCTCTTGATTTTTCTTCTTGGCAAAACACTGCTTCAAATTAAAAAAAAAATTATTTTTAAAGAATCGAATTTTAACATTTTTCGGAAACAACAAAAGGTCTAAAAAATGTTTAGATAAAAGCTTGCATAACCAGAAACGTTCTGTAGAAAATACCTCTTGCCTTTTTGTCAGGCGCCGCATTGTTCACGGGAAAAAATAAAAATTCATATTTAAAGATAAATAAGAATTCCGGCTTAAAAAATGGATTAGCCTGCATGAAACTGATATGACGCCTTTTTTCTATTAGCAGAAACATTTTTGAAATATTGGAGAAAATAAAAAAGGCGGGGTTTTCCTGCAAATATATATTTTTTTTCATCGAATTTTGAAAACATGGAAAGAAGATTTCCAGGAAACCCCCATCTTTTCATTTCTTCCAATATTTTTAAAAAGTGCCACAAAATTTTCTTTATTAAATACTATTTTTGATTCTCTTCCCATAAACAATGCGGCATATCATAAAAGCGCAAGAGGTATTTTTTGTAGAACCTTTCTACATGTGCAAACTTTTGTTTAAATATTTTTGTGTACCTTTTGTTGTTCCAGAAAAAAATGCGGAAATTCGATTTTTCAAAAATAATTTTTTTAGTGTGAAGCAGTTGTTCAAAAGAACGAAACTATGGAAATATGGAGTACACAACACCATCACCTAAAAAAAAATTTTAAGTGGTATTTTTGAGAAAATACACTTTCAAAATTTTCGAAAAAACAGCCGCCATTTTGTCATTTTTCATATATTGCTCATTTGTTTGAGGTCAACTGAAAGGGCAAGGATTCCTACGTCGAATGCTAAAACAATATCCTGGCTCGTTTGGAAAATACTGCATTATGAAAAAAAGTTCTGTTAATTTTTGAGAATTCACAGGTAATCTTCGAATGATTGTAACAAATCAAAACAAATTTATTCATCAAATTGTGAAATACAGATTCCTTTATTTTCAATATAGAATGATATATCCAAATAGAAAATCATTCGGACACAATGACCTAGACTTTTCTTGAAATATTACATGACTAATTTCATCTTAAATCATTTAAGATGGAATTAGTCAACTGTTGAACTTGAACGGCTTTAGGCTAAAAATGTAATTAAAATTGTACTATTTTAAATTACATACCTGATAAAAACTTTCTTTTAAAAGAGTATCGAGAAAATCAACCGAGAATTTTGAAATTAAAATTTCATGGACTTTCAAAATCGTATTTGTGTAGCGATTAAAAGAATAAGAATAAGAAGAATAAGAAAAAAAATTAGAATAAAAATTAAAAATGCTTGATCTAAAAAAATTAATGTGTGTTGAGAAAATCAAAATTGAAGAACGCAATATCATAGTATAATAGATATTTTTTGCTAAAAATCCGAAAAAAATAAGAAATTTTTTTTATTAAATGATAATAATTTCAAGGAATATTAATACTAGAAAGTTGAAAAAATATTGCTGAGTTGAAATTTTAACTAAGTGTCAAATAAAATTTGAGTAAATACTCTTTTTTAAATTTTTGCATCAAAAAATGATATTTCGAAATCTATTTTCGAACAAAATGTTGGTCATCCAGTTCTGTACCAAGTTCTGTAGTGCCACTCTTCAAATATAAAAAATTAAGATTAAAAATCGTGAAATTAGGGAAATCTTAAGGAAAAGTTCTTAGAAAAAGTGAAATACTAATTTATATGTTTATTATCTTGTAATGAACATGAATTATTCTTGTGAAAGGGCAGATTTTTTCCGTTTTCAAAACAGTACCTACTAATATCATTATTCTTTTTCAAACTCTTGGTATATTTATTTAAAAATACACTCTTTCTTCAAATTCAATGAACGACACCTGTATTTATATTAAATTTAGGAGAATTCAGAAAGGTATGGGTGAAAATTGTTATGTAATTTAGTTGCCTTAAACAATAAAGAACATAATTTCATAAAATTATGGATGTTTTTGCAAAAAAAGAAGAAGTTTTCGTTGAAAAGGAACACCTTCGATCTTGAGTGGTTATGTTCAGTTGTTTATTTCACAACTTTGCCAACCCTCGTGAGAGTTTCAGATAGGAATTCATTCCGAACCACTTTGAATCATTCCGAAGTCTGTATCCGCACTAATCCGAATCAATCCGAAAAATTTCTCAGTTTCGATCCATCTAAATCGGTTGAAAATTAGTCCGACTCAACCTGAACTCCAAACTGTATCAATCCGAATGATTCCGAATCAATCCGAACTCGTATTGATCTAAACCAATTTTCAATCCGAACGAATCCGATTCAATCCGAACTCGAATTCATTTTGATTTAAAATCGACTTAGATTAATCCGAGTTTGGATTAATTTGAATTCAATCGGATTGAAAATTTAGTTCGGATTGATTCGGATTGGAGGTTTGGATTGAATCAGATTGAGTCTGATTAATTTTCAGCCCATTTGAATTGAACGAAATAAAGAACTTTCACGGATTGATTCAGAGTAGTTCGGATTGGTTCGGCTACAGATTTCGGAATAATTTTGGTCGGTTCGGAATGAATCGAAATGAATTCCTATCCGAAACTTTCGCGAGGGAAATACATTCTAGGATGTCGCATAGTACGTCAAAAAGCAGTCTTTTGGACAATAATTGAGCCACAGTTCAGTTTTCAACGGATTAGGATGTATTTTTTTTAATCACCTGAAACGAAAGTTTGAGTACACAAAAAATTTTTAAAAGAAAGCAGATTTCATTTCGATCTTTATGAAACTAATGATGTTATTTTCCTATAAAATACCCATGATGAGGAATTCTAAATTAACTTTGCAACGAGTTGATCTCTGGAAGTATAAGAAAGACAGAGAAAAGTGAGAGATTGGTTTGGATGACTCTTGCTTTTTCTCCCTTTTTTTATTTTTTGTTGTACGTTTATTATACATTTGTCTCTAATGAGCCGTAAAAGTGGGTAGTTACGAAGTTTATTTTTGATTTGTGAAATTTTTGGGTGTCCTTTTTGGTAGACAAAAAATTCTCATAAAAAAGTGGATTTCATTTCAATCTTTACGAAACCAATAATATTATTTTCTTACAAAATATCCCTGGTGATAAATGTTAAATTGACTTCGAAACATGCTTGTCTCTGGAAGTAAAAAAAGGGAGAAAAAAAGAGGCAGAAGTTGGTTTGTATGAATCTTTCTTTTTCTCCCTCTTTTTCTATTTTGTTCTACATTTATTGTACATTTGTCTCTAATAAGCCGCAAAAGTGGGTGGTTTCGAAGTCTATTTTTAATTTGGAAACTTTTTGAGTGTTTTTTTTCAGTACACACAAAATTTTCATAAAAAAGTAGATTTCATTTCGCTCTTTATGAAGCTAATGATGTTATTTCCCTATAAAATACCCTTGATGAGTAATTATAAATTGACTTCGAAACATGCTGGTCCCTGTAAGTACAAAAAAGACGAAGAAAAGAAAGAGTGAGAGGTTGGTTTGGATGACTCTTTCTATTTCTCCCACTTTTTCTTTTTTGTTCTACATTTATTGTACATTTGTCTCTAATGAGCCGCAAAAGTGGATAGTTTCAAAGTTTATTTTTTATTTGTGAACGATTTGGGTGTCCTTCTTTTAATACACAAAATAATTTTATAAGAAAGTAGATTTCATTTCGATCTTTATGAAGCTAATGATGTTGTTTTCCTATAAATTATCCCTGATGAGGAAGTCTAAATTGACTTCGAAACATGTTAGTCCTTGGAATTATAAAAAAACGGAGAAAAGAAAGAGTGAGATGTTTTTTTTGGATGACTCTTTCTTTTTTCCCTCTTTTTCCTTTTTGTTTAACGTTTTTTGTGCATTTGTCTCTAAAGAGCCGTAAAAATGGGTAGCTTCAAAGTCTATTATTGGTTTGTGAACATTTTGGGTGTTCTTTTTTAGCACACAAACAATTTTTATCAGAAAGTAGATTTCATTTTGATATTTAGGTAACTAATGATGTTATTTTCCTATAAAATTCCCCTGATGAGGAATTTTTAATTGACATCGAAACACGTTGGTCCCTGGAAGCATAACAAACATAGAGAAAAGAAAGAGAGAGAGGTTTCTTTTGGATGACTCTTTCTTTTTCTCCCTCTTTTTCCTTTTTTTTTACATTTTTTGTGCATTTGTTTCTAATGAGCCGTAAAAATGAGTAGTTTCGAAGTCGATTATTGGTTTGTGAACTTTTTGGGTGTCTTTCTTTGACATAAAAAATTTGTATCAGAAAGTAGATTTCACTTTGATATTTAGGCAACTAATGATGTTGTTTTCCCATAAAATTCTCCTGATGAGGAATTCTAAATTGACTTCGAAACATGTTGGTCTCTGGAAGTACAAAAAAAAACGGAAAAGAGAAAGACAAGATACGTTGGTTTGGATGACTCTTTCTTTTTCTCCTCAGCTAGGTAGGGTTGCCTATGAATTTTATTATGATTTCTTTTAATTGAGGTATTAACGATTAACTCAATTTACCAAAAAATATATTTTACTTAAATATAGTACACAAATTTGAGAAAGCTAGCAATTTTTAGAAATTTGCTATTGTTTTGGCTTATCACCTTTTTCTATTTTAAAAAATTGAATAATCTGAATAGATTGGTTCAAAATCGACCTACAAAATGATCTAATAGTTTCATTCCTCGATCTATTTCGTTTCATTTGCATAACACTATCTGACACATCTGCTGTTTTTCGAGTCATGAACGGGTGTCGATATTTTGTAGCATAAAAAGACGCTCACTTTTCCGTCTCATCTTCGTATATAAAATATTACAATATATACGGACATCCGTCAAATTAAGAGAAGAAAAATGGAGAGTAGCCGCACGCCCACCAGGGCGTCAATCTTTCATCCTCTAATTTTCAGGAGTCCATTCTAAGCCCATTCAAGAATGAAAACGGTACACGCGTCCAGCGGATTAGTGACCACTTTTGAGTCCTTTTTACACTGGGTAGTGGGCACCTTCGTCCAGCGAATTTGTCGTGTGCTCAATCGTCCATGGTGACAGCTGAGCTACAATTCGATGCACCTAATTGCCAATTAAAAAGACATATTTCTCTTTTCGTAGTGATCGGAAGCCTGTGTTGCTTTGTGGATAACCCGCGGTCAGTCCGATTCTAAAAACTCGGACATTTCTATTCAAAAGAGGGCTTTCAATATTTTTTCTATTATTCGTCTTGGCCAGTGTCTACCGTGTTCGAAGGGTTCAAAATTTTTTGGTTTTTAGCCCTTCTTTTGACCAATCGATTTCGAGTAGCGTGTGTGTAATTGTTCTCGAAAAGGGCACTCGCTTTTTATTTTGTGTACTTGGTGTTATGAACTAGATCTGGAAGAACAATTGCGAATTATTAGAAGAGTATTATACAGGCATTTTTTTTATCATGAGAGATCGAAATATCTAAAAAAATACGCATCCAAAAAAAAATGTCCGTGATAAAAACTTTTTATTTTCGAGGGGAAAAAACAACTCCGCAAAAATTTACCCCACACCCCACTCCATTGGGGCGGTAGGGGTAGGTAACTTTAAAATTTCAAACGGGAACCTTTATTTTTTATTGCAGATTCAGATTCTCCATTTAAAAATACGTAAGTTTTATTCAAAAAATTTTTTTCGATTCGCGACAGATGGCGATGCATTTGCAAGATATGATATTGTAGACTATTCAAGAGATTCGCTTCCAAACGAAAGTGAAACGAAGATCTTATTTCTCCATGTCATTTAAACAAAAAAAAATAATAAGAAGACTTTAAATATTTCTCTAGAATTTTAAATTTATTTTTGAATGGGTTCCCATTTGAAATTTTAAAGTAACCGCCCTCCCACTCCGCCCTCAAGGACTAGGGTGTGGAGTAAATTTTTGCGGGGTCGCTTTTCCCCGTGAAAATAAAAAGTTTTTAATATGGACATTTTTTTCGTTGGATGCGTATGTCCTGAGATATCTCGATGTCTCAAGATTAAAAAAACACCTCGTATAGTAGGAAAGGTAAAGACTTCTTGAGGGAGAAACAAATTTGGGTTTGTGAGCTAGGACTTTGAGTTTATTTATTTATTTTCCTAATTATTTTGTTGGGCTTGTTACTTTGTTAATTAATTTACACATTGAAGAGGCGCACATTTAAACTATTTTTTTAGGACAAAATTTAAGATTCTCATTATGTTGCACAAATAAATTCTAATTTAGAAAAACTTTTTATTACATTTTCGAATACAAAATTGTTTTAAGAACCGTAAACTGGGGTTAAGCAGTGCATACGTGCATAAAGCGGTGCGCCCTTAATAAATTCTGCATTTAAAAAGGATATTGCTTCTTCTACGTTTTTAAATTAAAGTTCTGCAAATGTTAGTTGAATTTATAGGAAAAGAGGAAAATTCGATGAAATTTATAAAAATTCAGGTGAATTGAAAACAATTAAAAAATGTTTAAAAAATTCATTGAAATCATTAAATTTGGAGTAAATTTAGAAAAATTTAAGGAAATTCAAACAAATTTGGTGAAATGCCTAAGAATTCCAGGAAAGTTGAGAAGAATTCAGGGTCAATGAAAAAAAAAATTAATAAAAAAATTTATCAATTCAAAAGAATTCAGGAAAAATTTTAAAAATTCAGAACTCCAAATTTTTTTAATTTATGCTAAATTAATAAGGATTTAGGATGAATTTCAAATTAATTCAAATGAATTTTTGAAAAAATTGAAAAAAAATCAAGAAATTGAAAATATTCCATTGATTTCATTGAAAGTGGTGTGAATTTAGAGAAATTAAGGGGGTTGTTGAGAGTTCGATAAAATTTATACGAATTCAGGATGAATTAAGAGAATTCTGGTGACTGGAATAATTTTTAATTAAAAAATATATTTTATCACATTTTTTAATAGAAATTTAAAAAAAAAATCATAAAATGGGGTTAAGCGGCTCATACGTGGGGAATGCGGCGCACCCTGAATTATGTATTTAAAACGCGATATTACTTCTTCTACATTTTCAAATTGAAATTTTACAAATGTTAGCTGCAACCCTTTATATTTGTTAGAAGAAGTTAGAGAAAATGAGGAGAATTCGATGAAATTTATAAAAGTTCAAATGAATTGAAAAGAATTTAAAAATGTTTAAAAAATTCATTGAAATCATTGAATTTGGAGTAAATTTAGAGAAATTTAAGGGAAGTCAAACAAATTTAGTGAAATGGCTAAGAGTTCAAGGTGAGTTTAAAAGAATTCAGGGTCCATAAAAATAAAAAAATATTTAAATAAAAAATCTATCAATTCGAAACAATTCAGGGAAAATTTTAAAAATTCAAGAGAACTCCAAATTTTTGTTAATTCAGGCTAAATTAATAAGGATTTAGGGTAAAATCCGAATGAATTCAAATGAATTTTAAAAAAATCAAAAAAATTCCAGAAATTGAAAATATTCCATTGATTTTAGTAAAAGTGGTGTGCATTTAGAAGAATTAAAGGGGTCGAAGAGAGTTCGATGAAATTTATACGAATTCACGATGAATTTAGAATAATTCAGGTAAATGGAATAATTTGTAATTAAAAAAGATATTTTATTACATTTTCAAATACAATTTTTTTTAAAAGCAGGGAAAGCGGCGCACCTTTAATTCTGTATTAAAAACGCGATATTGCTTCTTCTACGTTTCTAAATTGAAGTTTTACAATTTTTACTTGCAACCCTTTATATTTCTTAGAAGAATTTAAAGGAAATGAGAAGAGGTCAATGGACTTTATCAAAATTCAAGTGAATTGAAAACAGTTCAAAAATGTTTAAAGAATTCATTGAAATCATTAAATTTGGAGTAAATTCATAGAAATTTAAGGGAATTCAAATAAATTTGCTAAAATGACTAAGAATGCAAGATGAGTCAAACAGAATTCTGGGTCAATAAAAAAAAAATGTATCAAAAAATTGAATCGAGTAGAATTGAGTGAATATAGAAGAATTGAGAAAAATTCAGAGAGAATCAAACAAATTCAAGAGAATTCCAAATGAATTCAAATGAGTTTTTAAAAACTCAAAATATTTCATTGATTTCGGAAAAAGTGAAATGAATTTAGAAGAATTAACGGGGTTGAAGAGAGTTCGATGCAATTTTTCCAAATTCAAGATGAATTAAAGATAATTCAGGTAAATGGAATAATTTTTAATTAAAAAAGATATTTTATTACATTTTCAAATACAATATTTCTTGTAAAAACCGTAAACTAGGGTTAAATGGCGCATACGTGGGGAAAGTAGCGCACCCTTAATTCTGCATTTAAGGCGCGCTATTGCTTCTTCTACGTTTTTTAATTGAAGTTTTACAATCGTTAGTAGCAACCCTTTATATTTGTTAGAAGAATCTGAAAGAAATGAGAAGAATTCGATGGAATCCATGAAAATTCAGGTGAATTGAAAACAATTCAAATTTTTTTTTTAATTCATTGAAATCATTAAATTTGGGTAAATTTGAGAAATTCAAGGGAATTAAAATAGATTCGGTGAAATGGCTAAAAATTCAAGGTGAGTTAAATAGAATTCTGGGTTAATAAAAAAAATTTTCATAAAAAAAATTGAGTTGAGTAGAATTGAGTGAATTTAGAAGATTTCAATTGGGTTCAAGAGAGAGTTCCATGAAATTTATATGAACTTAAGATGAATTTGAAAGCATTCAGGTAAATGGAACAAAACGTTAAAAACCCAAAATAACCATTGAATTCGGATAAATGAGAGTGAATAGAATTAGTGAATAAGAATCTAATAAAATCCATCAAAATTCAAGGTAAATTTAAAAATCTTTAGGGTGACTAAAAGTAACTGTGTGTGAGCCCTGGGATTGTCAGAGGATTTCTAGGGATTGCAAAATATTTTTAAAAATTTTAATGGGACTCGAAGAATTTTATGTAATTTCAACAAGTTCAAAAAATTATGAGGCATTTTAAATAATTTTAAAAAATTGTTTGGGATTCCACACATTTCAAAATTTTTCAATTCATTATGACGGAATTGAAAAAATGTTGAAGTTTTTCAAAGTACTGAATTCAATTATTTTGGAGACTAAGGCCAAATCTGCCAACAACTATTTTAAAATGATTTAAACACTTGGAAATTGTTTACTTGTTCAAAACAACCATTTTAATAGAGAATTAACGAATCATTAGAGAAAAAGTAAACATAATTTTGCAAGAATAATTTAAGAATCATTTTTTAAGAATCATTTTAATTGAGTGAAATTGGTGAAGAGTGATCATTGATACCCTGGAAATCCATATGAAGGATTTCATCATCATTAAATATTGTAATATATTTACACTGACAATTCTTGAAAATGCATGAGTTTTAATTTTGAATTTCATATCTTAAAAATAATTGCAGACCCTATTTTAGTGATGAACAGTAATTTCAATTCACATCTAAATCCAAATTCGTCTGTGAAATTACTTCCTCCTGATTCCATTAACATTTTACTTGAAATTTTGCATTTCAAGTGTTTATATTTATTTTTAGTAACTGAGAGTTTAAAAGAGGATAAGCAAAATTTTTTCAAAAACGAGTTTATTTTATCAAAAATTCTTTGAAAAGATAATACAAACTGTGTTAAAAGGATTTGTTTGAAATCTTATTTTTTGACATAGTAATAAAAAGTCGACGTGTCAAAACGGAATAAGTAACTGCACTTATCACACTGGCATTTACTTATTTTCTCTGCTTGCTAACCTTTTCCTGACCATATAGTTCTGCTTCCGAAATTGTTGGAAACACAAAAGCAATAAAACACTAATTTTTTTTTATTAAAAATCAATAAATTGAATAATTTACTACTCTTTCTTTCAGGATTTTAGGCGAATGTCCGAAATGAGTTGCGACTTCGGACTTGTCTGACATGTAACTAGGAAAAGGTTAAAAGACATTACAGAAAAATAATGTTAATCAAACTCATCATTTTTCAGAAAATTTTGCATATTCAGGATGTCACGTGCATAAATTAAAAAATATATATTTTATGATTTTCTCGAAAATTACACACTATATTATACACATATTTGCTCACGAAAAAAATAATATGAACTGTCTATCGATACCAGCTGATTACTTCACTCATTGACAAAACATAACTAAAATAAACAAATGTATTTTTATTTTATACATGCATGAACATTCCTCTTTCCTATGCCTGTTGAGCGAGAAAAAAGTTGCCGTTTACAACCCACGAGCGTCAAAGAAATCTTCGCGCATGCGCACACCGCAAATTCTAATCATTTCTACCCTAGAGACCGGGTTGAAAGGACTTTTTCCTGGCTAAGGCGTCAGCTGTTCCCCAAGAATCAGCGCCATCAGACGGGATAAATGGTTAACTAGTGATGTACTGTCGGTAATGAAAATTGTTGCTCATGCGCGAAGATTGCTTTGAAACTCGTGGGTTGTAAACGTCAACTTTATTTTTGATCTACAGTAATAGATGTGACATTTTCATACATATGCGCAATAAGATATCGTGTGTAATGCGGGAGAAATTGGTCTTTACTAACCCACTCGTTAGTAAAGACCAACTTCCATCCCTTGTCACACAATAATACTATTATTTGAGACAG
>JAUMHM010000016.1:25926630-25943553 GCA_032362435.1 Melikaiella ostensackeni | reverse complement strand
TTTATTTCTTATTTAGTCTGTAATTAATAATAATAATCTACAAGCATAAGCAACTAATGCATTCTGTTCGCAGCATGAAGTTGGATTATGTTTTCTACTCCTGTTCTTTTAATTTGGTTAGTTCTATTATTCAAAGCTTAGAAACCCATAAGTATAATGTTAATAATGTTAATAATGTTAATTGAGAATATATGAAATTTTTGAGGATCCATTTTACATCTTCGAAATTTTACAACAAAATAGAATTAATAATTGGAACTTAATCAGCTGACAGGTTGAAATTTTCAACATTAAATTAATCAGACTGGAATAGTTCAATATTAAGTACCTTTGACTTCAAAACATTCAAAATGGAATGATTTTATATCGAAACATTCAAATTCGTTTTGTTTCATTTTAAATCCTTTAAAATTTCAAAAATGTTTGAATTTTAACTGCAAAATATTAATTTTTGGTAATGATTTTATTATAATAATGTCGTAAACTCAATGATAAGCAATAACTTTCAAATTTCAACCGTTCAATATTCAGAATATAAAACTGAAAGCATCCTCTTCAGCTCAAATAAATGGTTAAAATCGAAGGATTTTGAATTTGATGTGCTGGAAAATTGTGCAAAATAAAATGTATCGCCTCTAAAATTTGAAATTCATAATTCGCAAAACGTAAAAATAAAAAGAAATTTATTTCTTTCTTGCAAAATAAAGAGTTTTGTATTTGAAGCAATGAAATTTTGGCAGATACAAAATAAATTTTGAAAATTGTGTACACAAAACGGAAACGTTTGGAGGTAAATATTTTTGAATTAGATATCTTTGAAAGTGAAAACTTTAATTTCGAATCTACGAAACTGAAATAACGTTTTAAATTTGCGACACAATATCAAAATTAAAAATGTCGGAATAAAACATTCAACATTCAAAATAACGAATTCAATATTAAAACATATTTCGATTTTAACTATTTCACTTTATAATAAGAATTGAAAAATACCGAATAAGCATTTAAAATTGAATATTTTTAAAGTAGCTTTCCAATTTTTCAAGCCCCCTCTGAAATTAATCTGTGAACGATTATAAAAAAAATGCTTGAAAATAAAACCATCCAATAACTAGGCATTCAAAACTAAATTATTTTAAATTTCAGGGTAGCCGCTGGACCTGAAAACCGAGGAATGAACGAGAATTTTTTGAGACTGGGAAAAAACCCGGAAATGGCAGAATTTTTATCGGGAATATTTGAAAACTTTAGTAGAAAAAGCTTTCCAATCACTTCATATATTACTTTTCAGAATTTATATTTCTTAAGTCTTACCTAATTTCTAATCGTTCACTTTGAAATTAAAATATTTTGAAATACAATTTTAAATGCTTGAATTGTTAAAAAATTAAAGTGTTTGAAAGTCAACAATTTTGACAGTAAAACATTTCAAGTTTATTAACCATAAATATAAATGATTAAGATTTCAAGAATTGAACAAAAATATTTCAGATTTTATAATAATTGACTGTGAAAAACTTTAACAATGATCAAATTTAAATCTGTTCAAAATTAAACCATTCTTGAATTTAAATATTTGAAATTGTAATGTTTTATATCGAGAGCCCAAATAATTAAACAATTAGCTATTTTCAATTTGTAAATAATTTAAAAGAAATTTCAAATTCATAGATTCATAATTAAACGACATTGATAAATTAAAAACGTTTCAATTCGAACAATTTCTAATTAAATACTTCAAAAAATTATTCTTTGAAAATTTAGCAATATTTGATTGTTTTTTTTTAATAAAAATTTTTTTAAGAAAGTTTCCAAAATCAAATGATTTAAAATTGAAGCGTTCAAAATTATATAGTTTAAAATTGTTAAAAAATGAACCACTTCAAAATGTAAGCACAAATACTTGAATGATTCGTTTAATAATTGCGAATCGTTAAAATTTCCAAATGCTAAATTTTCAATGCTTCAACCTTGCAATTCCGATTTTTCCATTTTGTAAATTTTTTATTTCTAATTGAAAATTGTGTAATTTTAAAAACCATTAATCACAATTTGATAATAATTAATTTTTAATGACTTAAAGTAAATCAATTTAACTTTGAAAGATTTCCTTAAAAGAAACGTTTTAATTTCACAATTATAATATAAAACGTGTTCTGTTTTAAGCGAAGATTAGAATCGTTTAGTTTGGAAAGTTCTCAATATGTGAAGTGTCATTTTGAATATTTTTTGGAATATGTAGTTAAATTTGGAAAATTTTCCAATTTTAAATTTTTTGATCTTTATTGATCTAGAAAGGAGAAAATTTTGGTTTCTAATTTTTCACTGAATTGGAAAAGGGAATTTATTGTTTCTAAAAATTTTTATTGAGTTGACGGGGGACAAGTTTTGAATTTTTAACATTCTAAGACGAAAGGAAGCAATTTTTTCTGAACTGGAAATTTTGTTATTTTTCAAATTTTTATTGAGTTGGAAAAGAGGAAGTTTTGATGTATAATTTTTATTCTGGATCAGAAACGATAATTTCTTTATTTAAAATGTTTCGAGTTAGAAAAGTTCGCTTTGTCTGATTTAATTTGCAGTTCAGTTTTGACTACTCCAAATTCAAAAATATGAGTTCTAAAGGACTGAATTTTTTAATTTTAATGACTGGGAAAATTTTTCCTAACCTGCAAATGAGCGGGAATTTTGGTCTTGAATTTGGCAGCCACTCTGATTTTGATAACACAGAGATTCCAGAACCAGAAACCAGAGTATACTTTTCCGAAGGTTTTTGGTGCGCTGAACAAGAATCTGGCCTCAGAATCGCTCCATCACGTCAGGTTTTCGAGATATCCTAAGCTAAAAGTGCGAAAATCGTGGTTTAGGCCTATATTTGAGGTTATGTAGCATAATGATTTTAACTTTAATTGTAAAATTACTGTCAGCATCCTAAAGTACAAGCTTTTCTCTATGAAATGCGCTTTAGTGTGCTCAAAAATCATTTTTTTTCTTTGAGATATCCAATATTGAAATTTGGAATACACATGAATTTCTCAAGTTTTGTACACCTGCACGTTTAGTAAACTTCAATATTGGATATCTTAAAGAAAAAAAATGATTTTCGAGCCCACTAAAGCGCATTTAAAAGGGCAAGGCTTGTACTTTAAGATGCTGGCAGTAATTTTACAATAAAAGTTCAAATTGTTATGCTACATAACCTCAAATATAGGCACAAACCGCGATTTTCGCACTTTTAGCTTAGAATATCTCGAAAACCTGACGTGATAGATTAATTCTGAGGCCAGATTCTTGTGCAGCTCACCAAAAACCTTCGGAAAAGTATACTCTGGTTTCTGGTTCTGGAATCTTGTCGGTCTGCGTTATCAAACTACGTTATTTCCACTGCCATTTGTCATATTTTTCATACTCACTATACATATAAATATGATCTTAAAGAAGGTTTTGCAAAAATCGAATCTACAAAAATGATTCTCCTAATCATCTATTTGAAATGTTCTCATGAATTTGCGTTTTGATAATATTTCACATTCATACTATATTTACTGAGACGCACATCTCATTCTCATGCTTCAAAAGCTAATCTCTGTAATTATTACAGAACGATTATGGAGCAGTTGTGTATAAAAAGTGTGTTAAAAAACTGTAACATTCCCATGACGTAAGAGTTCTATTACTCGGTTACACACCTGCCATATTGTAAAATTCTGATAAGGTGATAGCACTATATTGAAACGCCCGTACGTAATTGCTACATAACCTTCTTACGGAACGAATACAGAACAGTTACAAAACAATTGTTCTAGACCAGTTGTAATATTCTCGTTCCATAACTGTGTTATATCTCTGTTACATTAAAAAATTATGAAAAAAGTGATAGCACCACACTGTATATTCGCTTTGAAACGGTAACGTAACAGCTTTGTGGAATAGTTATGGAACGATGATGTAACGAATTATCTCGGATAAGCGCGACATTCTTGTGACGTATCAGTTCCATTACTGTGTTACATGTCTGTAACACTGTGAAATTCTTAAATTGCGATAACACTACATTGTAACACCGTTTCGTAACGGCTAAGTTATCTTGTTTCGGAACGACTATAGAACAATTATAGAATATTTGATCCAGAATATGTGTAACATCACTGGTACGTAACAATTCTATCATTTCGTCACAAATCTGTTACATTGTGAAAATAATTAACTGTGATAGCACTGCCTTGTAACGCCGTTTCGTAATGGTCACGTTATGTAGTAACGGATCGAGTATAGAACAATTTTGGAACACATGTTCTAGAACACGTGTGACGTTCTCGTAACGTAACTTTTCTATCACTCTCTTATATATCTGTCACATAGCAGAATTCTAGAACTGTTACGTCTGATCACAGTAACATCATTATAAAACAGTGTGATCTTCCTATTCCGTAATTGATATGTCACATGGCTGTAGAAATGTCATATATAAATATTACCTTTTTGTTACGTAATATTTAAAGAACGTGTCCACTGGGTTATATCAACCCATGTTTATTGTGTTCAAAAATATTTAATAAAACAGTCATGAATATATTTTCATAATAGAATTGTTCTTTTTGCACAGGTATATACTAATATGCAGTGGTAAGAGGTTGAAATGCAGTTTGATAAAGTACTCGTATAATAATACTGTTAAGATCCGATAAGGCACGTAAACAGTTTAACGCATGCTGGAAAATGTGCTGCTTGACTTAAACTTATGATACCGTAAACACAGTATTTAGGGTATCATTAATTCCTTACGGAGCCCAAAGTACGTCCGGTTACATGTAATGGAGTGTAATAAAAGTGTGCTAGTATCGATTGTCACGCTTTATAAGTTTCAAATAATCTTTCGTTATTTTCGACATGGTATAAATCCCAAAGATAATTTTTATTTGAAAATGGATTAAAATGCTACAGCCACTCGGCAAATATATCGACAATTATAAATACTTTCATGTTTTTATCCAACTTTGAGATGTACTGCGGATGTAAACATAATTGTTGTATACTCATTAACTATAATGAACTGCTCCTTCATTAATTAATTGATTAATTAATTGAATTATTCATTTATCCATTCATTCATTTATCCATTTATTCATTTATTCACTGCATTCACATTAAAGCTCCTATGTTTCGGCTCGCTTTTCGCGTGTTTTTTGTCTCGCGGCTTTTTCTATCATGTCATTGTGACAGTTTATTAGTATACATCAGTTTGACATCTTATAAAATTGTTTTCCCACTTGAAACAACATTAAGTTATTTCCCTTGCATGGAAATGCTTCTTCATTGATTTTCAAGTTATTCATACTTCCCTTTAGATTAGAGTGAGCGAATTTCAAAAAACGTGATGCGAAATTTGAAATTCATTACTTATCAACATCTTAGTTCCAAGATCCAAATTTAGGAATGCTCGAATTTTTAAACAAAGTTTGAAATTGTTCAAATTTTAACACTTCGAGTTTGAAGTTATTAATTTTGAATGTTTTGAATTAAAAAGCATATAATTATGATTTTCAACGTTTTTAGAATAATCGAAGCTTGAAGGTTCACAAAATTCAAAATTCTTCAATTTTGAACGGAGAAAATAACAGTGATTTTTTTATGCCAAAATCACATTTTTTAGTATAAAAAATGTATCCAATCATGCTAAATGTCACTTGATACTAGGTATAAGAAATGATACTTAATAATTATATTTATCACCTCTAAAATTTTTATGATTGTAATTTAAAGTTATAGTTTTGAATGCGCAATTCTAAAACCGTGTAATTTATGAGCTCTTGAAACTAAAGTTGTTTAGCTCCAAAAGCTTAATTTCAAAAGTATTTGGTTTGAAATTTCTTAATTTTTGAAGGCTTCTCATTCAATTTAATAATTTAATGATTCTTTTTTCTTATTTTTCTACTGAAAGGAAAGCTTCGGTTTTTTATTAAAAATATCTTTAGGTTAAAAAATCAAAATTTTGTTATTTATTCGTAAAAATAAGCATTCAGTTAATTTTTTAAGAACCACCCTGAATTATTTTAGATTTATATTGAGAATTTTACTGCTTATATTGTACAAATATTTTTCATTGATAGCCTTAATCATTCGACAATTTTAAATTGATATCCTCCCGGATCGATAATTACTTTCAAATTCAAATATTGAAAACTTCAAGGCAATTAATTTAATTAAAAATTAATTAAAACAACCACTATTAAATATTTCAGAATTGCCAAATCTCATGTTGAAAGTCTTGATAGTCAGATTCAAATTTAATAATTTTATATTCAAATATTCTATATTGCTTGGTTTCAATCTTAAACGTAGAAAATTGTCTGGTTTTTTTTAATTCTTTAGATTCGTAGAATGTCAAATTAAAAGACTTAATATTTGCAGACTTTTCAGTTTAAAGGATTTGTAATTAAACAAGCTTGAATTAAATGCCTCCAGAGTAAATGCGAAGCAATGAAAAATTAAGAAAATAATTCGTCAGTTTAAGGCCTTAAAAATGAAGAGATTTTAAGTCTAGGCACTGAAAATTGAACTATTTTTTATTTTCAAATTTTCCAAAATATTCGACATTTACAACTCAACTTAAAAAAAAAACAATTTTGAATTGAAAGGCTTCAAATTGTGCTCTTCCAAAAATTGGAATCATAGAGATCCTTTTTTCAATTTTTAATTTTCAATGTGATATCTTTAAATTATTCGAGTAAAATCAAATTAGGTTAAAATTAAACTATCTGAAATTAATACCTCAGAAATTAAATAATTTCTTTAATTTTGAAAAAATTACAATTTTAAAAATCTGAATTTTCATGTTCAACGCTGAACTTTTCATTTTCCCCTCTCATATGTTTGAATTTTACAATCAAAATTGAAATGGTTAAATTTCAAAAAGGATAATGAACTATTTGGAATATTTAATTTTTGAACGATTCAAGTTTACTTAAAATAGTTGCAATTTTAAAGGGTTTGAGCATAAAAAAGTTTTAATATCACATTTCTTGATAATTAAGAATTTGTTCAGTTTTGAATAAAGTTAGGGTTTGTTTAATTTTTAACGCTCCGTCATAGAAATTTTTTCGTTTTTAATGCTTCCTATTCTAAATCACTTCTTTTGAACGTTTTTCTTGGAATAATTCAATTTTGAAGATTTATAATTGAAAATTTTTTCCATTTTGAACGTTGAAAATGACGACGAGTTAATTTTTTGATCAGAAAAATTTTGTCTGATCAATTTTAATGTTTATTTAAAACTTTTTCAAGTAATAATCATTTTAAATCGAATTGAAAATCATTTGAATTCGATAGTTTTTCATTTTCAATGATCCAATTTTCAAATTTCTACTCTGAGATTAATCAATTTTGCACGTTTCTAAATTTATGTTAAATAGCAATTCGGTATTATGAAAATTATGTTAAATCATAATTTGGTAAAATAAAAATTATGTCAAATGATAATTCGGAAATATAAAAATTATGACAAATGGTAATACGGAAAAATAAAAATCAGCATAAAAAGTAATTCGTAAAAATAAAAATCAGGTAAATTGGCTATTAGGATAAATGAAAATTATAACAAATTGATATTCGTTTAAATGATTTAAGATAAAATGAGTATTAGGAAAATCAGAATTTGGGGAATAATCATGTTCCTCGTGTCAGAATAATTTGCAAAGTAATAATTTAAATAGCAATCCAGTAATCAATTTAAATAACATTATTTTTCTAAGTATCATTCAGTCCATCAATTTAGAAAATGAATTTCAGTATATATTGCGGATAACAGTTTTCATTACCTGATTATACGTAGGCACATTGGAGTCATAGTGACAGTGAAATACGACTTTATCGAACTACATAATTTAGAATAATTAATTACTTCGCGAAATTATTCAGAGGTTGTAAAATTAGTTCTGATGGTTGCATTGCAATTCTAATGATTTCTTAGATGGTTTGATTTTTAATTGGTAAGTTCTTTTATTTATGAATGAAATGGGCTTGTGGATTTGAAAATAATATAATAATAAAGGACAGAGACTTGTGAATTTATGAACAAATAATTTTAGAAGGTTGGTAAATTTACTGATTTATGAAGGAGATTGAATTGCAAAGTTAAAAATGAATAATTTGACAATTTAGGGAATATATTTTTTTACAAGAAATGAACTTGTAAATTTGGGAATAAATAATTTTGAAAATTTGGTAAATTCGTTTATTTATAAAGGAAAGTGACTTGTGAAGTAAGCAATAAATAATTATCTAAACTTAGTAAATTTATGCATTTATAAATGACTTGTGAACTTAGCAAACAACTTTATAAATAGTATTTCACCTTTGCATTTCTGCAAAAAATAATTCTAGGATGCATGTTTAAAAAAAAATTGTTAGGTTTTATTTATATATTCCGATAAATAGTTTTGAGGAAAAAGATAAATTGCCGACAGCGGTTCTCTGGGTAATCTGCGATTTTATCATTTTAGTGAAACAAGCGGCCGCTACCGCCTTGTAAACGCGCTGCTAGATCGGTTTCTCTTGCTTCTTCATCTGTTATCTTCCGTCGCGTGGTTCTCAAAACAATTGGGGGTATTTTTCACTTTCGTTTCGCATATTTTCTATCAAAATATTCATTTTCTCATAAGAAAACGCGATATATCTTACGTTATATGGATTCCAGAATTTCATCAGACCCCGAATACTTGGTGAGTTTTGTCTATTTATCCTACAATCTACTTCCGAAAATAAATATGGGGTCAGGACCGTGTTCATTATTGGGAGCAACCAACAAAATTTTTAAGTCTCCTTTAGCCAACGTCCTTAAGATTCGTAATCATGGACCCAAAAAATCTTCATATAGAAACTTTCATGAGCATCACTCATTTTTACAAACATTTATACACTTTTTCATCACTTGAGCGGGCATATTAAATCGGCCATTTTGAATTTTGAAAATCTGACTTCAGACTATTGATAAACAATATCATAAGCATACAATAAGATGTTTTGCACCTTTAAAAATTTGATTCACATAAAGCGTTGCAACTATCAAGTTCAATTTTATTCGCAAATAACGAGAATACCCAAATTCGGACGCTTATACTACCGCCGCCATTTTGAATTTCAAAATCGCGGCAACAGATTTGCATTCAGCGATATCTTAACCTTCGGTATACCAATTTTGTTAATATCAATTCTAATTTGACGCTGTTAAAGATTTTTGACGCCGTTCTTGCCAATTGCCCCACTGTGCGATGTCGCGATTCTCGTCCTTTCTTTTCAGATACGAGGAGAAATTGGAAGGAGATTTGCTAAAGATGAGGAGAAATACGACTTTCGACTTTTAGTTACTTCTAGTTTTTGTGCCATATGCTGATTTCCTGGATCGCAGACGTCATCGACCTCCTTTTTGACTCATCACGTCATCTTTTCACTACTTAGTAATCACATTATCACTTTCTTTGTTTTCGCACTCTTCGTAAGGCTTCATTTACGAAAATGAGGATAGTTGGTGAAGACTCGGAAATATGATGTCATGGAATATTTTTTGCTCAGAAGGGGAGAGTCTCAGTCCACTGAACGAATTTATTTCGAATCAGGTAGGCTGTGCACATCAGATCGCAGACATGTATTTTTTTTAAATGTAAGAGAAAAATTTCCTTGAAATTGTACGTATCTTAGGGCCATCCATAAAATATTTTACCAATTTAATGGGCGGGGAGGGGGGGTCAGTGTAAGTAACGTTACGAGCTTAGATAACGTTCAGTAGGTTTCCTGCTGATAAATTTTAACAAAGTTTGCGAGTTTTGCGAAAGATGGCCCTGAAACAGTACAGTTCAATAATTACTTGATGGGTTTGAAAATCACTTTCATGTTTCAGGTTTTACACTGTTTTCCCTATTGCCTTCTTTACCTCCTTTTCAAGAATCCTTCTTTTATTCCCTGTTTTCAAGAAACTTCCCCTTTATTACCCTTTTCTCGTTTTCTCGCTTGAATGCGGACTGAATTAATAGAATCCAGTAAAAAAATCCAAATATTTTTGGTTATAAGTTAATTTTTCTTGGTTGAAATGTCCAGTATTATATTTTTGGTTCAGAATTTATCTCGTTTGGTTAAAAATTTTTGCTGTTTGGTTGAGAATTTAAATATCTTCTTTAGTTAAAAATTCAATTATCTGGTTGAAAATCTATCTTTTTTAGGTGAAAATTCAACTATTTTGTTGAAAATTCATCCTTTTTGGTTAAAGATGCAAGTGCTTTTTTAAAATTTAATCTGTTTTGGTTGAGGATTTGAGTATTTTATTGAAAATTCGTCTTTTTTGGTTGAATTGAACTGCTTTTGATTTCAAATTAAAATCCTGATTGGTTCAAATATCAACTATTACATGTTACGTTTATAATTCATCTTTTTTGCTAGAAAAATCAAGTATTTGGTTCAATGTTGAACTACTTTGTAAAAAGTTTATTCTTTTTGGTTGAAGATTCATCACTTCATCATCATTTCATTATTATTTCATCATTCATCATTTTAGTTGAAAATTCATATTCTTGGTTGAAAATTCAACTATTTGATTGAAAATTAAACTATTTTTTTGAATATTGTACTGTTTGGTAGAAAATTAACCTTGTATGTTGAAAATTCATCTATTAGGTTAAGGATTCAACTATTTTATTGAAAATCCATCTTTCTTGACTAAAAAATAACTCTCTTATTAAAAGTTCATCTTCTACGGTTTAAAAGTCAACCATTTTCTGAAACATTTGGCTTTTTAGCTTGAAATCTTAACTGTTATGTTAAAAATTCGTCTTTTTGGGTAGAAAATTAATCTTCTTTGTTGAAAATTTATCTATTTGGTTGAGAATTGAACTATTTTGTTGAAAATTCGTTTTTTATAGCGATTTTTTGAACTGAAAATCTAACTATTCCATTATTGGTTTAAAGCTGATGCTTTTTAGTTGAAGATTCAATTTTCAATTATTTGGTTAAAAATTCATGTTTTTTTTTAATTCATCTTTGTAGGTGAAAAATTCAGCTACTTGGTTACAAAATAAACTATTATATTGAAATTTTATTTTGTCGAAAATTCAATTCTTTCATTGAAAATTCGTTGTTTTGGATTAAAAATTCATCTCTCGTGGTTAAAAATAAACTTTTTCTACGACAATTCAACTGTAAGGGTTGAAAATTCAAATAACTTCTAAGAAATTCGTCTTTCTGGCTCGAAAATATAACTATTTATTCGAAAATGTAACTGCTTATGGTTGAATTTCCATATTTTTTCGAAAATTCGACTATCTAGTGAAAAATGTAACTGCTTTATTTAAAATATAATTATTTTGTGAGAAATCAACCTTTTTGGTAAATGTATCTTTTTGGGTCAAAAATTCAAACCTTTTGTTGAAAATTCGTCCTTTGGTTTGAAAATTCATCTTTTATGGTAGAAAACTTATCTTAAGTAACTGAAAATTCATCTCTTTTGATAGAAAATCTTTCTTGGTCACTTATAAGCATACTGGCAACTAAATTCAGTAAAAACGCGAAAAAATGCAGAATAATTGTGAAATCCGTGTTTAGCCAACGGGTACGTTACTTTCGAAGGGGGGGGAGACTATAGTACAATTGTCAAAGGGGGGGGGGGCGAACAAAAATAGCCCAAAATTGGTAACATACTCGTAGTTTGTGGACAGCCCCTTATATCCTGAGATGAGATTTTTAATTTAAACAAAAATTTCCATGTTGACTAAAATTTTTTCTTGGTTAAGCGTAATCGAGAAGAGTAAGAAAATAGACAAGTAGAATACCGAGAAATATATTTCTTCTATATCTGAAAGTACATGGTACTGGACCTTATCAGTATTAATTTGTTTTAAATTCTAGCATAGTACCATTTGAGCCTCGAGATATTATTTATTTCTTGCTATTCGAATATTATAGAAAATATATACGGAGGGAATGTGAAAAAAAGGTGAACGGACATACGAAAACTTCCGTACAAATAGACACGACCCATATTACAATAAATATAAGAAAAGAGAAATAATTATAATGTAGATAAAACTTCGCAAGATTGAAGTAATGTATTTCACACAGTAGACATTTTGATTGTCTTAATGTCATGAAATTCAGCAAATAGTTGTTTTCGACGGCCTCATTTTTTAATTTTTGCAAATTTCTAAAAAAATTATTGCTGCGCTAGTGTTTGTAGCCCATTTAGACCATAAACAGACAAAGCTAAAAAAAGTTAATAATATCGAGAAGAACTGTAATTATATACATTCGAGCATTGGGATTCGAACCCTCAAGATTGCGGCTGGTCAGCCTTCATACTGAAATAAAAGCCAAGCGGGCTACTATCTGAGTCACGCTACTGCCTGCCTGTTAGAAAAATCCTTATTAGAATCATATGAAACTTTCTTAATGTGCAACTAGGTAGATTTTTTAACAAGTTGTTTAACAATTAAATTTAATAATAAATTATTAATAAGAATGAGAAATAAATAGCAAGTAATATATACATGCAAATAAGGATAGTTATTCAGTACTGAGAGATATAATTTTATAGAATATTTATGCAGGATATATAGGTTGATCCAAACAAAGATTGTTTCAAAGTAAGGTAGTGTCTATGTGTACCGAAAAAATCCATCTATTTTTACAGAAATTTTGATACAAATAGTCCCTTTTCAAATAGTGGAATGTCATTCTGCGCAATGAAAAATAACACAAACATCATGCTATTAACTGTGCAACACTGCCTCCTAAGTTTATTCTATATTACACTAGTTTACACGAAAAATGTGTCAGGGGAAAAAAAAGGTTTTTCAGACTAATTGTTATTCGCTGAAGTAGAAAATGAGATTCATTTATTTTTCCATAGAAGCGTTTTCGAGGATATATTTGCAAAAAACATGTTTCTTCAGTTACTGGCATAAATCTTGATAACGGTTGATGCAATTAACATAAACTGTGTTTCGTTCGAAAGGTATATGATCTTCCCCTTTCCGTCTATATACTATCTGTATCAATCGGATTAAAATTTCTTGGGTTACAGGCGATGAAAGTAAAAAAGTGGATTTTCCGACCTTATTTGAAGATCACTCACTTTCAGTTGTTCCATTTTTTCGATTGTCATCGCTTATAACCCAATAAATTTCAATCCTATTGATTCAAACAGTATATCGTCGGAAAAAAGAAGAAAATACCTTTCGAATGATATACAGCTCATGTTAGTTGGACCAACCGTTCTCGAAATTTCTGCCAGTAACTGAAAAAATAGCCACAAAACACGTTTCTTGCAAATATCTCCTCGAAAACGCTTCTTTGAAACAATAAATGAGTGTCATTTTCTTTTTCGCGACTCAAAATTAGTCTAGAAAGCACTTTTTTTTAGGTACACGCGATGAACCAAAAATTTGAAAACTAGTGTTATCGATATATTTTAGATTAATTGAAGCATTTTTAAAAAATTGCTGTACCGGACCAAGTTTAATATTTTATATCAGGGAGAATGAACAGTTTTTCGATGACCCATCGCGCCTCTTCAGCGATCTCCCTCTTTCTGTCGAAAGTCCGTTCAAGTCCGAGAAGGTAGAGACTTTTTGGAGAGAGATTTATGAAATTTGACATCCATTGAATGAAGACACTGGGAACATCATGCGCATCAAGGAGCTGTGCGACAACCTCATAATGTCCGAGAAGCAGTGTCCACCAATCACTACCGAAGAGTTGAAGAAAGCACTGAGGGGCACGAAGAACTTCTCCGCTGCCGGACCAGATGGTATCAAGAACTTCTGGAAGAAGTTTACTTCTACATACCAATATCTTTTCCTATTCCGCAGTGGCTAGAGTTAGGATGTACTGTACTCCTACCGAAGAAAGGCGACTTGTCCAACCCAAGGAACTACTATAATTTGTCTGAACACGCTGTACAAGATCATTGCAGCTATCCTGAACGACAGGATTGTTCGGGAAATTGGACCTGTGTAGAGAGAGATTTACGAACAACAAGGATCGAAAAGAGGCGTAGCAGACTGTCGGGAGAACCTGCTAATCGATTGAAGCGTCTGCAAAGACGCTGCAGCCCACAATCGCAATCTGTCGATGGTTAGGCTTGATTACCAGAAAGCTTTCGATTCAATCTCCTATAGACTTATATCTTCTGTCTGTTGGAAAGCTTGAAGGTTCATCCACATATAGTGGTATGTATAGAGAGATTGATGCCCCATTGCAAAAACAGATTTACTTTTTTATCTGGAAAACGTCGTGTGACAACCAACAGCGTCACCTTCAGGACGTCTTTCAGGGTGACACCATGAGCACTCTTCTCTTCTATATCACCCTTTTGCCACTATATTTCGCACTACGCAATTCTCAGGGTTACCTCTGCGGCGATATTAAAAGTCGCGAGCCCTTGTCGATGGAGCTAATGTTTGCTTTCCTTAAGTCATGCGGACTGAATCCAGACACAGAGCGTCTTATTTCCGCGTATCAGGACGGTGTAATTTCCACCTTGGTATACTGTAGCAGCATCTTACGTCAAGAAGTTCCCAGCAAAAGGTGCAGAGCGTATCATGCATCTTCTGAGCAACTATGGCACTTACTACCCGGGTGTCCCACTCATGCGGGAACGAAATATCTTTACAGACACAATGCCCTAATAGTACTTTATTACCATCTTTGTCGCTCTTATGGTGTTAACCAGGACTCTGCCCTGCCGAATGCTCCAAGAGAGATAAAACCAATTGTCGAGAACGGGAAGTGCAAAATTTACTGGAACTACAAGTTCAATCCAGCAGTCCGTATTGAACACTCGAGGCCTGACATCGCACTCCTTGACTTCGAGAAACGAACTATGTTCGTGATTGTATTCTCAGCTCCCGCTGACAGCAACATCACATTCAAGCAGAAGGACAAGAGGGAGAGGTAGCGAGACCTTGTAAGGGAGCTGAGGAAAATGTTCTGAGAACATTTGGTTAAAATGATTGTCCTTGTCATCGGCGCTTATGAAGGTGCGAAGCCATCACTGGTTCCTAACCTCGAAGCCATACCCGCTTGCCAGAAAAATGCTAAGGGACTTGCGAGGTGCATGTAGAGAGCTGTCATTCTTGGATCAAACTTATGTTTTCTGTTTCGTGTGATATTTTTTTTATAATAAAGGATCATTTTCAAACACTTCTCAAGTTTTATAAACTTAAAACATGAAAAAATGCACTTTAAATAATTGATAATTATTCCTAGGTAAAGTCCATTTTGTTTTTCCTCCTTCTTTCTCAGAGGTGATGAGGGGGATTAAAATATGTTTTTCATAAATTTAATACATGAAAAGATGCACTTTCAAATAACTGAGAATGAGTACCAGGTAAAGCCCATTTTGTTTTTCCTCCCTCTTTCTCAGAAGTGATAAGAAGGATTAAACTTATGTTTTCTGTTTCGTGCGATGTTTTTTTATATAATAAACGATAATTTTCAAACACTTTTGAAGTTTTGTATAGATTTAAAACATTTAAAAATGCATTCTTAAATAATTGAAAATGATAACTAGGTAAAACCCTTTTTTACACCCTCTTTCACAGAAATGATGAGGAGGATTAAATTTATTTTTGTGTGATGTTTTTTTATAATAAAAAATCATTTTTAAACACTCTTTACGTTTTTCATAGACTTAATACATTAAAAAATGGAATTTCAAAAAAGTGTTAATGCCAGTTAGGGAAAGTTCATTTCGTTTTTCCTCCCCCTCCTCTGAAAAATTTTGTTTGAAAATACTTTTAAATCTTGAAAGTATATCTCATAAGTACCACTTACTTTTATAATTTCCTCATTTTTGGGCTTTATCCAATTGTCATTTTCAGTGCCTTATATATATCATAGACAAACAGTTATTTCATATATTAATAAACTTTTAATATTTGTACCCCTGGTGGATATCTTTCTACACATGGAATTTTATATATTATTTTCAATGTGCTGGTATTGTTAATATTTTACTTTTCAATATAAAGTGAAGTAGAAAGGAGTATTTGACTTGTGCGATTTTCAGTAGTTCTCAATGTATCATTTACAAATCTTAATGAATTTGTACGTCCTTATCAGAAGAATGTTTAAATTGATCCAGAATTTCCAATCATCATAAATTAAAACGATAACGGAACTAGGTAGTCAAATGAACAGAATGCCCTAAATATGACTAGAAGTCTAACGGTAAAGAGTACTCGTAAATTTAGCTTCTTGCATTGCTGAGATTGACTTTATCTAGCTTCACATATCAACTTACTGATCCAAGTCCTTAGCAGAAAATTATAGATAAATCGATCAATAAAAAATTTAATAACGAAACAAAAAAAATCAAAAGGAAAATATTTTCAGTGTCTTCTAATTTTCGTCTATAAAAAACCAATCATTTTTTCAAATATGTTGAGATTGAGTAAATACGTGGAAAACTTTAATCCTCTTGTTTATTTGTTTATACTCACTCCCTTTTGTGGGTTTAAGAGACTAACAGAACCATTACATGCTTTCTTATCGACAACCCTTATGTAATACCTTACCAAAAATTCCTGACATTTCGTCTTGAACACTATTCTTAATCCTAGACGCCCACGACCTTGCCTTGTGCTTCCGTTTGCTCTTACCACTCCTAATCTAGAAATTGTAGCTCTTTTCCGCAACACTACTTTACTACTCTTCTTCTTTAGGAGTCATTTTTTACTTTTTCCTACCCTCTGCGACCAGCTCTCTCCCTCTCTCTCTCTCTCTCTCTCACTCTCTCAACTCTTCAAGCTTCTTCATCCAGTCCTCACCTTGACCATTGCCATTCAAAATTCACTTTATTCACTCTTCCATAATCTCCCCTCCCCCTTCACCTCCTTCATCACTCCCCCTTCATACCTACATATTTTGCACAGATTC
>JAUMHM010000016.1:25903217-25925063 GCA_032362435.1 Melikaiella ostensackeni | reverse complement strand
CATCTCTTTCGCCCTGCGAAATTTTAGACTTATTCCAGTCTTTATATAATTCAATCTAATCATGAATAATTTAAAATTATAGGAGAAATGAGAAACAATCTACTGCGGCCTCGGTGGCATAATTGGTTAACGCTCCACTCATGTAAAGTTGGCGTTCCCGCTTCAAATCCGGGCCGAGGTAGATTTTTTCTCATTTCTCCAAAAATCAATTTGACCAGTAATCCATACAAGAACATCAAAATATTAATTAATTATTTATCCTGGTCGATGAAATAACATCAATATTTTAAATGTACATTTTACTATTTTCAATATGAACTGGTCACTAAATGAAGGTTTGATTTCAAAACAGGATACCTTTACGCACCTGACCAATTCGCATCCAGTTAGGCACTTGCCACCCCTAATCAGAAATTGCCCTAATTGCTCCTAACTTTGAAGAATTGAAGTAGTGACATTGATTGCTGGTTTTCGGGCATTTTCGACAATGACCGGTCAATGTTGGAAATTTTTGAGTTTTAGTTCCTGGGATAGAGATTGCCCATCCATTATCGACTATGACCGATGTCAGTGGGTATTGTCGACTTTGATTAGACATTGTTGACAATAACTGATTTCCGACATTGACTGTAACATACACATTTTTGTTTGACGATATTAGGGCTTCCTATGCTCTTTAGTGACTGATTTTTTACAGTTGATGCTGTTTGATACAGTTGATGATCCCTGAGAGAAAAATTTTTACGGATACCATGTAAAAAAATAAAGCTTTTCTTGGACGCCCTTAGAAATTAGGGTGGTTCAAGAAAAGTTTTTTTTGTAAAATAGTACGCTTAAAAACTGTTTCTTTTGGTTCCTAACTGATCCCTGATTTAAAAAAATAAATACTTATTGCTGGTAAATAAACAATAATATTTATGGATTCCAACAGACTTTCTTGGGAATAAAATGCTTAATTTATTCAAATAATTGCTGTTAATTAATTAATTCACTTTTCAGAGGAACATATCACTTCGCTTTTGCACCAGATTTTTCAAAAAACATTAAGGGGCCCCGAGGGACCTGTTTTGTGAGTTTTTTTATTTTAATTACATTTTTTGTCCTGCAATAATATTAATTTATTTCTCCAGCATTACTAGTAAAGTATATTTGTTTTAATGCAGAAGGTAGTTGTGCGAATAGCCAATCAACGACCATAGAGAAAAAAATAAAGATAAAAAAAAAGATAAAAAAAAGATTAAAAAAATAAAGAAAAATAAAGATCTTCAGATTTATTACCTAGAATTTTCACAAAATTTCTCTGTTTTAATTCTTAAGGGATGGTTTTTCTTAGTGGGGGGGAGGTAGCTCCTCATAATTTGAGAATGCACGTTACTTTAATTATTTTATTACTTTTCCTATCTTCCAACCCTCACAGTCTTTCGAAAATGGCTCGGAAAGGGTTATATTGTTAATAAGATCTTTTGTAGATACATTAATGTTAGTTAATTTGTAACTTAAATTTTAAAACGTTGGTCTTAATTTATTTTACAATCTTTCCATGCGCTTCAGGTGTCATCGACCTCTTCGTGAAGAAATTTCATGAACTGAATCTCAATGAAAGCACACTAAAAATGATGCGACGTTTTGATTTTTTCGATTTGAAAAAGTATCACAAAATTTGTTTAAAAAAATCGTAAGCAAACTCTCGCTTATCGGGATTTCTCGAAAAAAAATTTCACCTACATTTTAGTGCGAATAGAGATCTCGCAAAAGTGAATTTTGGGGGTTTTCTACTTTCTACTTTTTAGTGAAGCATATCATCCGCTTTTGTAACACATTTTTATATAAACATTTAGGATTCCTAGGGGAACTGTTTTATGAGTTTTGTTATTTTATTACATTTCTTGTCCAAAAATGATATTATTTTATTTTATTAGTATTACTGGCAACGTATATTTGTTTCAATGCAGAAGGTAGTTGTGTAAATGATTAATCAATGACTGTAGAGATTTGAGCATGTAGCTTGGGTCTATTCTTTTGACACTTTTCTCATCTTCCAGCCCCCATAATCATTGGAAAAGGGCTCGAAAAATGGTTAAATTGTTAATTACATCTTTTATACATAGAATAATGTTAATTTATTTGCAAAAAAAGTTGTCAATGTTGGTCTTAACTTATTTTAGAATCTTTTCATGCGTTTCGAGTGTCATTGACCTCATCATGAAGCAATTTCATGAACTGAATCCCAATGAAAATTGGCTAAAAGTGATGCTACGTTTTTATTTTTTCGATTTTAAAAAGTATCACAACTTGTTGAAAAAATTCGAAAGAAAAATCTTGCATGATGGGTTTGCCTGAAATGAATTTTACCTTTATTTTAGTGAGATTGGAGATCTCGCAAAACTGACTTGGGTCTTTTCCTACTTTCTCAATAGGTGAACAACTTTTGAAAGTCTTAATGACTTTGAAGAAATGTGTCTTTTCAATTTTAGTATGAATTTTAATTGAAAACTGTTATTACCTCAACTTTTTCTGGAGAAGAAATAATAAAAACAAGAGGACATATGCACGATCATGCTTGGATGAATTGAAATAGATAATAACTGGCTGGAAAAATTGATTTAACCTACAACATTATTCATAACTGTAACAGTGTAATATCTTTATCAGAATTTGTGGAATCGCAAATTTGCAAACATTTTTTCTATATTAGTGAAACGTTTAGATTTCTTAAGATCTTTCTCACAACACTATCATTAAAACGGAACGTTTTTGTGCTTATGAACTGCATGTAAACTTCTAGCGAAACATAATATAGTTGATACGCTCTGTTTTCGGAAACATTGATTAGTGACTCATTCTTCGGGATAGTCGATATATAGATTAAAGAATGCAAAACTTTGGTCGCCTTTATATCTACTTTTTTTCATGAATATCAGTGCAAAAAAGCAAAAGTATTTACATACAATACTCAAGATATCAAAAAACAAGAAGAACTACTGCAGGTTCAAGTTTCTGGAAAAAAGTAAGGTCCTTTACAATAAATTCGGAATTTGTTTTCATTGTGGAGAAGTACCAGGCTGATCGACCCAAAAATGCAACCAGAAAATGTGTTTCTCAACCACCAATAGAGCAAGTGCACAATTCAAGTCATCGGCGTTAATAAAATTGAAAGCATGCCCAAGCGAGTCGCCACTTTCCTGAAATTAAGTGAACCTGCAGCGTACACACATAGAAAAAAATGCGGATTCAAAATCTATCTTTGAGTACCCGATCTAAAGATGTGAATATAAGGAAATGAGGCTGGATGTTAGAAGTTTAGCAATTCAGTCTCAGGATGAAATTTTGGGACTGAGCCTCAGACTTGTCATACCTTTGCGTCATCTAGTCCATGACCGTTTGCTAATTTTATTACAAAAGGTACGGTATACTTCGTTCCAAATATGAAATGTATAGCACTCTTCCCGAAAAAATCAACGAGAAAATGAATTGCTAGACTTCTAGTACTCAGTGAAAGATTTTGGATTTGCATTTTTCTCCGTGTAGGCCACTCGTTTCGTACAAAATCAGCTACACTTTTTGCGAATTCCGCGGCAAACATTTTGGAATTACAACGTCACGGTCGTTGGCAGTTTAGAACTGTTGCACAAAGTTATGTCGACAAGTCTTTGGAAAACAAAAAGAAAACTGCAGTTATGGTTTTGAATGATATCAATTTTTCTGTAAAAAATGATGAACTAAAGCAAATGGCTGATTCTTCACAAAAAAAAAATGCTTAAAAACGACCAAATCCGAAACCACAACGATGAAAACCGATTCACCTGAAAAAGTGATGGTGTTAAATAATTGTAACGTTACTATCAATTACAACAAATAAAAAGAATTTTTTGACAAATGTTCTCTTTCTGACGAAAGTTGAAATAAATAATGTAATCAACAGAATCCAAAAACCTGTTCCTAAGTGAGTCTCGTGGGAGGCCTTTTTCGTGAGTCGTGCACTGTTTTTAGACTTGTCTTTAATTCGGGCGCCTTCGGCGCCCTCACCTACGACTCATCCTAAAAAAATTGCACTTGTCACGAAAAAGCCTTCGCCTCCCACTTGATACACAATATTCTACTATTGACCATCATATCAAAATGCATAACTCAGAATATTTTTGAATAAAAAGTACAGATGCCTTCACGAATATTAATAGTATTCAGTGAATCGTTTGCTTACTTTCCTATAATACTTAAGCCCAAGTCCTTCCGAATATTGTAGACTGTATGACTCGAGTCATTGCCCGAGTCGTCCGCCTCTTTGTATTTGCACTTCACTTCCTTGAAGTGTTATTATTAGCAATGCAGGAAGTCCTCAGAGAAATTATCTTTTCGTTATAATAAAGGTTTTCATATTCTTACATAAAATCTCCTTCAATGAGACTTTAATCATATGCATTCACATTTTCCATGTAAAAAATAATCAGGCCTTATATTGAGTCGAACGGAAACAGCGCACAGTGGGGCAAAACGTGAAAATTTGTTCCGAAAAAGCTTAGAGCCGACGATTCTTAATCAATTTTAATCTTTCTTTTTCAATACTCTCAACTAAATTCCAAAGAGAATTATAAGAGCCGATTTTTTATTTTTTTATTGCACTTTTGTGTTAACAAATGATGTGAAAAGATGGCAATTTTCACATTATTTTCTTACCCTTCCGTGAACAGTTAAAATAAACTCGGGATCAATCGAAATAAGTGTAGTAGCATCAAATACATAAAATTAATTATTGTAAATTATAAAAATAAATAATTGTGAATTAATATTGCAATAAATCAATATTTGTTAGTCTTATAAAGAAATTATATAAACAAATTTAAAATTCAGGCATTTGAGACAAGACGTAAGTCGTGTTTTCATCAGAGTGGTTTGAAATTGTCCTCACAGTGCTAAAATATTAGGTACCTTTATTTCTCGATGAAATTTATTAACAGTATAAACAATAAACAAATACAATATTCGGACATTTATTCACAGAAATACCCTCTGCTTTCACCAAAACGACTTTAAATTGGTTTAGTAGTGATGTTCCATCAGAAAACTTTGTCCTCCCAACATATTTGTTAATTATATAAACAAAATCATATAAAAGATGGCTAATTAGGTTACTTATTTATAAAAATACATTCTGCTTCCACTATAACTATTTTAAATTGGCACATACGTGATTTTTTTCACAATATAATGCTGTCAGGCCAATTTAAAGTCGTTTTAGTGAAAACAGAATGTATTTCTGTGAATAAATGGTTGAATCATGCATTTGTTTATACAATTATTTGCTTGAAAAAATAACAAATATATTGTCGAAGTCAATTTCCTTGACAGAAAATCACTGTTAGGCCAATTTAAAATAGTTTCAGTGAAAGCCGAATGTATTTCTGTAAATAAATGGCCGGATGGGGCATTTTTTTATATAATTGTGTTTATAAAATTACAAATATGTTGAAAGGACAAAGTTTTTTGATGGAACATCACTGATTAACCAATTTAATGTCGTTCTAGTAAAAGCAGAGTGTATTTCAGTGAATAAATGGCCGAATTTTGCATTTTCTAATAAAATTTGTTCATAACATTAATAAATGTTATCGAACAATGAAGTTCCATGATATGTCAGCACTGTGAGTACGATTTCAAACCATTCTGATGGAAACACGATTTTTTGTTGTCTTACATACCTGAATTTTACATTTGTTTGTATAATTTGTTTATAAAATTAACGAATATTCCTTCGTTACAATATTTTTTATTTCAAACCATTAACGGTGAAATATAAAGTATATTTGCTGGAAAACAAATATTTGAATCGTAGAATCACCAACTTTGAAATTTGTTTAAACAATTTGTTTATAAACATTAATTAATACATTTCATGAAGTGATTTCGTATATTAAATGCTACTACACTTATTTCGATTGATCCCGAGTTTATTTCAATTGTTTACAGACAGATAAAAAATAAAGTGTTAAAATTGCAATTTTTTCACTTTATTTGTAAATCCAAAAGTGCAAGAAAAAAATCTGAAATAGGCTCTAACAATCTTTCTTGAGATTTAGTTGAGAGCATTTGAAAGAATAGATCAAAATCGATTAACAATTGTCGGCCTAACACTGTTTTTTTAACAAATTTTCACGTTTTGCTCCACTGTGCAACAATGAGGCTGTTCACCTTTTTAATAATACCCTTTCTTCATTAGTGTTAAACATATTCATGATTTGAAATAGCACAAAAATTATACTTTTTGGAAAGGACTTCTTTTGGAAAGGAAAATGTCTAGTTATTATTGTATTTGATATTCCGAACCTGCAGATCAACAATCCGAAATAAAATTATCGGAAAAATGGAGTGTTTACTCAAATAATTACCAAACTTCCAATTTTTACATGTATTTTGATAGAAAAATTCGTCTATTATTGAAATGTTATATTTTTCAAAAAATTTGGGCCAGATTTGGCTACATGTCTCAGATTTTGTAGATCAGACCCACTGAAACAAAAGTTTGGTACCCATCAACTTCACAGATTCACGAATTGCTGTATGTAGGATATTTGGGGATTTTTCAAACATCCCCGAAACATTCAAACGAGGAAATCAACATTTTCTAACAACAGATATTACGGCAGATTTTTTTATTATACCAACGGGGTCAAAAATCAATTCACAATAAACTTAAAAAGCATATGCTAGTCGGAAAGGTCGTTCAGTTGTTTTGGTTGTAAGGAAGAGTCGATTTTCTTGCTTGAATCTTTAAGGGATGTTCAAACAACCCTTAAAAAAATTCAACAACTTTCCCTGCTAGGACATGTTTCTCACGTTTGTTGTAAATTGATTTCCGACCCCAATAGTACAATCTAAAAATCTCCCGTGATTCTGCATTTCAGGTAATGTGGATTTCCTTGCTTAAATATTTAAGGAATGTTAAAACAACCCTTAAGTTAAATTCAACAACTTTCCATGCTAGGATATGTTTCTGACGTTTATTGTGAATGGATTTCTGACCCATAGGTATAATCGAAAAATCTTCCGTGTTTTTGGTTGTTAGGATATGTCGAGATCCTTGCTTGACTCTGTAAGCGATGTTATAACAACCCTTAAATTAAATTCAACGACTCTTTCTGCTTGAAGATGTTTCTTACACTTATTTTAAAGTGATTTCCAGCCTCGACAGTACAATCAAAAAATCCCTCGCCATTTTGGTTGTTAGGAAATGTCGATTTCCTCGCTTAAATCTTTAAGGGATATTAAAACAATCTTTAAGATGATTTCAACAACTTTTCCTGCTAAGATATGTTTCTCACGCTTATGGTGAATGGATTTCTGATCCCATTGATTCAATCAAAAAAATCTCCCGTGATTTCTGTTGTTAGGAAGTGTCGAGTTCCTCGTTTGAATGTTTAGGGGATGTTTAAACAACCCCTAAATATTCTGTATACAGCAAATCGTGAACCTGTCAAGTTCATGGGTACAAAACTTTTATTTCAGTTTGTCCGATCTACAAAATATGAGACATCTAGCCAAATCTGACAAAAAGTCTTTAAGAGGGATACCATTTCAATAATAGACGAATTTTTTTATTAAAATTGTTGAAGTTTTTCTAGAAAACTGCACATCTGCTGTCTAAACTTCTTTTATGATTGTATTATATTGAGAAGCTATGGGTCAGTTTAGAAGGTCTTAACACTGCCAGTGTGCGCATCGGGATAAGGTTTCTTTTTACTGTAATTGCTCTTTTTCTACATTTTGTAATTCTTTTCTTTATCACTAAATACATTCTTATTATACACTATCCACCTCTGTTCATTTCTTGACATAATCTCAACAAAAATACACGTAAAAATTAGAAGTTTGGTAATTTTTTGAGCAAAAAACTGTCCATTTTTCCGATAATTTTATTTCAAATTATTGGTCTGCAGGTTCGTAATCACAAAAAAGTTATAATTAGACATTTTAACAAAAAGCCATTTTCTGTACTTTTGGTGCGAGTTCCTTTATTTTTTTTTTATTGTTCTCGTTATGGATAGCATACATGAATTTAAAAAAGTGCAGATAATCTATTTTTTCTGAATGTGGTATACAAAATCCTATCTGATAATAAATATTCAAATGTTTTTTCAAATTACAGTTCTTGCGAAGATTTGTTAATTTTTATTAAATCAAAACTATAACGGGTCACTTGAGTTGATTTTTTTGACCCGGAATAAAAAAAAACTCTCAAAGATCGATTTCTCGATATTGTATGAAAATTTCCTGCTTCGCACAAAGTTATATAAAGCCATTTCCGTACTTTATGTATCAAGACGCACTTAATTACTGAAAACATTTCCCTCCGATTATTCGAAACTAATGACTGCAATCGTTAACGGAGTGCACTAACTTTCTACCTCTATCCATCAAGTCTCATGTCTAAACAAAATTTTCGCATATCCGCTCTTTTATCAAATTCCGCATCAATTGCTCTATCAAAATAATCGGAAGTTCGTCGATATACCGACTTTCACAGGAGAAAATTCTTTCGCTGCGTATATTCGCGTGACTAGCTACGTTCTCGGGGAGAAAGGACTGTCACTGATCGTTGATTCGAAGGCTGAGACATCCGGTAGATTTTGTTTCATGGGAAATTGGTGCGAACCATGGGTCACCATCGCCTTTCTCTCTGGATATCAATTCAGGTCTCGCAAATCAAGTCCGGCTACGCCAAAGAACTTGTTGTTTAAGAATGAGCAATTCTGCGTCACACGCTAGCTGCTAGGAAAGAAAGTCTTGTGAAAGTCAGAGGTTCATCGGCACGAAATTGGCGAGTTGAGGTGCTCTGTATAGTTTGCTGATGTAAAGTACCATGGTGGAAGAGAGGCCCATAATGTCCCCACCACAATATGATGCCAAGGCCCGTCACGGGCCCCTGAAACCTTGACACTGTACCAGTTTTGCTAGATCGACAGGACAATGACCGGCACTCCCATGGATTCGTCAAATTGCTTGGTTTTGTTTTTGTTTTTCAGGACCTTTCATTTCTCCACCTCTCACATCAGAGAAAAATTTCTCCTACAACTGATTCTTCTCGTTTCTAGAAGCTGTCTCTTTTTCTGTAAAGAAAGTGTCTTATTAGCTTCTTAATGATGGAAATTGATCTGAATGACATTGATTAACTATTAATCAAAAAAGTAAAGAGGTAAATAAATAAAACACGAATATGAAAAGCTACTTCCACCTGCAGATGTGTGGTCACATGGGTAAACACTTAAAATATAAATTCCGAGGATATTCTACCTCTATTGTAGATTCTTGTCACAGAATATAAGAAACTGCAGAAAGTGAAACTGCGATTTTCTCTTACGTTCCTTTTAGATTCCAGTTTCTATTACATCAGGAAAGTAGATTCACCCCAGTAGTTTCTCTTACTTTTCTTTTTTTTCCTTTCTTGTCTTTATTTCTCTGCTTTTACCTTCTTTATATTATTTATTTACTTTCTTCTTATATTAACACAATCCTTCTGTCTAAAATGATGCATCCGATTTATCATTAGAACACTTATCCCAGAAAAGTTCACGCAAGCAATTTTCACCTTCTCTCAGGCCTTTCCTGCAAGATCATGTTTCCGGGATGTATCCTTTTTGCTATTCCTACTATTTGGTTCGCGAAAGTCGAGAAATTCGAAGATTGACTCTTCTAAGATTCATAACTTTTCTACAATAACATTTTTACAGATCATTTCATCTCAGAACCGCCCATAAAATATTCAACAGCGCTGCAATCCTTTCTTTATTCCTCAAATCGAAATCGACGATTTTCTAAAATTTAGCTAAAATTGATAGCCACTTTCGCACTTTCGCACATTTTCTTATTTTGAAACAATATAAAAAATTTATGAGAAAGTAGGCCAATCCTTTACAGACTTGTCCTAGTCTTCAATCATTATAAAACAGTTCTAAGAAGAGAAAAATGTACCTCTAAGAATAAGAAACTATTCTTGAACTCATTTTAAAAAAAGGACTTGAAGATCGTCATTATCTCTGTAGAATATAGAATAAGTTCATTTTTTAACTATCCGCGCATAGGAAAATAATAACCACCTCTTTTCTGCAATTTTCCAGTCAAGATTTGAACTTTGTAACTCATTAACAATTGTCTGACTATTATACCTGCTTAATGGTGTTTTCCTTAGGCGTAGAGAAATTCCTGTCGTTTATCGTTGTTGCTCCTCAACCGCATCGAGACTTATCCTTCGATTTGCGCGCCAGGTAGCCAGTGTAAGAACGCGTATACAGTATATACACTATACAGTATACACACCAACTGCTGATTTCACTTTCCCCAACGTTGATCGTTACTCGTTTCTCTCCCCTTTTTTATCGCTGAGGAAAGTAAGCACGCGAGACCCGTGGGAGCCCCACAGATTCTAAAAGTCGCTTCATCTCTGGACCCAGAATCCTAGTTCCTTTTCCTTAACTAATATCTGTGCCTGCCTTAACACTAACTTCCGAGACAATTGTCTTAGGCCCACAACACCTCCGAAGACATTCGTTTCACTCAGAACAAGCCTTTTGAAGATTCATGAATGCCACTTGTGATAAAGGTTCCACTTAGCCACCTAGCGACTGAAGGTTGTAGCTTACAACACATACTGAAGAAATCCAACATTTCTCATCCTTTATAATACTTCCGAGCTTCGCTGAGAATCGATTCTCGATTCCCACGATTCTGACCAGAACCATCGATTCCGGGAATCGGAGACAGAAATCGATTAATCGATTCCGATTCCAATGATTTCCCCCTGCACCGGCTGCGCATCTTTTGGCTGTTCAGAAGACACAAATTGGTTAACATAACCTAAAAATACAAAGAAATTTCAATTGCGCAAACTCCGCCGGTCCGCGGTCTAGTAGCCATGCGATGCCACTTTCAAATAAGAGGAATACGCTGCGACAAATTGTAAACATTGTTTGGCACAACGGAAAATCTGGCCTGTGATTCGTGATGAATAGTTTCGACGAAATTGACCAACAGATTCGATGCTGGAATCGATCCTGGGAGGTCGATAATCGATTCCAAAGAATAGAAGAGTCAAAGCCAATAATCGATTCTTCGAAGGAATAGGAGTCGACTTGGCCATCCCTATTAGACCCACAACACCTCCGAAGACATTCTTTTCACTTAGAACAACCCTTTTGAAGGTACATTAATGCGATTTGTGATAAAGGTTCCACTTAGCGAACTAGCGGCTTAAAGTTGTAGCTTACAACACTTACTGAAGAAATCCAACATTTATCATTCAATTTAATACTTCCGAGTCAATTGTTTTAGACCCACAACACCCTCGAAGTCATTCTTTTCACTTAAAACAATTCTTTTGAAGATACATTAATGCCACTTGTGAGAAAGGTTCTACTTAGCCTCCTATCAGCAGAAAGTTGTATCAGCAGAAAGTTGTAGCTTACAACACCTACTGAAGAAATCCAACATTTCTCATATAATCAACTATTTCTAGTTTTGGAGAACCTAGGTGGTAAAAGTTGATAGGCGACGAAAAATGATGAGCCCAGGGGCACTAATGGATACCTTAATTGCATTGTGAAAGGAAGACGTGAGATATATTGCATAAAGTCGTATTCTCAGGGAACTCCCTTTCATCTCGCCGGTCAAGTTGAATTCGCGTCCCTCGCGGTGAAACATGGCAGAAAGGGGCATGCTATTAAGTACTGGGAAGCATATGGATATGATTCCGACGACCGGCTACGAGAGCCTCGCTGATTCTAGCGCAACTATATAGAGAGTTCGTCGGCCATCGGCTGTTTCCGGCTTTGCGTCGAACCAACGAACTCGAGCGACTCGACGATCTCGCGGACTTGATGTCTCTCTCGTGGTGAATACGCCGACGGGTCAACGCACCTAGCCTAACGAGCGACCATCCAACCAACCTATCTATCTACCTACCTACCTACCCACCTACCTACTTATCGTCACTTATTCGCTGGCTCCTAAGGCTCTCGAACAGCAACCGAAATGGCAGAGTGCCCAAAGGCACGCATTCGTGAGAACTCGCACGTATGCAATTATGCAGACCAAATTTCAGTAGGTGTCATAAAGGATTCGTGGAATGGTTACTATACTTCAGGGTGAGAAGATGTTAGGGGTTTTGGTCGTACTTTGGATTTTGGAACCTACTGGTGTGAAGATGATGATAGTGATGAGGATGACTTTCTACCTATAAAAGATTTGAAGGGTTGAATCTTGTACTTTTTGGATTCTTCGTTGATCTCATGTTCTAACTAAACAATCTTTCTAGATGTGTTGCAGCCCTATACTACCCCTTAAAAACATGGTAACTCTGCAATCTTTCGGAATCTCTTATGATACCATCTTCTCTTGCAATTCTTTGTAATTTGCTTAGCCTTTTCCATTCTTTGTACTGTTTTGTACTTCTTTGTTATCAATTGAATAATAAGTATCTTTTGTGATTCCTTAAGTCAATTGTAATAAGCTGCAAACTAATTTAGTATTGTATAATCTCTTGTCTGAGGAAATATTATGAAATTCATTGTAGTTCTTCGAAAATCTATTGAAACAATGATTTAACATGTCTGGGCTTTCTTTGTGACACCACTTAGTCCACGGAATCGTTTGCTCGGGCAGCAATTAAACTGGCAGCGTCTAGAGGCACGCACTCGTGCGTAATCGCACGTAGGCGTTATAAAAATGGTTTCGCATTTACACTATGTAAATCTTGCAACTTTTTGGTTTTAGATCCATCTTCGTGTATTCTTAGTTTACTTATGAGCAGTTGACCACTTTCATGTACGTAACTCTTATTAATCTCTTGTGATTCCTCTTATTATTGTGCAATTCATACATTTACTCTATCCAAACTCCACTAAAACCAGTGTCTTGTAAGTCGAACAAAGTGTTCTAGTCCCTTGTAGATTTGGCAGTTACTAAAGTACCTTCTATTCTATATAAATGCTTTGATATCTTAAGAAATTCTACGGCAACCCTTGTCACGTTTCAACAATCTTCTAGAATCTCTGATATTCTCTTAGGAAACTATGATATTTCCCAAACCAGTCACCCTAAGACGTGATACCTCCTCACCGTAGTTCGAGCACTGGAGTGAAATAACCAGGATCAAACCTTGTTTGCATACTTCGAATCCGATCCATTCTATACTTTTTAATTCCTCCTAATCTTTTGCAATCCGAAATATCTCAGAACTTCTTCTACCATCTCAATTACATACAATAATAATCCCCTACACCCAAAATTTTACTCACAATCTGAAAGGAATCTCCTAATTAATGGAATATATATTCGAAGAGCAAAACCTTAAACTCTGTCTCCTTTTATTCCCATCCTCAGCGAGTAATTATTTCCGTCCTTTTTTGTCTTTAGCTTAGTTGGAGACTTTGATGCGATGACACAGCAAAGAAGTCGAAAGCGAAATTTAAATTGATATAGTAGGAAGTAGAAGGTGCGAAGAGGACGATGAAGGAAGAAGATAGGAATAGGATAGATGGATAGAAGAAAGCATTGAGAGAAGGATGGAACTGTCGTGTTCAGAGGTGTTCGTCCGAGCCGTTGAGAGGCGATTGTGGCGATGTGCGTGGCAAAGTTTTGCGCCTGTCTTTTCTCCCTGACCTAACCACTCTTCGCCTCGCTCCAGTCCACTCTGAAGTCTGAGCGCTCCGCTTCGCTTCGTTCCTGCTTGCCTGAACTGAAACTGCGGGCGCGCGAGCGCAGCCGATCCGCGCTACAGCATGGTCGGACGATCCTCTGTACGCGCAGCCTCTAGGTCGGCCGTTCACCCCTGTCCCGACAATCTGCCGGCTCTGTGCACGCCGCGAGCTGCTGAAACAGCACGATCGAATTTCGTCGCACCGCGATATTTATCGCTATTATGCAAGCGCATGATCTGCCGTAAATTGAAATCCCGGCCTTTAGCATTTTATTTCGATAAAAGGAACCAAGTGGCGCTAAGGAATCAGAATAAAATGCATGAATAAAGGGAGCCTTTAAGTATTAAGTAGCATTAAAAAGAGTGGGAAGGTGTTTCATGATATGATACGTGTTGTTGTTTTGGGAGAAGAAGGATATTTTTGACATTGCTAATTAAAGTAAAAGTACCTATCATGAAACGTGAGCCATTTACAAAACAGTTTGACAAATAATCAAATTTATAAATCATTTAAAAGTATATTGGCGAATAAAAAAATTGTAATAATAAGTACGAAAGTTAGACTTTTCATGTATATAATAATAAGTATCATTCTAAAATGCTGAACACTGGAAAAGAAATATAATTATCCACAACATCCAAACTCGTAAAAATTGACTGCCACTTATCCGAGACAAAAGGCTTGGCGCCTGTAATTTATTTTCTCGCATATTTTTACAAATTTTAATTATTTCACATTTTTAATAGCTCAAACCGTAGCTTAGGGGTCGTAGATTTGGGATTACTGTATTTTTTCTTTATATGGATGCAAGATTATTTATTAATTAGCTGTTTAGAAATACGTACACCGTTGTTCACATGATCCGACTAAAATAAACTTTTATGTTAATCGTACATACAGATTATTAAACTGAGTAAAAGTTTTGGTTGAAATTGAAAGACCTAACCTATAAAGTGTAGTTTCATAAGAAGAGTGAATAAATTTTAATGGGGAAGATGTGAAAAAGAAAAAACCATCCAGGGGGAATTCGAAAATTATGAAAATTGGTAAAAGTGACTTCGTTTTTTCAACAAAATTAACTCTAAATAACTTGGTAATATACCTCTCATGTTATTTTATCATTGAGCCACAACTGTATTTTTAATCAACAATTTTATTTAAAAATCCGCGATTTTGTCATTTTTGAAAAGTTCGACACCGTTTCTTCAAACAATTTAAATTTTACTGTATATGGTGGCTTTACCAACAGTGCTTCTGTGCTTGTGGTTCTTAAAATTGATTCCACCGCAAAAAACGAAGTCTGCTAGTTGAAAATTGACGAAAGTCTGTATTTGTTTATTACATTTATTTGAATGAATAACAAATGTTATCACGTGACAAAGATTCCTAATAAATAAGGTCCTACTGAGTCACTGGCATTCAATTTCGTAAAAAGAAGAACGACATTCATTTGTTGACAAGTAGAAAAGTTGTAAATTTGTTTTTAAAATTGTTTATATAATAAAAAATTCTTTTTCGATGACAAACAATCACAAGGGAAGGATTTCTCCAAGTAATTTAAAATTGATTCCGTTGAAAAAAGCAATCTGCCGGTTGAACATGGACGAAAATCTGTATTGGTTTATAAAATTTATTTCAATAAATAACAAATGTCGTTGCCTGCGAAAGTTTCCTAATAAATTGTCCTTTCTGAGTCATTTATAGCCGATTTCGTATAAAGAAAACGACATCTGTTTGTTGAAAAGTAGATAACTTATGAAGTTGTTTATAACATTGTCTATAAAGTGTATATTCATAACAGGAGTGCATTAAATTTCATTTTTACTATTAAAATTTTTGTTACGGGGGATACATTCTAATAGGGAAGGTGTAAGAAAGAAAAAACCATCAAGGATAAAGTCAAAAATTAAGAAAATTGGTAAAACTGATATCTATTTACCTCACTTTTACCAATTTTTGAAATTTTTGACTTCATCCTTGAAAGTGTTTTCTTTTTTACATCTTCCATATTAAAATTCATCTGCTATAACCAGAAATTTATCAGTTAAAATGAAATTTAAGCCACACCGCTTATGAAAACTACACTTTATAGGCTAGGTCTCTCAATTTTCACGAAATTTGTATTCAATTTATTTATCTGTATGTACAATTGAAATAAAACTTCATTGTAGTGTCAAGTTTATTATAATATCAAAAATAACATAAAATAATAATAATAATAATAATAATAATAATAATAATTCATTATGAAACATCGGTACAAGAGTCTAGAAATTGTTTTATAATGGGTACATATATGCCGTTCCGCTTTTTCGTTAATATAATAATTAGTATCATAATTTCGAAAATATATTCTTTTATTGTTTCTTTAATAAAAATTGAAAAACCCCCTCAAAATTTATTTCATGACAGACACTTTAGCTTAACTATCAGTTTTTATTCTATTCTATTTATGAGGTATCCTAATCTAGCAGCAGTGATAAACATTATTCTGGGATAGAGGAAAGGTTTTCTATCTTCTTTTATTCTATGACATGAAATAAGGTATTGTGTCTGATTCTATTCCAACAATTTGAAGAGCATTCGTTTTATTTATCTAGTTTTATCAATATCGATTTGATTCTTTTAAAAAAAAAAAAAACAATATTCATGTTTTTCCTATTCTTCATTTCCGGGATATCCACTTCAAATCGGTACTATTCTAAATCTAACACATTCTATCTATCTAAAGTGATAAATCATCCCATCCATTTATTTACGAACCTATTCTAAACATGTCTCTATCCATTTCTATTCATTTCTATCATACCCTATTCTAAAACTATGTTATCCTAGGTAGTAAGAATGAGTCAGAAATATACCAGCAATTGCCAGCACAAGTTGCAAGCATAGTTTGCAGGGAATGATTGATTGTCCCTTTCTAGCAACCAAAAAGGCTTTTGCACATTTCTGTGAAAGACTTTTATCGCTATCGTAGAACCTAGTCTTGGCATGAGAGTTGTTATTATTTTATAGCAACAGTCAGTTGATCTGCGTTGAAATCAGATTTATCTGACAGGTGATTCCACTGTCAGCTGTAGTTGAAAGAAATATTCCGTAAAACCATCCAATCGAGACGTTATAAAGTTCAGTGGATGCATTTATTGAGAGATGGTTGATAATATACATATTATAACATACAGTAGGTATACAAAATAATGTAAAGACATTTCGAAATCTTAAATGCAATAATAAAGATGTTGTAAGGAAATGAATCTCATGAATTTGTAAAATAAGATTTATAAATCAATAATTATAATTTTCTGTGATATCATTTTCTACTTTGTCTTTTGTTGCAGATTGGTAGGTAATAAAGATACGGAAACTGCAAAAAAATCTACACAAAAAATTGAAAAGTGACATTTTAAAAAACCTTCATGTCATTGTGCATTACAATTTGCCTGCTTCTTTTTAGCCAGAAATACAATTTTCGAAAGAATGGCGCTTTTGCCCTTATGCAGGGCTACACTTAAATAATTATTATCTACTGACTAAAACCTATCATTAAATAAAATAAATCTTTAATATAGAAAATTGATACTAGATTAAAATCCTCGTTTCCTCTCCACTTTGAGCCGGTCTAACGAGTAAATTACTAGGTTGCCTTGACTCCTTCAATTCGCCCCTGTTCCTTGTCATAATTATTATTTGTCTAACAAGTATTAATGCTGATACTTTATAATATGTAAATCATTTCATGTATGATTAAGATAATAATCTATCAAGTACAATATCAATCTCGAAAAACTTGTAGAACTGTGGGAGAATTTCGGATTTGATATTCCTAATAGAATTAGGAAAATATCGTAGATTCAAAAGTTATCACTAGAATTTCAATTTTACTTAGTAGTCAACAGTGTATGAAGGTATAATTGTATAGTAAATTTTACTATTTGCATCAAAGTAATAGCAGCCTCATATTCCTTAATGGGAATATACTTATAAAGCAGTGTACTGATGAGGATGCAGAAACTGTACGCTTTTCCGCTCCATGTCAAATAAAATATCGTCAGATGTTAGATGGTGATTTGAAACTTTTGCATGAAATTTAAAAAGTCAAGGTAAACGACATTACAGGAGAGGAAAATAATTGTCTAATCATTCCCTTCCCTCTCTACTATCAGAATGGTGCGGCTCTGTTGTGCACCGTCAGTGCATTTCTTAATCGTTGCGTAAACAACATGATTAATGTCGAATTTCCTCAGTTCCATTTGTCCCTTGGCTCTCAAATAACGTTGTTTCAATGGCATTAAAACATCAGATTGTTTAATAAGCAATCAAACGTATAATATATTCATAAATTTTCTATTCTATTTCACAATGCAAAAAAAAATCTGTCGTTAGCTGTAGACAAAGCTCTATGTAACATTTTACTAATGAAAGAAAAGATATGTAATATGTAGGGGTTAATAAAACAAAAACAAATATCAGTAGTGAATTACAAAAATTAAAAGGATATCCTAAGTGTATAGTAGGAAATATGTTACAAGCCATTGCAAAGGTGCGAAGGTATTTCAAGAGATTTTAGAGATTATAAAAGACTAGGGAACTACCAGTGAGAGAATAATAAAAAATTGATATTACTGCATAGGATTACAAGATATTATATATGATCACAAAAGATTACATGGAACTACAAGTAATTAAGATAGACTAAATGAGAATATAGCGATTACGCAGGAGCTACAAGACTACACTGGAATCCAAGACACTGCACACTGTAAAAAAAAGTAATATTCTAAGGCTGATTTTCGGTATTAAAAAAGAAGTAAAAAAAAGTCCCACTTCAATTTGATGCACGATGAACAACATTTTATTACTATTTTCTGTGCTTAAAACAGGATCGAAGGGAGAATCAAATATCATGATGGTTTTTTGTTTTTTCTGAGCATGGGTGTCATGAACTTTGAAGTTATGTTGAAACAGTATCCGGCTGTGCATCATTTTAGTTCGCTAGCGCGTATCATTTATCAATTTGAAGTTAACAAATTAAAACAGTACGCATATTGGCTTCAAAATAGGATGCTCTAAAAATAATCCTCAATATAAAAAGACCTCTAGTTTTTACAGTGCATAGGATTACAAAAGATAAGAGATTAAATGAGATTACAAAATATTATATGTTACTACATGGCACTAAAAGGGATTAAATGAGATTACATGATATTACATTGAAGTACGGCGTTAAAAATGTTTGTGATTTTACCACACTTTTACTATACTTTTATATAGTAAATTTACATTACCACAAAATAATCTTAAATTACAAAACATGTGTAGTGAAGACGGTAGTAATAATCTTCAGAATTCAATTTATAAATTTTATAATTGACGGATCAAGTAATTTTCATAATTGAACTATAATATATAAATTTGTTTTCTGATAATTTCAACTGAATTCATTATTAGTACCACAATACTTAAATAAATGAAAGAAATACAAAACTAACCTAGAAGTTATTTCTCATATCTCGAATTTTCATCTTTATCTAGATTTTTCAGAAAAAGTTTCACTTACTCGTCATATTTCAATTCTGATTGACATATTAGCAAAGGTTCTGCAAACTGACGTTTTGATTTGAAATAAGTTGTAAATATTAAGACAAATCGCGAGAACTTATCATTTTTGCATAATTCAGAGTACTAAATATATATATATAGTAAGTCCACTAAATGTTGCATAGTAAATTCACTATACGTACCTATATGTGACCGTCCGCAAAGAAAGGGACCTAACGCTCAAAAAATCGATTTTAAGTTTTTTGCAGCAATCAATAGTTTTTTATTTGCTCTTTCACAATAAAAAGTTGTTCTTTTAACTGAAAAATTCAAATTGTTATCAAACTGCAAAGTGAGGCCCTCTTATGACGTTCCTGTACTGGACCCGCCTCTTCAATCGCTCCTCCTGTGAAATATAGCTCCCGGGCGTTAGGACCCCTTCTTCACGGACGGGCACATATGTATATTGCTTCCATTATATTTATAGTTAAATCGCTATAAAAATTTCTTACAGTGTACAAGAGATTGCTTCGAAAAATAAGAGATTTTACGGGATTCAAAAATATTACATGGGAAAACAGTGAATACTGGAAGCAGAGGGAATACAAGGGATTTCCGGATATTATATGGGATAACCAAACAATCCATGGAACTAAATTTGGATTAAAAGAGATTACAATAAGCGTATTACAGAGGACTATAAGGGATTCTATGGAAATAGAGGCTTTACAGGAACTACAACGACTTTGTGGGATTACAATTTATTACATGGGAATATGTAATATTACTTGGATGGGATTATTAGATTACTGTACGGAGTTAAGATGAACTACAGAAGATTACATGGCGTATTATATCAGATACCAGAGATTGCTTGAATTAACAAGAGATTAAATGGGACTGCATGGGATTAAAAGGTGGAACTACTCCCGTTTTAATGACGAACGATTACAAGAAGTTGTGTTCTAAGATTCTTTTACAGACATGTGCTGGATAGTGCATAATATACGCACACAAATGAATACGAAATAATTGAATTTAGAAGTTATCGAAAATTATTTTAACCTTTACTTAAAACCAAAATAAAATCTTAAAATAATTTGATTTAGAAGCTATCGAAAATTATTTTAACCTTTATTTAAAACCAAAATAAAAACTTAAACATATTATAAACATCACATTGTCGTTTCGGTGAGAAATTAAAATTTCTTTGATTTGCGCTAATATTGGAAGCTCATTGCCAACATCAATATTACAACCGTATTGTTTCTTGATCGATTTTGTATACTGAAATGAAAAATAGAACCAAAATTATTTTTTGGTTTCACTTCGGTTTTATAAAAAACACATTTAAGCGTGAAGTATACAAAGACTGTAGAATTTTGAAATTTCTCAAGAACCCGGTAAGAATAAGCCTTTAACAGAGAAGACAATGATTTTCAGATTTTATCGAGAAAGTGAAGATTATTCTATTGGTTTTAGCACCTGATTCTTCCCATTTTATTAATTTGCATTAAAATTTTTAAATTTATAGAAATTATTGCAGCCGCATTGGGAACTTTGAAAACGTTAAGGAACACTTCAAGAAAGTCTATTACTTTACTGTAGACTGGAGCTTCGAGGAAATATCAGATTTTAAATAGAATAGAAAAATATTCCGATTTTGAATTAAAATCTAAAAGTCTTTAATTATCTGCTCTGTGAAGCCCTCTTGCCAGGAAATGCATTATTGTTTTCTGTACGAACCTTCAATGCTCCGAAATTGATAATAATTATGAAACATGAAACGTGTCTTCGAAACTTTTTATTGTGGAGTCGCCAACTTTCAATTTTTTTATTAAACTTCTTATATCTGTTACATCCATATTCCGAAAAGGATTCTTGTACTCTATAAAGAAAGTAATTTTATGTCAAGAAAATTCTGTTGGAAAGTCAAAGTATTTTTTATTCAGAGGTTATAGGCATTCCTTCCTTGGAATTTTGTAGTCATGCAATATGAAAAATCCATACTTGCTGAAACATAAGTCCGCAAAACACGCTTAAAAAACACAAGTCAAAAATCAGCTCAGTAATAATAACATAATAAGTACCAAATCACGCGAAGACGCTGTCACCTCGTTACGGTGGTCGCAAAACAAAGCTCCCACTCCAACACAAGAAGATCGTACGTGCGCGCGCACGATCGCATGCTAGGGCTGCACATACATTTCTAATATCTCCGATACTTACGTTTAACATCTCAGATTATAAGTTTTCTCTTATCATTCGATAATATCTCGGATTTTCAAAATTAACATGTCAGATTAGAAGAGCTCTTAATATTTTCTGTTATTATTCGATGATATCTCGGATATTAAATTTTAGCATTTCAGATAATACTAACGTTAGAATCATCTGCTGTTAGCCAGTAATATCTCGTATATTAAAAAAATAGAGATGTTATGCAATAATATCTAGATATTATGTGGTAATATCCATACTTTTTATATCTATTTCTTTATACCCAGTTTCCTCCGTATAGGAATATCCCACAGACAGTGGCGTAGCTGCTGTACAGCGAAACCCCGCATTGCGGGGGGCCTCCTCCTACTAGGGGCCTCTTAGGCTGAGCAGCAAAAATCTG
>JAUMHM010000016.1:25857610-25877638 GCA_032362435.1 Melikaiella ostensackeni | reverse complement strand
ATTAATTTTAACAAAGTTTGCGAATTTTGCGAAAGATGGCCCTGCAACGGTGCAGTTTAATAATAACTTTATGAATTTGAAAATAACTTTCATATTTCGGACTTCACACCCTTTCTCCTATTCCTCTTTTTCCCCCTTTTTTAAAGAATTCTTCTTTCTTCCACTATTTCAAGAAACTTCCCCTTTTCCTCATTTTTCTTTTTCGCTTAAATGAGAACTAAATTAATAGAACCGAATTATTGGTTGAAAAGTCTAGTATTTAGTCTATAGTATTTAGCTTGACGATAAAAAAATTTCCCAAAATTAATAAGAGTTAACAAAAAATTGTAAGACAAATTTATTGATTTTTCAAGCTTGTTATTGGTTAAATTAATAGAACCCAATTATTGGTTGAAAAGTCTACAATTATATTCTTGGTTTGGAACAGATCGGAATTCATCTCGTTTGGTTGAAAATTTAATTATTTTGTTAAAAATACAACTATTTTGTTAAAACGTCATCCTTTTTGGTCAAATATTCAACTAGTTGGTTGAAAGTTGAACTACTTTGTCAAAAATTCATTTTTTTTGTGGAAAATCCATAATTTTGGTTCAAAATGCAACTATTTGGTTTTAAATTAACTTTTTTCATCAAAATTAATATTTTCGAGTTGAAAATGCAACTATTTTATGGAAAATTCTTCTTTTTTGCTTGTAAATTAGTTGGTTGTAAGTTTATCTTTTCTAGTAGAAAACTCAACTATACCTGGTTGTAAATTTATCTTTTCTGGTTAAAAATTCAACTATTTGGTTGAAAGTTCAACTATTAGGTTGGAAATTCATGTATCTTGTTGATAATTGGTCTTTTCTGGTAAGTGAAAATGGTAAATGGTAAATGGTACAGTTGAAATTTATCTTCCTGGATTGAAAGTTAACTTTCTTGTTGAAAATTCATCTCTTCCGGTTTACAAATCAGCTATTTGGTCAAAAATTCAATTATGATCTTATAAGTTTAATTTTTTGTTGAAGATTTTACCATTTTGTTAAAGTCATCTTTTTGAGTCGAAAATTCAATTGTATTGTTTTTTGGGTTAAAAATCAGTTTTTCGGTTGAAAATCCAATTATTTGGTTAAATTTTCAACTCTTTTGTTGAAAATCCATTTTTTTTAAGATCGCTTTAGTCGAAAGTTTATCTCTTTGGTAGAATTTTGGATTTTTCTTGAGAACTCATTTTTTTGGTAGAAAATTCAATTGTTTGGTTGAAACTTGAACTATTAATTTTAATATTAAACTGTTTGGTAGAAAATTAACATTTTTTTTGAAAAATCATATTTTTGAATTGGAAATTGAACTGTTTTGTAGATAATTCGTCCTTTTGGTAAAAAAAAATAATTTTTTATTTGAAAATTTAATTATTCCATTTTTGGTTGAAAATTCATGTATTTTATTGTAAATTTGTCTTTCTGAGTAAAAAATTAATCTTGTTTATTGAAAATTCATCTATTTGGTTTACGATTCAACTATTTTCTTAAAAATTCGCTTTTTTTTTTTGTTAAACTGGTTGATAATTGAGCAATTACAGTTTTGGTTGAAATCTTATCTTTTTTAATGGGAAATTCTACTATTTTGTTGAAACAGTGAAAATTCATTTTTGCTGGATTGAAAAGTAACTTTCTCGTTGAAAATTCATCTTTTTCGATTTAAAATTCAGCCATTTGGTTAAAAATTCAACTATGATTTTAAAAATTGATTTTTTTTTTGTAAATTCAACTATTTTGTTAAAGTCATCTTTTTTGGTCGAAAATTTATAATTTTGAGTTGAAAATGCAACTATTTGGTTGGAAATTCATGTATCTTCTTGATAATTTTTCTTTTTTGCTATAAAATTAATTTTCTAGGTTAAAAAATCACTTTCTTCGGTTGAAAATCCAATTATCTGTTTGAATGTTCAACTCTTTTGTTGAAAATTCATTCTTTTTTCAAGATTCATCATTTTAGTCAAAACTTTATCTCTTTGCTAGAATTTTGGATTTTTCTTAAGAACTTATTTTTTTGGTAGAAAATTTAACTGTTTGGTTGAAACTTAATTTATTTTAATATTGAACTGTTTGCTAGAGAAATCATATTTTTGTATTGGAAATTGAACTGTTTCGTAGATAATTCGTTCTTTTGGTAAAAAGATATATTTTTTTTATCTGAAAATTTAATTATTCCGTTTTTGGTTGAAAATTCATGTATTTTGTTAAAAATTCGTTTTTTTTCGGTTCAATCCAACTGGTTGAAAGTCGAACAATTGCGGTTTTGGTTGAAAACTTATCTTTCTAGTTAAAAGTTCAACTATTTGGTTGAAACAGTGAAAATTCATCTTTCTGGATTGAAAATTAACTTTCTTGTTGAAAATTCATCTTTTCCGGTTTCAAATTACTCTATTTGGTTAAAAATTCAACCAAGATTTTAAAAGTTTAATTTTTTTGTTGGGAATTCAACTATTCTGTTAAAGTCATCTTTTTTGGTTGAAAATTCGATTGATTTGTTGAAAAATCATCTTTTATTGTAAGAAAGTTATCTTTTTGGTTGAAAATTAACTTTTTGTTAAAACTTCAACTGTCTTTAAAAAACCTTATTTTTTCAGCTTGAAAATTCAATTATTTGGTTGTTAATTTAACTGTTTGGTAAACTTTAATTTTTTTAGTTACTAAACTCACTACAAACGTGAAAAAACGCAGAATAAACGCGAAACCCGTGTTGAGTCAACGGTTACGTTACTTTCCGGGGGGGGGGGGGGGGGGGTAAATTTTAAACAACCGACTGAAGACTAAACTTTGAGTGTCAACGAGGGTATTAATTTTATGTAAAATTTGACTTCGTCGGTTTTCATCAAATCTCCACGTTTTGATTTTTGAGACCCCCTGAGTCAGAAGAAACGATTTTTACGAAGGTGTCTGTCAGTAGTCTGTAGTTTGTAGTATCCTGTAGGCACGATAACTTTTGAAAGACTAATCAGATTGGACTGAGCTTAGGCACATTTTTCTGAGGGCCATTTTCGATTAACGGTTCTAATTTTATTTATCGAAAACCCATGTAGAAACTGTAATCGGGATTTAGTCGGGCCCTGTGTAGTTTTCCCCATGTCCGATAGGGCGCTGATCGGGAAAAATGAAGAGAGTCGGACTAGTTCTGTAAGGCTGTTTTAGCCAGGTTCTAGCTAGAACTTCTAACCAGACCCTAACGAGGGTTCCCTTTTATCGCCCGACAATATCGATGCTCTTAAACCAGTAAAATTGATTTTATTCTGAATTTAGGTGGAAATATTTGTAATTTAATAAGTAATCCGTGTGGAAATTTTGAGTTGGCTCTCGCGAGGCAATAATTGCACTTAGAAAAACATAACTTTGTTTCAACTGGAAGAATCACTTTTCTTTATCTCTCCATGAAGACTAAATTCGCTTCACACTTGAACCAAAATATTTCACTGCACTTATTGTCTGGAATTCTACTTACTGTTATTCAATATTGTAATAAATAACTGAAATAATATATGAAAATTAAAAAAAAAACGATGCTTTGTGTCGTAGCTTTGCTAACAGCTGTTGCAAAATGGTGAATCACCGATTGACTGCGCACGTCCGCGGCGTCGACAGAAATCGCGCATGCGCAGTTTCTTGTTAAAGGTAGCCATTGTAGGACCTTGTGAGGGCGCAGACCACGAAAACTCTTAAAATTTCATTCCCAACTGTTTTTTTAAAATATTTATTTCATGCATAGTGCATAGTGCATATGCATAGTTATTCTTTTAAGCGTGAAAAGTGTTATTAAAAATTCCATAAACAAAACAAGATTTGACAAAATATTTCGTTGGGTCAGCAAAATAAGTTTGACTTAATGACTAAAATTTTGTTGTGACAACAAAAACAGCTCAGCAAAGCGGTTTTGTTGCAATTACCAAATTCTTGTTCCCAGTGCATGCAGAAAATCGAGAGCGAAGCGTATCATAATGAAAATGTGTTTCTTAAGGCCGATAGAGCTTTAAGTAAATTAATTTCCTTTTTCATTTGAAATCAAAAACAAATTTAACGATCACTGTATAAGTAGAAGTTCTGAAAATTTTCTAATATAAACTGCTTTGTACATATTACTCTGTACATTAAACCGAACACGCAACTAACCAATCCCGCGCGCCCTGGGTTTTACACTAAGAAAATTTAAAAAAAAAGACAGTTTCAATATTCGTTTATGGCAATTATATTATCTAACTCATTTCATACTGGTGTAAAATGTCATTTTGTTGTACTGATTTCAAGTTTCCAAAACTTTTTCTATTTTATTTTTATTCTAAGATTTACAAGATTTACACAGTTGAGACAAAAATGGTTTTGATTCCTATTTATGGTAAGACTCTCATTATATATTCAAGATAAATTAAAAAATCTAAGTAATCAATTTTTTTCGGTTAATTTAAATTAAATTTATAGAGGATATTTATCCAGAAGATTACATAAATTCCTACGAATCGAAGATGTCATACGAAACTTTATATTCAAAAAAATTTATTTTGGAATGGCAAACTGAAAAATCCACAAAATATAGAGTGCCAAATTATATATAAAGAATATGTATATATATATATATATATATATATATATATATGTAATGAAAATGGTATTAAAATAAACTTTATAAGCCCTATAGAACAATTTTCTAATATTTTTAATTAAAATGTTACTGTCGCAAATTGTTCAATATAAAAAATGTATTCAATAAAGGGTGCTTCGTTAATAGGTCGATCGATGCGTCCCGAAGACACGAACAAATACATTTGTATTTTGAATATCGAAAAAGTTTTTCTCATATAAACAAAGGAAAAAATTATTTTCAAATTTCCAAACGCAAAATAAAAACATTTCTAACTGGCCGATCTAGTTCAAAATCTTATCAGATCTGAACATCAATTGAAACTACATTTCATCCAAATTTCATTATCATAGCTCTCTTACTTTTAGAGGTATGTTAAACAGAAAAAAGTTACAAGCACACACAAGTCCATAAAAAAATTGCATTTTCGATTTCCTGGGGTCGAATAATATCGAAATATGTCAAAAAAATATATTTGAAAATTTAGGTCATTACCAACCTCTCTCTATGAGAAAGCAAAAATCCAGTGGAAGCTAATATATATATTTGAATTATCATAATGATTTGTACAATTTTTAGCATATATTAATAATGCTTGTATGCAAAAAACGAAATAACTACACGTCCTTCATGTACCATAATCATCATCATTTTGAAGCGTCATTTTTTGCATAGTTGCTTGTCCTTCGAGCGTCAAATGCCTGAAGAAGCAACTTATGTTATATGCAGAAGCAACTAATATTATAATAAATATAGCGATTTGAATAAAGTATAGAAAACCATTAAATAGCCTAAAAATTCTTTATAGTCAGGTAGTACAGTTAAAATTTTGTAAGCGGAGGAATAATAATAATAAAAGCTCTGGCTTTGCAATTTGACATTGGGGTATTATTAACCACCACGCCGTAATATCGCAGAGATTTGACAACTTTAACGCTTATTTACATAAAAAATTATTTGATCTTGTGATTGGAACACGCGATATATTTCAACATTTTTTGTTCATTAAGGTTAATTTTTTTCAGATTTTCCGGGCTCTTCTTTTATTTTTTATTATGATTTGACAATAAGGTAACAATTTTATGTAAAATAATAGCAAAGTAATTCACAAATTATGAATTATTTGTTAAGTTCCAAATTTCATCCTTAATCTGAAGTTCAGTGCAGATCATATATGTGTCCGCTTGGACACATTGAATTTTGTACAGATACGTGGCGACACCTTGCCTTATGTTTTTGTTAATTCTGATGTACAGAATTATTGATAACTTAGAATAAAATTGAACGGTTCAAAGTGTTTTAGGGCTAATTTTAAAGCAGAATTTCCATAAAATTTTTTTAATTCAGGCATTTACAAATTTTAAGATGGTGAATTTGGATCCACAAATGAATAGTAATTCTGAGATTTCTTCTACACTCATATTTTCGTTTTTTTCTTAAAGTTTGACTTTATAGAATACATAGATTTTTAACTGAATTTTAGGAAATTTCAATTGCATTCTAATAAACAAAAATTGAATTACATATACTGAATTAAAATTTAATTAAAATGAAATTTTACTAAATTAAAAGTCAATTTTATCAAACTGAAGTGGGGAATGCTAAACGGTGCTAATTGTAAGTCCAATGAACCTAATTTTACAGGAGAGGCAAAAAACTTTTTCGGAGGAATAATTTGAAATGGATTCCAGTAAATTATTTTTTTTTGTGTAGGTGAATGGATTAGTTTATTAACTATTGTGTGAGAAAATACATGGTTCTATATGTGCATGATAAGAAAATCAAATGAAGTACATATTTTTATTTATTTCACAAACAAATAACACTATATAACAGAAAATAAGAACATTTGTAGTACTAGAACAACATCTTTTAATTTTGATAATAATATCTCCAATTGTTAAATACTTGTTAAAATCCTGTACTGACCGTAGAATTGTAAAAAAATTGAATATTTTAGCATACGTCATTCTTTTAGTTAGAAATCTTTTAAATTTTCAAATATTTGAATAAATTTAAAAACTAAATTTTCGAGTAAAAAATTGCGAAACCTCAATTTTTTAACAGAAATAGGTGTAAAAAAGCCAGAAAGTACATTTGTTTGAAGAAAACTCAATTTCGTCAAAAAGTGGACTCAGCACCGTTTAGCTTTCCTGCTTCAATTGCAATTCGAATTCTACTCAATTCAAATTGCATTCTAATAAATAAAAATGGAATTATATTCAATTTTAATTAAATTAAAATCAAATTACACTAAATTAAAAGTGAATTTTATCAAATTGAATTTCAAATTCTATTCAATTCAAATTGAATTCGAATAATTGCAAATTAAATTTCACTAAATTGAAAATCAATTATAATAAATTCTAGTTTTATTCAATGTAGTTTGAATTATTTATTTCAACTGAATTTAAGCTTAATTCAAATAAGTTTAAGGCTAATTTAAGCTACTTTAGGCGTGTATTCGTTAAATAAAATGAACCTAAAAGTTTGTCAATTAAAAATGAATTTATGTGAATTTAATGTAATTTTTTAATTACTTCCAGTGAATCTAGTGCCGAATAATTTCACTTGGTTCAAAGTGATTTTAAGATAATTGTAAGTGAATCAAAGTGATTCAAAGAAATTAATTATCATAATTACCTAAACTAATTTACTAACTTGTATTTAATTTTTCAAGAACTCTGCTAAATTTGGCTGCAAATTTACTCGAGTTCACTTACAGTTCAATGATATGAATTTGTCAGAAATTTAGTGAAAATCACCCTAATTTACTTTTGAAATCAGTGATGTTAGTTTCACAAAAATTCAGTTAAATCCACTTGAATTTAATTAAAATCACCTGTTATTGTTATAAAATCGTCTTGAATTTATTTTCAATTCAAGATAATTCAGTGGGAATAACTGCACTTCGATTTAGTTGAAAAAGATTTTGTTCCTTATTTATGCGGTGTTAACCATACATGGTGAACCTTTGTACTCACCAGGTTTTTGCAAAATATAAATACAGAATGATGATGAAGTTTTTTGAGCACAAAACGAAAATAATCTGTGGGGTCCTTTTTTTAAAAATCAAAATTTTTGAATTTTTGTAGAATTTGCAAATTCTGGATACTGGGCGATATTGTAAAATGAATACCTGTCGTCCATAGAACGTTGTCCATACAACGAAAGGTATTCATTTCACAAAATTCTTTCGCAAGACTTTTTTAGTCAACTTCTGATGATTAATATCGACCAGTATTCAAAATTTTCAAATTATATAAAAATCCGAATGGAGAATTTTTGAGAAAAAACAACTTTCACATCATCTTGTTGTTACATTCTGCAAGAAAAGAGCGAGTGCAAAAAAATTCAGCTTGAAATTGGTTGAGGCTCACCGTGCACACTGTGACTTGTGCAATAAGTTAATTAAATTTTTAATGAAATCAATGAAATCTAATTTTTTCTATTAATGAAATCAAAGCTGCAGATTAATTTTTTCGTCTCTTTAGCGCTCAAACTATGAAGAAAATATAATTATTACAAAACGCTGTTTCGTTGATTTCATTTGTGGGAAATAATCCTAGGATTATTTCGATGCAGCACTCAAAGATTTATAAACTTTTCAAACGCAAGTCTATATAAAATTTCAATTACCAGCCCATAATTTATTTCTTAATTGCTAATGCAGTTGAAAATTCAATAAGATTTTCTAAAAATTCAATCATTTTTCTTCAGAATTCGGTCATTTTCATTTAGAATTCTATCATTTTGTACTAAAGATTTAATCACGCATCTGCGAGTCTGAATTATCCAGAGTTGACTAATTCTCATAGTGAATTAATGAAACGGGACTAATTTACTGTGAAATCTATACTTCATTCTGAACTAAGACAAATTAATTTTCAACTAAGCGGTCGAATTTTTTTACGAAAAATAAAATAAAATGTCTACCAGAAGGAATGAATTTCCAAACCAAATAGACGAATTCTCAAGAAAATAGTTCAATTTTCAACCAAAGAGATTAATCTTCAACGAAAAAAGTTTTTTTTTAACAGAGTAGTTCAACTTTTAAATAAGAAGTTAAAAATTTCAACAAAAAAAAAGATGAATGAAAGATAAAAAAATATGAATAAAAAGATGAATTCTCAACGTAAAATGTAATAGTTGATATTTCAACTAAAACAGATTTGAATTTTAAATAAAAAACAGTTGAATTAAACCAAAAAAGATTAATTCCCAACAAAATAATTGAATCCTTAAACAAAACAGATTAGTGTTCTACGAAAAAGTTACATTTTTAACCAAAAAGATTAATTTTCCATCAGAGAAGACGAATCTTCAACAAAATACATGGATTTCCAACCGCATGGTTGAATTTGCAACTAAAAAAATCAATTTTCAACCAAAAATGAACCGGCTAAATTTTAAGTTGACAAACTGAATTTTCAACTTGGTACAGAAAACAAATTTTTAACAAAATATTTAAATTACCAACCAAAGAAATGAGTTTCCAAGTAAAATGACGAATTTTGACCAAAATAGTAGAATCCTCAACTGAGACAGATTAATTTTCAACCAACCAAAATATTTTTATGCTTAACTAAAACAGATTAATTTTCATCCAAACAGTTGTAATTTTCACAAAAAAAAGAGATTTCTACCAGTAAAAATGAATTTTCAAACCAAAAAAAAAAAAAACAAGCAAATTTTCAATAAAAGTATTGAATTTTCAACCAAGAAGAATTTTTGAATTAAGAATGAAAACAAATTTCAACCGAATTGTTAAATTTTGAAGCCAAAAAATGGATTTTCTATAAAATAGTTGACTATTCAATCTTAAAATATGAATTTTTATTATAAAGTTGATTTTTTACAAAATAATGGAATTTTCTATCAAAATAGTTTAATCCTCAACCAAAACAGGTTTATTTTCAACCAAACAGTAGTATTTTTTATCGAAAAAAAAAATGAAATTTCTTCCAGAAGAGATGAATTTTCCACAAAAGTGTTGTATTTTCAACCATGAAGAATTTTTTAGTTAAGAAAGAAAACAAATTATAACCGAATTTTGGAATTTTCAAGCTAAAAAGTCGAATTTTCCACAAAGCAGTTGAATTTTCAAGCCAAAAATATGAATTTTCTACAAAAAAAGTTAATTTTCAATCAAATAGTTAAATTTGCAACCCAAAACGAAAAATTTCCAAGCAAAACAGGTAATTTGTCTACCAAAAAGTTGCATTTTTGACCAAAAAATATGAAATTTCTTCCAAAAGATATAAATTTTTTATGCAAAAAGATGAATTTTCAACAAGAGTTAAATTTTTAACCATGGAAGACATTAAATTTACATTATTTCTTGCAGTATTTTTCTATAATCTATTTCAGTGCTGATTATCCTATAATCTTTTTCTTTATAATGATTTAACTGTTTGAAAATTCAATTTTTAATTTTCCTCGATTTTCAACATTTGAAAATTCCAGAAAAAAGCGAATTGTGTATTAAAAGTGTAATATTTACATAACTTCACATGAGAATTTAATAAATAAACATTTCAATCCATAAAAAAAAAATTGAAAAAAGTCTGGATTGAGTTCATATTTAAAGCAGTGTTATACGCGCGCGCAAATTATGCTAGTTCCTAATCTTCTCTTTGAATTCGTATCGTCGGATTACAATATATATATATATATATAATTATAATATGAAATAAAAAATACAATTGCAGGCTGGATTTCATTCGCGCTTTGTAACACATCTAACACATCTAATTACATGAAATTACACCTCAAGTAATTGAAGTTGGAGTTTAGTATTTAATACTCCAATATTCTCACTATTGAATGATTTCCTTTAAATATTAAAAAAAAAACACGATTTTAGAAATTAAGGGCCGCCAAGCAAAAAGGCATAATTGCCAAATTGTCGAAATTTGTTATATTTGTCAGTAGTAATTGTTTTCACCTAATTCATGCGTCTGTTGATGATTATGGTCCAGTTCGATTTTTAAGAGGGTAAAAAGCCATGTTTGGTAATTAAAAAAAAAGTAATCACTTGTTTTTGCCTGTTCCTTTCCACTATTCAACAGAGCTAAGTAAAAGCTCGAAAGCAATTTGTTCTATTTTTTTAAATTAAAAGAGAAAAAAGTTATGCAACTTTTTGTGCGACAAAATTTTCGTTTTTGGGAACGCACAGTTTCTTTCAAAAGGGTATTCCTTGGAAGTGGTTACATCTGTCAGAGTATCCCTTTCGGAATTCAATAGAGCTAAATAATAGCTTGAAAGTAGTGTTCTGTTTTTTTTTTAATAAAAAATAAAAAAGTTGTGCAACTCTGAGTCAAAATCGGCGTTTTTTGAGACGTGCTGTTCTTTGATAAGGGGTTTCTCTCAGATGGTTGCTTTTTTAAAACGCTTCTTTCTCGATTCAATAAAGCTAAGTAATAGTTCAAAAGTACTTTTTTATAATTAGAAAATAAAAAAAGTTATGCAACTTTATCTGAGTCAATGTTCGGTTTTTTGAGACATGTTCTTTGATAAAGGTTTTTCTCAGATGGTTGCTTTTTTAAGCACTCTCTTCTCAATTCAATAGAGCTAAGTAATAGCTCGATAGTATGTACTTTTTGTAAATTGAAAATTAAAAACAAAACATGCAACTCTTTCTCAGTCAAAATTGGTGTTTTTTGGGGCGCGCCGCACAGTGAGAGGAAACGTACCTTTTTCGATCAAAAATGTCTAGAGCCTTCAATCTTGCTGCAATTTTTAATTCTTTTTTTGATTACAGTTTATTAAATTCTGAAGAGTTTCGCGATCAGAACTTTAGTTTTATCCATTTGTTTATTTACAAGATTTTCACTCAAAGTATGAAAAAAAAATTTTACGCTTCAATAACTGCTTAGGTAAACTTTATACTTTTAATCAATGTATTGTTTTTAATCAATGTATGGGGACTCACGGAATGTAAACAATTTGCTAATGGTTCTATTTAATTGTTATAAGAAAATTTGATGAACAGATTGGCATATAGTGTTATTTTCGGTAAAAGAATGTTCTTTTTGACAAAACTGCTTTTTATAAATGTAAGAGTAACATTTGATCTCAAATATAATTAGAAAGTTAACAACAAACATTGTTATACACAGTTTTTGTAGCAAAATATTTACCATATATTTGAGGTTTTCAGATTTGAATTTCCCTCACTCGTCTGAATTGCTGAGATATTCCTGAGAACAATATATGTTAGGTATTATTCATAGTAAGATATAACTATTTAATTTTTTATAAATAAATTAGATAAACAAATTCGAAATTTTTGCCTTTTCGCGTAGAAGAAAAATGCTTTTTGCACTGAAAATGCTCTAAACTGTTGCATGAATGACAGATAGTCACAAAAATATTGAAAAGGTTAACATTAACTATTGTTATAAATAATTCTGGTAGCAAAGTATTTCAATTTGAGGTTTTTTCTCATTTTAATTACCATTCATCACCCGAATCCTTACAGATATTATTAAATATATATATATGATAATATTTGGTAAAATAAAACAATCTGAATGTTAGCGAACAATTGAGATAAACAAATAGACAATTTTATCAGTTTTACGTAGAAAAAAAATCGCTCTTACGAATCGAAATAGCAAGGGAAAAATGCGATTTTGTAAAGATTCTCGTAAGGAAACAGGATTTGTAATGGACTAATGGATGCAAAAAATAAAGTACTTTTTCATAAATTTTTTTTACATCAATGAAAATTCCTTGAACATTTTAAAGTTAGTAACTGTGATTTAAAAATATTTATTAATACAATTTTATTTATATTTGTGACTAACTTAGACTTTCAACTTAGTCTCAAGCTATTTTAATGAAAAGAACTATTTTCTTCTACGTCAAACTGCCAAGATTTTGAATTTGTTTGTCCTAATTATTTATAAAACTTTATATTATTATATATTACCAAATATTATCAAATATATATTATTTTTAGGAATATCTGTAGCCCTCCTGGCGATTAAAGGTAATTACAATTTGAAAAACTAAATTTGAATATTTTGTCACAAGAATTGTTTATAACAACGGTTATTGTAAAATTGTTGAATATTTTGGTGACAGGAGGTCATTCGTACAATAGTTTAAAAAATTTTCAGTGCAAATACATTTTTTTTCTACGCGAAATGACCAAAGTTTTGAATTTATTTATATAATTTGTTTATAAAAATTTTAATATTTACATTTTGCTAAATATTATCAAACCTACATTATTGTTAGGAATATTTGCAGCAAATGAGATGATTAAAGGAAACCGAAATCTGAAAAAAAAACCTCAGATTCAAATATTTTGCCGCACTAACTGCTTATAAGAATGGTTATTGTTAAGTTTTTCATTATTTTTGTATCTAAACATCATTCTTATATTAATACGAAGCAACTTTAACAAAAAGAAAATTTTTTTCACGCATAATAACACTATTTGCCAATTCATTCATCAAATATGTTTATAACAGTTAAATGGATCGATAAACAAATTTTTTGTATTCCGTGAGTCTCCATGCGTTGATTTAAGACAGTATTAAGTTTACCTAAGTAGTCATTAGAGTGTAACAAATTTTTAAGTAAAACATGTCACTTTTTCCACACTTTGAGTGAAAATCTTGTGATTAAACAAATGGAGAAGACGAAAGTTCCGAACTGGAAGCTCTTCAGAATTTAATAAACTTTAATAAAAAAAAATTTGAAAATCGAACCAAAATTTTCTGAAATTTTTTTGACATTTTTTGGCTTTAGACATTTTTTAACGAAAAAAGTGTATTTCCCCCACTGTGCTCCGTTCCTTTGACAAAAGATTCTTTTTGTTGTACATTTATTGTACATTTGTCTCTAAAGAGACGATATCTACTTTTAGAAAAAAATTTTAATAAAAAATAAAAATATAAAATATCTTGACGAAGTTAGCAATTTTTGGATTATTACCTTTTTCTATTTTGAAAAGTGGAATAAAATGAACAGATTGTTCCTAAATTAACTTACAAAAGTTTTCTCGGAGATCGCTGCTTCTTTTAGGATGTTCCTTTAATGGTTCGGTAGAGCTAAGTAATAGCTGGAAAGTCCTTTTTTGTTAAAAAAAAATTAAATGCGTTAAAATTAGGCAACATTTTGTGTCTCCGGAGAAATTTGGGTTTTGACACTTGCGCCCTTTTGCCCGGTGCTCCTTCAAATCGAAAACTGCATTTCACAGCGGATACAACTTTTTTACACAGCAAGCTGCACTTCACTCACCGTGAAATGCAGCTTGTCCTTCTTTCTTATGACTCCGTAAACGTATCCATTGCGACTTTGCCTGCCGAGGACGCACCCCCAGAAATTGGGGGTTGATGGCACGCGCAGGGTAGAATTTCGGAAAGCTCACCCGGCGATTCTATTGGAGCCGGCAGCCGCAGCCAATCCGACGTGTCTTGACTCTGAGCGGAGGGGATATCCCGAGACTTAAGAGAGGCCACTCGCTGTGGAGCTGTCAGAGCTCTGTGGGGCACGGTCACGCGCACGGTAGCTATTTGTTTCATTCATTTCCGGTAGCTTCAAACGATCGTATCGTGTGAATTCTGTTAACATTCAAAGCACATAATTACAAGTGTCCATTTTTTTCCGCAAGGGCTTTTCAAATCAAAGTCTACCCAAGTCCATCGAACATTTTTCGGGCTTCGCAAGTTCTAGTGAAATTTCTTGTTCTGCTGTATTATGCCTGGAAAATTGGACCCAACTAATTTGTACAGTCAGGAAACTTTTATTTCTGCTGTCAAACAGACTGCTTCTCTCAACATGGACTGTGGACTCGACCCTACTGGTCTTTACTAAAAAAATTGTTAAAAAGAAAATTCGCGAGTAGACTCCTCGTCTTCTTGTAAGGTTTCTGCTGTATTAGAAATCACCAAGATGGCTGGACTGGACCCTACCGGTACCTACTGAGGAAGACTGAAGAGGCTTAAACGCCGACTTCGGAAGAGGAAGCAAGTGAAAAGAACGTGCTGAAGTTCTTTTCAAGGTTACGAGAAGGCTGCCGGTCTCTTTCCTCTGGAAGAAACTGGAGAACGTGGAGAACCTGTTGTAGGATCCATGACGTTCCGTTCACCAAAATCATGGAGAGATCAGTGAGAGGAAAAGAGGAAACTTCCTCATCCAATCTGAGAAGATGCATTTGGAGCATCCACATCAGAAAGGGAAGACACAGACTTCCTGATTTCATAGGTGGCCAATGAAGCGATACCATCATTTGCACGCAAGGTAAGTTATCCACTTCTTATTTTTTCTCTTGTTTCTCCTTTTTCTTCTATTTTTTTTCTTTAGCACCCCCGCTCTTTTAGATCCGTCTCTTGATAGTTTCATCGATGTCTAATAGCCGAGTATTTATAGTTGTTTCTTGATATTTTCAACCTTGAAGGTGAATTATTACCCACGTGCCCCTCAGTCGTACCTGTATAATTTAAGCAGTACACCTCTGTAATGTGTTGTTGCTCCGAAGATCAACAATTCTTATCCCTTTAGTCGGGTCTCATCTCAAGTCGGAGGATTGAAACCGGAAATAGAAATGTAAAGTCTATCAGCGAAGTTCACTTGAAATGTGTTTATATATCGTTTAGCTAAATTTATCCTGAATTTACTTTGGATTATGGGATGGTAATATGCTGATCATTCAGCTGAATTTACTTGACTTTACCTCACCTTGGGCTGACTTGTCGAGAAATTAGTTAGAAATTAGTTTGGACATCTTAAATCCAGTTGATTTAATTTCACTCCAATTAAATTTATTTAAATTTAAAGTTAAACTTGAATTCAATTCATTTCAGCTGAATTTACTTCGGACTCAGTTTGAATTAAGGTAATTTAGTTTGCCATGAATTTACCTTGAATTTATTTGACTTCACTTGTATTCACTTGAAATTCAAGAGCTTTCGGTTAGACCAGGCTGGACTCACTTGTAATTTAGGATAATTATATGGCCAAGAATTCAGTTATATTCCCTCGAATTTACTAGTTTTTGATTGGAAGTTATTTGAATTTTTTTAATTAGTAAAAAAATATTGATAATTGAGAAAAACTTATAATTTTATTTCACAAAAATCCTATTGAATGTACTGTAAGTCAATTTATATGATATTTTCTCCAATTAACTTAATTAAGCATACTTTGATATATTGAGTTTTGATCAATCCGCGTCGAATCCTTTTGAAACTGGAATTTGATTGAATTTTTAAATTTGAATGAATTTAGTAGAATGGTGTTGCATACAACTGAATTTACTTTTAGTGTTACTGAATTCAGATGATTTGGCCGCAACCTACTCGAATTCATCTTAAATTCGGTTGATTTTACAAAAGTTCTTGAATTCACTTTGAATTAAGCAGAATTACTTCACCTGGAATTCAGTCAAATTCTTTGGTAATAAATTCAGCCAAACTTTGGATTTAGTTGAGTTTGCCTTGAATTTGGTCATATTAATGTATTAAAAATGTAGTTCAATTCGCCTTGAATTTGGATAATATCACCTTTAATTAACACGAGACTAACTAGAATTTACCAAAAATGACTTGAAATGCTTTCCGGAGATAAATCATTCCTCTCCTTTTGCCAGGAACTCATTTTAGTCTTATCTTCAGACATGAAATTAAATGAATCAGAAATTAAAAGGTAAACATTACGACACTTGGAAGGTTTTCGACTTTGGCATTTCTGCCTTCTCATCACCTTTTGGAAGTCTTACATAAAGGAAGCTTCTTAAACACTTCTTTTTCTATTGGCCTTGGAAGTTGCATGCTTGAGTTTCTCATTCGGAAGCAGCTGTCTCACCTTTATCACCTTCGCTTCTCTTCCTCTTCTTCTTTTACTCCCATTGCTTGCAGAGAAGGCTTAAAGATTCGCTGACCCGCACGTGACCACTTATATTACGTATATTGTGACAAAGGGAGAAAAATTTGAGGATCGTTAGCTTTTTTTCTGAACCAAAAAAAATTCTACACAAAACTTATAGAAACGAGTTTCACGGTATTTAAAAATGTATTAATTGATAACCACAACAAATGTGGCTTGTGATACTCTGATTTGTGAAATTTGCTTCTGCAATATTCGTGACACTAGATAGCAAGATTTTTCGTGAGATGATGAAATTCTTATCCACTTCCGTCCCAGACCCACCTGAAGTTTATAAATAGCAGATTTAAAATAAACTTCTTGATGAGATAATCAACAAGATAAGAAAAAGAGTAAAAGACATCTACGTGACTTCAGTCGTCTTGCGTAAAATCTACTCAAATTCACTTCAATTTGATAGAATTCAAATCGAATATAGTTAACTTCATTTGAAAGAGCTAAATTTCATCAAATTTCAGTTGAATTTCCTGGAATTCAATGATTAATATCACATTTTGCCAATTAAGTTAATTAACCATGAATTCAGTTGGCTACCCATGAATTCACTTTTATTTCTATTTCTATTTATTTTGAATTCAATATAATTCATTATAGAAATACCTTGAGGAGCCAAAAGGAGTAGCGAAATCTGCTCTGAGTTTTGGGTGTCCAGCCTAATTAAAAGTGTCATTACATTCTTCATGATGTTGCCCGATTTTTAATTATCTGCAGTTTTAGAAGTCGACATCATATTGTATTTTAATTCATAAATTATGAACTCTGAATTCAGATTTGATTAGGCCTCATCGGAAATATCGATGATAAGCGATCAGGGATTAATTCAAGATCGTCAAGTGGTGTGTTTAAGGACGCAACTAAACAGGTGTGACCAGGTGTAGATACGATCATCGACCGGTATCGGTATTGTTGCTCGCATTAGATTGACTAGGATCTAAGGATTAACCCCCTAAATCAGAATTAGGTTCCTCTTGTTTGGGGATTCGCGTTCCGATGATCTCCACTATTCGTCGATTGCCACTTGGCGCTCTCGTAAAGGCACGAAATTAGTCTCGGCACCATGGGAAAGACAAGACCCCGATAGTGGGTAGCAGCAAGCAGTTCTCAACTCCTCACATGGCAGGGTTCATTGACACCACCTGAGTTTTGGGCATCCGCCGGCCTCTCTCGTACGTTTGCTTCATGGGTTCCTCCGTCTCTCTTTCACTCTTTCTCACTCTCTTCCTCCCTCCTTCTCTCTCATTTTCTCGCTCTCTCTCGCTCTCTCAATATTTATCTCTCTCTTTCTCTCTCTCCCTCTCTCTCTCACACACACACAGGCAGAGCCACACGATCTTCGGCTCGAAGAGCCACTACAGCTCCTTCCTTGATCGCCGTGGAGGATCCCTTGGCTTTTGTGGAAAAAGGAAAACCTCGATACTCAAATATCTCTTTCTTTCATCACGCATTCCTACATCCGAAGAGACTCCCCAAAGCATGTTTGAGGTTTGCAAAGAGTCAATTTGTTACTCTCGGCTTAATTACAGCAAGGTTCGTGGATCTAACTCAGAGTACTAGAATTGCTAGGACGAACTTAGTTGTCTTCTTCCAATAACCTGAAGAGAATTGGTTGGTCCTGGTTCCCAATCCTTACTTCAGTGAGGGCCTGATAATACAATTTGTAAATGTACCTTCAAGGGTTGTAGCAACCATTATGTGATGCATTTCCTATTTGGAAGATAACCCACCGCTCACAATCGTGGGACCACTTAGAACTGACATTTTAAAGATAAAATTATAAAAGTTTTAAATCTTCCTTATCACTGCCCTTGAAAAGAAGTACTTAAAACATTGTAACGTCCGAGGGCACTCGATGCTGTTGAATGTCTGCATCCAAGCTTGACTGTCGGTAACCGGTTGCGCTCGGGAGTTTTGATTTTCTGCAGTTTTTCACTCCCCTGACCAAATGTTCAGGCGAATGCGAGCGCTTCTAATAAAGATCCGGCTGCAGACGTCAGGGCTTTTAGGGATTGAAAAACCCCACAGGAAAGAGTACGTCAGGCATTGCTTCCAGGCTTACTATAATAGTTAGGGTAATTGGGGATTTTGGGAAAAGATGTAAGCTAAAAGAGTTTAATGTCAGACGATTTCCTGTGGGAGGGGGGATCTTAGATATGTAAAACCCAAAAAGGGTATACATGGAGTAAAACTCTAATCATTGTAAAATCCTAAGGTTACAGGAAAAGCAAATAAAGTCCCTTTTAATTCTTCGTTCCTACAAAATCCGAAACCCGCTCTCGTGCTTATCCGCACACGTGCACGTAGAGGCATATGCACGACTTGCTTCCAAATTCAAATCCGAAATCGTGATTGGTATGCGACTCACGAGGGAGACGATTGGGAGCTGCCAAAACTTGCTGTCAGGTCGATAGCACGTGATCTAAAGTTAGTATCTTCCATGCGTCATAGCACCCCGGATCAGTTTTCAATTCGATCCGCTTATATTACAAAGAGTGCGAGAGAGCGAGAGGGACTGGATAGAGAAAGAGAGCGGAAGAGAGAAAGAGAAAGACAGGAAGGGGCAGTTAGAATGTAAGAGAGAGATAGACGACTGGCATGCAGATCTCGAGGTATGTTGTCCTAGGTCACGCGTGATATTCTCTATACTCCCCTCCCCCACCTCTCTTTTTCCCCCTTCACTTCCCACAGTTCATCGCTGCCATTTTCATACCCCCAAGCTTATATTGCCTTTCATTTCATTTCTATTTAACATCCCTTTTCAATATTTTCTAAAATAGAAGAGAAAAGGAAGATTGTACGTCCTTTACTGGAAAAGCTTTTCCAAATTTATGTGCTCCCTTTGGTGAGTTTTTGGATAGCAAACTACTTTTTCCTTTCATTTCATTTCTATACTTCATTCCTTTTCCATACTTCCCAAAAATAAACGAGAAAATGAAGACTGTACGTCCTTCTTAGCTGGAAAATTCTTTCCCAAATTTATGTGCTCCCTTCGGTGAGTTTTTGAATAGCAAACTACTTTTTCCTTTCATTTCATTTCTATACTTCATTCCTTTTTACATACTTCCCAAAAATGAACGAGAAAATGAAGACTGTACGTCCTTCTTGGATGGAAAATTCTTTTCAAAATTTATGTGATCCCTTCGGTGAGTTTTTGGATAGCAAACTACTTTTTCCTTTCATTTCATTTCTATACTTCATTTCTTTTCCATACTTCCCAAAAATGAACGAGAAAATGAAGACTGTACGTCCTTCTTAGCTGGAAAATTCTTTCCCAAATTTATGTGCTCCTTTCGGTGAGTTTTTGAATAGCAAACTACTTTTTCCTTTCATTTCATTTCTATACTTCATTCCTTTTCCATACTTCCCAAAAATGAACGAGAAAATGAAGACTGTACGTCCTTCTTGGATGGAAAATTCTTTTCCAAATTTATGTGATCCCTTCGGTGAGTTTTTGGATAGCAAACTACTTTTTCCTTTCATTTCATTTCTATACTTCATTCCTTTTCCATACTTCCCAAA
>JAUMHM010000016.1:25840138-25857510 GCA_032362435.1 Melikaiella ostensackeni | reverse complement strand
TTCCTTTCATTTCATTTTTATACTTCATCTTTTCTCCATACTTCCCAAAAATAAACGAGAAAATGAAGACTGTACGTCCTTCTTAGCTGGAAAATTCTTTTCCAAATTTATGTGCTCCCTTCGGTGAGTTTTTGGGTAGCAAACTACTATTTCATTTCATTTCTATACAACAACCCTTTTCCATACTTCCTAAAAATAATAGAGAAAAAATGGAGACTATACGTCCTTCTTAACTGGAAAGATTTTTGCCAAATTTATGTGATCCCTTCGTTGAGTTTTTGGGTAGCAAACTACTATTTCATTTCATTTCTATATAACAACCCTTTTCCACAATTCCCAAAAATAGAAGATAAAATGAGGACTGCACGTTCTTCTTAACTGGAAAGATTTTTTTTTAATTTATGGCCTCCCTTCGCTGAGTTTTTGGGTAGCAAACTATTTCCTTTCATTTCATTTTTATACTTCATCTTTTCTCCATACTTCCCAAAAATAAACGAGAAAATGAAGACTGTACGTTCTTCTTAGTTGGAAAATTCTTTTCCAAATTTATGTGCTCCCTTCGGTAAGTTTTTGAGTAGCGAACAACTATTTTCTTTCATTTCATTTCTATGCTTCATCCCATCTTTGTAATTCCCAAAATAGAAGAGAAAATGAAGATTGTACGTCCTTCTTAGGAGGAAAGATTTTTTCAAAATTTATGTGTTCCCTTCGGCAAATTTTTGGGTAGCAAACTACTGTTTCCTTTCATTTCATTTCTATACTTCATACCTTTTTCGTAATTCCCAAAGTAGAAGAGAAAATGAAGGTTGTACGTTCTTTTTGACTAAAAAGATTTTTTCCAAATTTATGTGATAATTAATATTCCTTTAATGGAAACCTAGTTTATTTTCAAATTTGTTCTTAAAAAAATGCGTTATATCGTGAAGAGCTCCATTCCTTGATTTTATAGATACTTTCATCAGAATTTAACTATAGTAATTAACTAAAAATAAAAGCACTATTAATTAGAACAATTTTAGATAGAGCAAATTTCGAGTAGATCTCCACTTATTTTTATAAGTAGTAAATTTCTATACTATTTTCTCATGCCCTCGTTGTCCTGGTAATCTTGAGTACATTGAACTCTCTCTCTCCTCAAATTTCTGCGGAAGTCCATTCGCATTATTAATAGTCAAGACAGCATTATGAACTATATGTCAAAGAGAATGATTTGTAGGATATATTTGTAGGATTTCTAAATTCATTCAGAAATTTTAATATTCCTACTTTCAAATCGAGATATTACATTGAATGAACGTAAACATGAATTGAGGAGGATGAAGTCGATGACCCCAACGGTCAACAAACTTCTGTCCGAATGATTATCACACATGATCGGTTTCTGTTTGCGATCACTCGATTTCACTTTTAGAGTTCTACTTTTTTTATCATCGTATAATTAAATACTTCCTTTAAATTTATATCTAAATATTCTTCGCATACTCTCTCTCTCTCTCTCTGCAATCTTTTGCAATCACATGCAATCCTTTACAATCCCCTGTTCTCCCATTCAATCACCATGCAGTCAAGATGCAATCCCATTCAATCCTTTTAAATTCCTTGTAATCCCATGCAATCTTTGTAATTCTATGCAAATCCCATGAAATCTCATGCAATCCCATGCAATCCCTCGAAATTCCTCGTTATCCCATGCAATATATATAAAACCTTGAACGATCTCTATAAAATTAGGTGCAATACCATATACTGCTTGCAATCTCATGCAATCCCGTGGAATCTCATGCAGTCACACGCAATCCCATGTAATCCTTTGAATGCCTTCATAATCCCATGCTATCTCCACAAAACCTCGAACGGTCTCTATGAAATTTCGTGCAATACCATACACGGCTTGCAATCTCATACAATCCCGTGGAATCTTTTGTAGTCTCACGAAATCCCATGTAATCCTTTGAAATCCTTCGTAATCCCATGCTATCTCTACAAAACCTCGTACGGTCTCTATGAAATTTCGTTCAGTACCATACACTGCTTGCAATTTCATGCAATCCCGTGGAATCTCATACATGCTCACGCGATCTCATGCAATCTTTTAAAATACCTCGTAATCCCATGCCATCTCTATGAAGCCTCGTACAGTATCTATGAAATTTCGTGCAATACCATACACTGCCTGGAATTTCATGCAATCCCGTGGAATCTCATGCAATCCTTTATAATCCCTTGTAATCCCATGAAACCTTTTGCAATCCCTTAAAATCCCATGCAATTCTTTACGACCCCGTGCAATCCTTTACAATCCGACGAAGTTCTTTAAAAACCTATGCAATCTTTTGGGATCCCATGCACTGCTTGCAGTCTTATGCAAATTCCGTAGAATCGCATGCACACTGTAAGAAAATTCTTGAAAATTTAAGCCCTTTTAAATTACAAATATAACTTAAATTTCAGGTACTGGTAACTGAAAATGATTTTCATGCACTTGTAATTGAAAATTCATGTATGACCATCTTTTTTATCCTATATTTTATATGTAGAAATAGTATTTTTAGATTATTTCCATAAACAAATTGTATAGTTTTTAAAAGAATACAATACACAAATATTTTAAATTATGAATTCTACAGAATAATGTAAATAGAATAAAAAATTTCGACCTGAATTCCAATGCATGTGCATTAAAATTCAGTCAGATTTTTATAACAGCGCAATCTCATCCTTTAAAATCTCATGCAATCTTGCAATCTTGCAATCTAGTGTACATTGAAAATCCGAGTAAATAACCCTTCGTTACATCAAAACTTTTTATCATCAGTGATTGATTCTTCTTAATCTTACAAAATCGGATGATTTTTATTATTTGATTACTGAAAGCAATAAATAATTTTTTAATAGCAGTTACATTTGAATTAAGTATAAAATGCAATAAATTGGTAAAAATATAGGATTATATGAAAATGTAGTGTGTGCATTTAATTACTTCTTCACGGTTTTGCATATAATTTTCATATTAGGTGACTTATTGATTTATTCATGAAAGACGTGTTCATAAGATATGATGATACGTGTTACACAAACAGCCTCTCTAACAATGTGAGACTTTTATAATAATATTAGCATAATCATTACAGAATTATATACCGTAGGTCACGATTCTTGCATTAGTACTATACATTATTAAAAGCCTCCGACAAATCATATGTGAAATTTGGCACAATTTTAATACTTCATGCAGGAATCAGTTTATAATACTTACAAGGAAGATATCCAGGTGTCTTCCTCCAATGTTCATGATCTTGAAATATTTTGTAGTAGAACAAAAAGAGAGAGAAACGCGTTTTTCTTTTAATGTGTGGAAAAACCATTTTTGGGGTGAAAACAGCCCCACAAAGATTCAGACTGAATGCACGGATTGAAAAAGATTCTAATGTGGGTTCATTCCTTTTCAATCCGTCCGTGCAATCTGATTGCATCCGAAACAGGATTCATACGGATTATTCATAAAGTTGAACTTGGCGTTGATGTATGGATTGAGAAGGATTGAAAACTTGCTTCGGATCGGTTCGGGTTTATTCGGAATAGTTTGGTTATAGATGTCGGTTTGGCTGGGAATGAATTCCTGTCCGAAACTTCAGTGTAAAGCTTCAGTGTAAAGTGGGACCAAAAGTTCGGATATCGGGGTAGCTCTGTCGACTGGGGCTAGTTTCGTTAAAATTCTTTACAATATTTACAATATCAGATTTAAAATGAGTCCGAATTTCAAATAATATTTCGGTAGTTGTGAATGTTTCTCACAATATCTCCTAAGTATTTAAAAATTCTGGAAAGTGAAATGAAGTCGCACTGACCTCACACACTTAAACTAGTCAAACCACAAATCTTGGTGACGGTTTCAGCTCATGATTAATACATCAATGGTATTTGCTTACATAACAATTTTTCTATGATACAAAGATTGTAGGTTTGAATTCCGAGCGAATGCGAAAGAGAATCGCAAGCCGAGACGTGAGAGGAATGTTGAAAGGATATGGGGTTCTGCATGAGAACATAAGGAGTTGATGCACTGATTTAAGGAGTCCTAGCGCCACTAAATTCTCTCTTTCACGGGAAGAAATTCGGCACAAGCCAGCATTTAAGCGAGTATTGAATCCTTTTTATTTGTCTATGAATAGTTAATGCGATGGGTCTTTGATACCAAGTTCCAAGAATTCAGAAGATGACGTCTAACTCCGAAAATGTTAGGACGCACAAAGGCGAGGTAGAAGAGTTATGAGACTAGGGTGGCTGAGAATTGAGGCTCGGAAGGTGCTGTCTTTGAGGGGAAGTCGAAGTGCAAGTAAAATGGGAATCGGAGGAATTTTAAATTAAATTCTGGTCAGTCGAGAATTAGGTCCCACGGCAGCCCCCTAAGTAGCCCAAGGGGCCTAGACGTAGTTGAGGTGAACGAACCTCCGAACCGCCCGGGCGAAAAAAAGACAAGTATCAGAAAAAAGCAAAGAAGTGAAGAACAGTAGAGAAGGAAGAACGAAGCGAAGCTAAGAACGAGGGAAAAAGAGGCGACGAAGAAGGAGAAGCTCTCGCAATCCGACATCAGCAAGCCAAGTGACGTAGAAAAAGACGATGATGGAAAGAAGTCGCCGCCGAAGACTGCCGGCGAAGACGTTCGTGATCCTAATTCCCCTCTTGTCAGTTGATAGATAAATCTTTCTTTAATTCCCGCTGTGGGAGGATACCCTTTGCTTTCATTTTATGCTTTTTTTAACCAAAATTCCACCGAAAGGATTTGCCCAATTAGAGACCATTCACGAATTGCGCAAGATTTTTGAAATCGATAAGAGTTATTTTCCAACAAGAGTCAATATTTTGCTGTTCCTCCCACTGCATTCAAGGACTCAAATTCAGTCACGCAGTAATTGTACTGTGGTTCACTTTTTATCAACTTGAAGGTGATTTGAAAAGTAAAACACTTTTAATAACGACACAAGAGCACAATGTCGTAATTGACATTGATAGCACATGTGCTATTCGCTAAAAACGATTTTCACGATTAAATATTTTTGCTTCTTACAGGAAGTTCTTATTTCTTATCTAATCTTCATTTTCACAACTTTAATTGGGCACATATTTGAATGTCAATAAGGAAATTTCATTATCTCGTTTATTTGTTATTCCAAAATGAATTTATTCATTATCAAATAACTCTCCTGATTTATAATTCTGAATCATATCTAAAGATTTTAGATACACTTTATAAATGAGTTTGAAGCCCCCAAGTAGAAAGTGAGTCTGAACATTTACTTTCTCGCCTCGAACCTAATTCAAACTTCCCCATCGGTAAGATCTCATAAAAGTCCCATCTTTAAAATTTCCAAGGATTGTCTACATTTTTCTCTCACCACCATGTTGTTATAGATTCAGCGATCTTTGAACCTCTCGAGTTGCGAGAGGAATCTTCGATAGCATAGCACGCAGTTGATTGTACCAAAAGGTCAAGTCATTTTCGTAAAGGTCGTCGTAACAAGCGTCGTGACGTGCTAGTGTTTTCCACTTTGAGCTGGGACAACCTGTCGCCCTAAGGGTCATTGGGTCAGGGACATTTTCTCTCGGTTCGATCAGCTCGTACTTCTTTCTTGGAAATGTCAAAGACTGACGACGTCTTCGTGAACGAGTAGAGTAGACGAACGATAGAGTTTCGATTCGCGGTTGGCAGTCAACATCTCGGATGTTCCAATGTTCTATGTATCGAAGGACTAGCTCGGCAAGACTTGCGATAATGCCAACCAGTGGCATTTACACCACGGCGGTAAGACCACCTTTGCTTAGCTAAGGCTACCACTCGAGCTGCACGATCAGAGTACTCGCTCTCTCTCTCTTTTTCCTACCCCTCCCTCCTTTCCTCACCCTATTCCCATTCCCTATCACCACATCACTTTGTCTCTCTTCTTCTCTCCCTGACTACTTCTTTAACGTTCCATTATACCCACCGACATTTTATTCCACCTTAAGCATAGATGTCTTCCGCCACATAGAAGAATCTCTGGGACCTTTTTCTACCGCTTAAAAAAAGAACAAAAAGGGCAGGAAGAAATCTCTCTGAATAGAGGAATCTGGTTTGTAAATCAGCCTCTTTCTTGTAATTTAGCTGAATTCGGGTTTCTTGAAGATAACCTTCATGTTTGATTTGTAATGTTTTAAAGATAATTTACTGTTTCAACTTCTTCAATCTATAGTCCGACATAGAGTAGATGACGAAGCAGAAACTCCTGATCTAAAAAAAGCTTGACCTACCCCAAATAGTTTCATGCCAAGAACAAGTTGTGATTTTTTTCCACAATCGATTTACTCCTATTAAACTTCTGACGTAATTATTCCATCAGCAAAGAAAGAATTCGAATTAATGCGAACTTGCATTATGATAAATGAACTATTGGCGAGGTTGTGGATCCCAAAGAAATTGTGTCATCGTTCAAGGACTGCAGGTCGATCATCCTTGTAGAGGTTTAAACTGGTCTATGACATCGTCTCTAATCATAAAATCCTACGATCATCAGCATCTCTCGTGTAATTTAAGATTCTCTTTATATTATCGAAGGAGATGCATCTAAGTAGGTTTCCCCGATAAAAACACTTTGAAGCAGACAATCTTATGACAAATCCTAAATTAGAAAATGATTAGAATCTATTAATAATTATAAACTTTCTTGCTGATAGATACGCCTCTCTTAAATTGCACACAAGGTAATAAAAATAGCTAAGGATATAAAGGAGAAGAAAGGTAGTAAACAGTTACAGTTGTTTCCTCCTTTTTTCCTTTTCTGGAGGTTGGGCTTCGATCGACGTCCCCGAGGTCGTTTGACGAGCTAATCTAAGAATTGTTAAGAATTGTTCGGGACAAAGACACCCCGTTATCCATGCCGTTGGATACAGGATGCAGTAGGAGGAGTTGATCGTGGTGATGGTGGTTGTGAGTGGATCGCCTTGACGAGAAAATCACGTGGCCGCGGGAAATGACTCGTTATATAAACTAATGATTATCCAGTACTGTACATTGCTGGAACTGTGTCTAATCCAATGAGAGTGACACAGTCTAACTGGACACTCGCTTGTTGGTGTCGGAGTTCGATGACGAGTGATAGTAATGCACTCGTAATCATTATTCTACCTCCTATTTAGTTGTGATTATTGAGTACGAGGAAGACTTGTCTGACACAACTTCAGTCTGACAATAACATGATCATCTATTGAGAAAGTTATGCAAAAATCTCTTTTCACAAATAGAATCCTCACAATTTCTATGCTAAAATTTATCTACAAACTAAGAATCTATCAGACCATCTTTTTGGATCAGAAATATTTATGTTGTAAGAATGTATATTCGAACCATAAGGTTCACTCTTAAATTAATTAAAGTTTCGACCACAAATCACTTTTGCTCGCTTTTGCCCCGCGCTCCCAACCCGGCTCGCTTCCTGGCCAGGAAACCTGTTTGAGCACTATCAAATATTTGTTCACCATCCGCATGATGCAGAATCTTAATTACTTCTCCTTATCGGTTATTATTGCAAAAAAATTAGGAAGGCTGAGAAAAAGACGAACGGCAAGATCTGACGGATTATGATTACGAAGATGATGATGACGATTAAGGTAATGATGAACCTAAGGATGATGATCATCATCGTCTTATCGCTTGATCATGTTTCAAAGCCGATGCAAGGTGACTGGTCTAGGCCAGAAATAATTCACGCTAGGTTAGCCAGCTTGTTCAAGGACAAAGTTTACCATTCGACAAAATTTGCTCTTGATCCTGTGCACAAACAGAAGGTTAGATATGCATGTTACATATCCACCTACATTCCTCCTACCACCCACGACTCTTTTCTTTGCCAATCGTAACAAAGTTTCGCCGGAAGGACTCGTTCTTAATTGAACTAATTATTTATTGCTGCATTACCTCTGAAGGCCAATGCTTGCTTTTTTGAAAAAAAATTCTAGTTATCTGTCATTATTTCTTGAATATAGAATATGTCATTGGATAAGAAGAATGTTGATTTGTATTTGTATTTGTAGGTTTTCCTTCATTTAAAGAGTTCCCCTATCAGGTTTATCTTTTTGTATGAGAGAACAGCAGTTTAGTCGATGTCTCTCTGATGTTTATGTTTTGTAAATAATAATCTCATGTAAAATTCATTTGACTTCCTCGTTTGAATTCAGCAATTATAACAATAATAAGAAGAGTCTCTAATTACAGAATGATGGTTGTTTTATCTGAAAGAGTTTACACGAAGCATTCATCAATATTTGCATTATTGAATATCGCTAAAAGTGGAACATTTGTTAAGGTGGCAACGGTGGGTTGTTTTGTTAGTCTTGATCATTCTTTCCTTAACAGATCACTCATCAAGATTGGCATCATTAAATACCGTTTAGAAATGGAGCATTCCAGAAGGAAAAAAGTAGAGGAAGTATCCCATTTTTTAATGTTGGGATGATCTGAAAGGACATCCTTGTTATTCTTAGAATACAAAATCGGAAGGCGCAGGTAGCGCAATATTTATTCCGTATTTGCCGAGTGGGTATATATAGAGACCCGGAAAGTGGGTCAACGGCGACCCTGTGGAGAACCAAGTTCAGGGGCATTGCAGCCTCGCCTTCAGAGTTGGAATGGTTAGGTCTTAGAGATGGGGAACATACGTCAAAGGAACCACTGAACGAGTGAACGCTCTAACGGTGTTTGGTCCGTCTAGTTTTATTTTTCACCAACACCAACAAGCAACCATTCGTTCCGGTCCTCTACCTCCTTGTAACAACCTCTTTCCCTCTTGCGGTCTACCTTTTTCTCTCTTGCACTTACAATCTTATATCCTTACGGTACCCCAGACATTACTCTCCTCTTTGTGTATATCCCCTTCTCACTTTCTTTATCCTTTTTTTTTTCTTTCACCTTGACGATAATCTCGGTTCTTAACCTAGGAAAGGTGTTGACGGTGGAGAGTGCGTGCTACTATTCAGGTGAACTTGACCTACAATATAAAGAAAAGTGGAAGTGACCCCTCACTTTCGGTATTTTACTTTCACCTTCGACTCTTAATCCTTTTATTGGGTTTCTTCAGATCTGTGGGTCATTCACTCTTAGGAGATTCTGATCAATTATGGTACGATGTATATTTTTGGAATTGTTCCTAAAAGTCGGAAAAGATAAGAATGATTGAAAGCCGGAAGTGTTATGTATTTGTGAATTGATGAAGTTCAGTAACTTGGACTTTTTTCGTCTTTCTTTGCCGGGTCGGTAAAGAGTTGTAACAGATGTAACAACAATAACAATTCGACCTTGACGAAATTGTGGCGAAGGCCGTATGCGATAAGAAGGCAAGTTAGAGAGTAGAGTAGAGATAAGTAGGTTTATAGATAGGTAGGTAGGTAGTTAGATTTCTAGGTAGCTAAGTAGATTGAGTGTAGTCCAGGAGTTGTTAACAATCACGCACGAAAGCTGGTATAACTACAATTAGGCTGGACACCCAAAACTCAGAGCAGATGTCGCCGCTCCATTGGCGCCGTAGGGTGCACTTTTTCTAACATATTCTACTATTCATGGCGACCAGCTATTAACTGAAATTTCCGGAATGCGCAGTGGAGGTGTTTTCTCCACACATGCGCCAAGTTTTGCCCTCAGCTGATCATCCTGATCGTCATGAACAATACAAAATTGTAGAAAACATGCACCCTAAGGAGCCAGAAGGAGTGGCGACTTCTGCTCTGAGTTTTGGGTGTCCAGCCTAATTTTCCGGAAGAATGCATCGTTCTCTCGTTTAATAACCAGACTTTTATAATCCTCTGAATACATTAAAAGAATAAACAATATCTACGCTTCAAAATCAATTTTTAATTTGATATCAAACTGTCCAAAGGTGAAAAACTTGATTTAAAATGTGGATGTAAGAAATTGGTCAGAGTTGCTTTTCCGTGTTCTGTACACATGTTTATGAATGATACATTCTGTTGTAAGCTTCGTGATACATGCCCTCGTGGTGTAGCTGGTGTGTGGGTGTATCAAGTGAACACATGTAAACTGGGAAGAGACACATCGCTGGGGCGACCGGGCGTCGTCTTGGTTGTATTTGCCATGGTGAAATGTCCCTGAGGACACGCGAGAGAGGTGGCCAGGGCGTGGTTTTCTAGTGTAGCTTTTTGCCTGCCTAGAATGCAGCAGGTGGCCTTCACTGAGATCAGGATATTTCTGGTTAACTGAAAAAAATTCCCAATTTTATTTATAATTATTATTATACCATTAAGCCAAATTTCTTTCGGGGTAAGCGTAACTCGTTTGGTTCTAGCCTCGTTATACTACCGGGGATCAAGGATTCAATATCGCAAGGGTAAAAAAATGATGTGTAAGAGCAGGAATAGGCTTTAGATCAATCTAGAAGTTGCGTGTTACTCATTAAAATGACACCCTCTTTCCAAAACACCACTCCGGCACGGGTCGCTGATCAATCTCTCTAGCATTCACCCCAGGTGAAGAGCTTCACAGAAACATCATACATCACGATTCACACATAAACACTCAAACTGACTGATAAACCCATAGGAAGATCCATACTCTTTACCCCAACTGCATCCACTAAGCAAAGCTCTCCACTTCATACACCATACACCTTTTCATGCAAGCTCTTGTGTTTCTATGACTATATCTCTTCGCTTTAAAATTACATTCACACATTCTAACCATTCTTTCTTTTATAATCAATTATTCCGCAATCGCAACATCCTCTTCTCGCCAGACATCACTTAATTCTTAATGAATCTTCTCGCATCTCTGCGACCTTGGTTAATTATTCAATTAAGCAAATTTTTCCCTCGGATGATCGCAAAATAAGTTGTAAACACAAGTAAGATTTACTGCAAACCTTGGATTCAGTCTGAACAATTCTAGTATAGGCTGGTCCGTAGTTTGTAGTTAAGTGTCTTAGTATATTCAAAAAGACCGGTTTCTAGATCATTCGTTGCGATGACATTACAATATTTCAAGTCTTCCACATTTCTTTTTTCGGGATCTAGTCTCTACGATAAACGAAATTTATAATGGGGAAAAAGGCGTCTTAAGTGTTGGAGGTAATTATTAGAATGGTATAAGATAAGCTACAAGAAATTTTTGTGACTTGTTTTCCAAAGTCGAGGGACTAAAAAATTTTTATTTTCGTGCCTGCAATTTATTAGTTAGTGTACTTCCGTGTTTGGGCCAGAGAAGTTCAAACTTAAATTAACTTTTTTTTGTGAGAGGCTGAATAATCTGATAAAAAAGTCGGTTTCCTGCATTTGAGGCTAAGAAAGATTGGCTGGTTTCAGATGTCATAAAAATGCAAAGAGCGTGCATAAATAATTCACACTTATTTTGGGAAGACAAGGTTTTAATCGGAGGCCTTGCAACCTTGAGGAATGAAATAAGATAGATGACATTTGGGTAGTTACACTTATAATTGATAATTTTTTAAAGTTGAAAAAAAATAATATGAGATCCTTTTTTTATGTTTCAGAACACGACCAGCAAAAACACTGCCAAGTGGAGCGTACCACCCATCGACTTCAGAGGAGCTGAAAGAGGAATGAAGTCCCAAAACCTGATTTTTAGGAGATGAGACTGGGTTGCGCCAACCACGAGATAAGGAAGCTTTGCACTGCCATTAAAAATCAGCTGCCTAGTCGTGGTTCTCTCTTCTCTTCCAAATACGATCATATTTGGAGGAATGAAGATCTTAAAAGACTGGGAGAAATCGCTTTTTCGGCGCTTTCCAAAATACCAAGCTGATAATTTGCTTCTTGCTCTGCAAAGAAGCTGCCAGGATGTCAGTTCTTCTCCAACTGCTTCTTCTGCAATGGATGCAGCCTTACTCTTCAATTCTTACTACTGCAAGGAAAAAAATATCTTAACTGCCACTTTACTTACAATCCTTTAAAGTATTCTACACTTTTTACTATGCGGAAATTGTATTGGACCTAATTTGAACCTAATCCTGTATGTTTAGTATTCGATTAAATTCCTTTAGAGGTGGTAAATTAAAATAGTTTATAATATGGGTGTGGATTATGAATATGTATTAATCGAAACTGAAATTAATTAAAAAGTATTTATCGAAGAAAATTAAGGTTCGAATTAGGTTTTTAGAACCCATAGTACTTGTTTTTCATGCAATAGTTGTTACTATCAGTTTTCTCGGTGCATTTATACTGTTATCATCGTTACTTCTTGCTACTCTCGAGTGCCGTCGATATTTTTACGTATTATCAATCTAACTGTCTCTTAGAATTCAGGACTTATACGATGGGCTTCACAGCGACTCTTGATCGATTACTATTACGATATTATTATTTTTATTTATGGTTAGAGACAGTTCGAATGTTTTCGCGGACATGTTCCGCTTTTTCTTGTATATGATCGCGTCATTGTTCCTAGTGAATTTCTCTTCAAAAATGCTACAATAATTTATAATACTTTATATAAAAATAACTTCATTCTCAACAGTTCGGGAAAAATATTTATTTATACAAAAATGTAACTCAAAACTAGAACCATGCGTGATTTTATGCAAGACACTGTGTATATGTGTGTACGAGTTACCAGTAGCGAATGTTTGTTTCACCCTTTTTTAAAAGTAATATTTCGTCCTTGCTGAACTCTCGAGTAGCGAGTAAGTAATCAACTTTCGCTTCACCCAATACTTAATACCGATCATTGTTTTGGAATATTGTTACAAGTTAAAAATTTTTCGATCCACACTAAAGCTCTGGAATCGAAGATGATTCCCATTCATAGGATTAAGGGAATGCTCCAAGAAAAGGTAAAAAGCGACTGAAAGCATGTGAGTGAGAGTGTGTGAGAGATAGAGAGAAATATATATTTTTGTACTTTTACTCGGGGAATCAAAATTGATTTCAGACTTTTGTCTCAGACTCGGCTTGGAAAAATCAAGTTGTCTTCTTTCTTTTTTTTTATTCTCGTTAATCAAGTCCTCGTGAGCCTTGTAATACGATGATCGATACACCGGTAAGAGTTCATTATTTGAGGTCACATTCGAAAGACTGCGTTGTTGTTCATTATTGTAGTTTTTACTGGCGCGACTTATGAACGTCACCTCGATTAAGGCCGGCGATATAGTCACTCTTTACTTTTTAGATTTATTTTAAATTATTATTTTTTGCGATTTGTAGGTATTTTACCTAGGTACTCGTTTTGTATAATAAATAGCGATATTCTGAAGTCATGTGAAATTTTTTCTCTACCCTGAACCTTTAAATTGAGTCATTAGATTTGGACATTATTTGTGTAACGTAAGGTAGTTTTATTTTAAAATTGGAAAATTTAATAGTAGTCTACCTGACCGGGAAATCGGGAAATGATCAGGAATTTTGTTCACTGGGAGAACCGGGAAATGACCGGGAATTTCATACAGTACCCGGGATTTTTCTCTCAAAGGTACTAATATACAAATTAAAAATGGTTTCATATATTATATTACTCTAATTCTGAGTTGAAACAGAAAATTTTCCAAAAGAATTACAATTTTGACTTGGAAAAGTGAATTTTAGTAAATAATTATAATTTTGAGTTTGGGACAGGAAAGTTCAGTAAAGGAATATAATTTTGACTGCTATATTTTCTTAAAATTCCTTTACAAAATTCTTTGTTCCAAATAGAATTGTAATTCTTCTAACTAAGAATGATCTGATGTTCCAACTCAGAATTATAATTCTTTTCCGAAATTCCCCGTTCCACATTAGAAGTCTTTGAAATCTTTTCAAACGTTTCGAAATCTTTCACAATCTTTTAAAGTCATTCAAATCTTTTGAATTCTTTTAAATTGACCGGGAAAAATTAACAATTGACCGGCAAAACCCGGTAATTTAAAATCATCCATTGAGTAGACACCCTGTTGATGAAGCAAACTTAATGATAAAGTAGAATCAGCAAAGTTGTATTCGTAGGAAATTGAAAGTAAGAAAATTTAAGTCATTCTGGAAAGTGCAAGGTGAATTAAATGCTTGCTTACATAAAAATGAACGACGACTTGCATAATTCCTTTCTTCCGCTCCTTCATTGAAGGACGAGAATTCTTTATTATTTATTCTTAGCTTATAAAGATAATAATAACTAATAATAATAAATAGTATAATAGTTAATAATTCTTGATAAAAATTACTATGTGTTGCATTTTTTTTTCATAAATTTCTTCGGTATGATGTTGCCTATCTTTTCAATAATTTAGGTTTAAATAATTTAAGTTAAAAAGCGGGCGCCATTAATTACGGCCATTTTCTCAGAGATAAAATTTATTGCAATTAGTCGGCGTCTACACGAAATATCAAGTATATCATCTTTCTTATTATTTCAAAACTTTCACTAAGAACTGTAGGTCATTTTTATCAAAACTAGAAACCATCACTGCCCTTCTTAGCTACCCCTAAAGAAAAACTCCGCCCTTAGATATAGAAATTTGTATTTCAAGTACTTATTTTATAATGCTTTTTTCAATTGAAAGAGAAAAATACCAGAATAAAATCGTGTTCTTTCAAAAAGATTCAAATCCTTGCAGCTGTTCAAACTACTCTTACCTAAAAAAATTCAATACCCGATAGTAGAAGTCTTTGAAGTTTCTATTAATGGACATTAATCTCTATCCAAAAAAATTTAGCAGAAAATTAAATTAAATTGTTTATAAATAAAAAATCAGCTATTACCTTTCTATTACTGTAACTTTTAAAGACCAACCAATAAACTTATAAGATGTTATAACGTTCTCTTTTTTTAATATTTATCTGAGTTTTAAAAAAATTTATAATAATTTATAGTATCAAAAATTTGCAAGAAGATAAAGTAGCTCGAAACCATAAAAAATTGCATTACAATTCCTTTTTGCTTTATACCATTCTTGATCCAAGAAAAAAAGCTGTTAAAGGTGCATTGCAAAAAAGATTTTACTCTTCACCGCTCTTCTAAGCTCACCCTTATTTGCGAAAAATCAATCTTGAAAGTGTAAAAATTGTTTCTTCAATTTTTATCTTGTTTTACAGCATTCCTAATTGGAAAAAATAAGTACTAGAAGATAAAAGTGAGCGATTGCGATTTTTAGAATTTACCCTCAGTTTGACTTACTCAAATTTCAGGGTATTCTTTTTAAATGATTTAACGGAATTTCAAACGATTTACAAATATTATAAAGGATTTTAAGGAATCTCGAGGAATTTACATAGCTATTAAAAAATTTCAATGAATTTTAAAATATTTTATGGGATTTCAAGAGATTCGGAAAGATTCCCACGGATTCAAAACTTTTAATTGAATTTTAAGGAATTTCAAAGATTTCAAGGGATCTCGTAATATTTCAAAATATTTCACAGAATTTCAAGGATTTTCACTGATTTTTAGAGAATCCAAGGGATATCCACGGATTTTAGATGATAAGGGATTTTGAGGATTTCAAGGATTTCAAAAAATTTTACGGAATCTCAAGGAATTTTAAGGGACTTCCACAGTTTTTGAAAGCTTTCAATGAATTTTCATATGATTTAAAAAGTTGTAAGGGATTTACAACATTTTCAAAAGAATTCACAGGATTTCAAAGGATTGCACAAATTTTCAGGGATTTCACGAGATTTCATGAAAGGTGTACACAAAATTTCCAGAATGGTTTCAATTAGCACATTTCAAAAAATAATTAGAAAGAGGAAACTTACGTACGAACTTCTTTGGACCCCCCCCCCCCCCCAAGTAAGGCTTCGTAAGATTTTCCAGGACCCCTCCTCCTAAAAAAAGCCTTATGTAATTGATGAACGCTCCCTTATTTTTCTTAGGGGTGGCTTTTATTGAAAATATGTGACTCTCAAGCGATTTTTCATTTTTCCACTGTTTTCAGACAACTTTTAACATTTCAAATTGCTTTTAAATTTTATAGTCTTTGTGAAATATTATAGTTCATTTTTTTAAGCCCCAGATAGTTCTTTAAAGGGGTTACATAGATAATGATAATTTTTTTGACGAAGGTTGTTTTTAATTTGAGTTACTTTACAGAAAAAATGCTAAGATATGGTTCTAAATTTATTTTGTAACTGTCAATCATTTTAAGAAGTATTTCATGTGTGACATAACATGTTCTACTGAATATCCAAGGGTTTTTATAATTTTAATAGAAGCTTTTTAGAAATTTAAAAAATACTCAACTGATTTTAGTATTTTATGGATGCCTCTATTACTGATAATTAGGGGTGATTTTTTCTTCTGAAGTAAAATACAGAATAATCGTCTGATCAAATGAGTCAAAAGGTTCTTATCTAAAGTGGTGCAATAGTTCTTCCTGTTATCTGATTAATTTCTGCAATAATATTCCAGTAAATGATACCTTGCAAAACAATTATCCTTAATTCAAATTCCAGCCCCGGTGCTTTTCAAACCTGACGTTTCTCTAAACAGAAGGATTGCCTTAATTTAATGATCAGATCTCTTTAACAATTACACATTATCTCTCAGATCAGCGACTAATTATTCCACAAGCACTAACCAATTTCTTCTTTTCTAGTCTCTGTCAAACCATAATTTAATAAGAAAACTTTTAAGCAAAAAAAAATGTTTTACACTCAACTCTCGATATACCGCGCCTCGTCTTACTGCGTCCCTAGAATTCTACCAGCTCTCACTCGTGGACGAGGGAGCCTGGGGGATAGGGGGAGCGGCTTCCTTGAGACAATCACGCAAAACCGTAGCGACAAAGCTGACAGCTCGAGCACTCGCGTACATATTTCGCATTTATTTTTAAATACAGCGAAAAATCTTCTTTTTATTGATTTGTCTTCATGATTATAAAATGTTTATCTTTTATGATAAAAAGAATCTACATTTGTACAAAATACAATTAATTAATATTATGTATTTTTACTGGAAATGATCATACGGCCCTGACTGTTTTCATCGTAGAAATTCTAGGAAGCGTCTCACGGTCAAAGCAAGCAATGCCCGAGACCTGCGCTAACTCGAGAGTTGAGTGTATTTGTGTTTTTTGTCACCGATTCTACGATTTATCACAATTTGTTCACTTCAGCATGACGAGGTTAGATGACGTCAGAATTATTCTCCTAACCTTGGTTAAACTTTCGCCAAAATCGAATCAATTTTTAACCGTTCAAAAATTTATCTGCAACACATTTCAACTTTTTTTAGAGATCGAAATGAAATCCACTCTTATGGAAATTTTTTTTGTACTAGAAAAGAATCACCCAAAAAGTTCACAGATCAAAAATAGACTTCAAAACTACCCACTTTTTCGGCTCATTAGAGACAAATGAACCGCTCCCGATCAAAAGGGAATACGCGTGGATTCAGCCTGATA
>JAUMHM010000016.1:25818477-25835746 GCA_032362435.1 Melikaiella ostensackeni | reverse complement strand
TTATAATTATAAAAAAAGCAAAAAAAAATTTTTTTAGAGAAAAAACTTTTTTTATAATTATAAAAATTTAAGACCAGACAAACCTTCCTTAGTGCTTTTTATTTAGTTTCCGAAATTTTCAACTCGATATTGCGTTTCGTGTGAATATTAGTTGGTTAAAAAAAATGTGGAAAATTTTTTTTGAGGTTACGCTCACATGGCCTTACAGATCGAAATGAAATCTACTTTTTAATGAAAATTTATTGTGTACTAAAAAAGAAAGACCCAAAAAGTTCACAAATCAAAAATAGACTTCGAAACGACCCACTTTTTCGGCTCTTTAGAGACGAATGTTTCTGTGAATCGATTACGTCTTTTAAACTGCATTCAATTAACTCAAAAGTAGTATAAAAACATCTTAAAGTTGTTTTTTACAGATTGCAGAAATCCGCAAGTGGTTCCAAGGTGGCAAGGACATTGGGGTATGATTTCCGGCTTGAAAGAAGAGTAATAAGTCTTTTACGTTTCACGTTTTACAAAACGACGAAGGATTAAGGATCGCGGGATCGACGATCGGCGCGTGGCACTGGCGCTTCTCTTTTGTTTTTGCAGACCTCCGAGCGACTCGGCACTGGGTTAGTGGGTTCCCACCTTCCCCATCGTTCCCTCCCGCCCTTCTTTCTCTTTACCTCATCCTCTCTACCTACCCCCACCAACACCGGTTACACACAACTCTCTCCCCCGACCACGCCGTATGGACTTTGCTGCAGGGTACCCCGGATGCAGGATGCAGTTTTGCTTGCAAGATTGCGTAGGTGAACAAGAGAGATGTTCAGAATGAGTGAGAAGTGAAAAACGAGAGGGAGGGAATGGTAGAATGAAAGAAGGATACTCTCCACTTCGTAATCTACTAGTCTTGCACGGATCATATCTTCCCTCGTCCTTCACTTACCACGACGGAGATTAAATTCTACTTACTTTTGCTCTTGCCTCTACGTCACATCATTCACTTCCGGTCTAGCACGATTCAAGATTCAAGGTGTGCATTGTGCATTTCTGCAAAGAGAGAAGGAATTTTCACCGTGTTATTGAGACATCATTCAAGTGTAATTACAATTATTAAATTCTCATCGTATCCTGTATCTTTTCCTTCCCTCATTGTCAGTACGTGACAAATAAAGAGAAAGAAGGATTGAATATTTATCTTTCATATCCTGAAAGATGAAGTATGAAAGTTGAGAGAGGAATTGCTGCTTAATTATATTTAAAGAATGTGTTAGTCATTTTTTTTTTAATTAGGGGTTATATTACATTGAACTACACCCAGTCCTTTAGTTTTGAATGAGAAAATATATTTCGTAGTGGGTCGGATAAAATAGTATATTATGCACCAAGGGGGAGAAGAGGGACTTTTTCGACGAGTGTATGTTTTCAATACGAGTCGTAGGTGAGTGCGTACGAGCCGGGGATGAGAAACGTGAAAAGTCCCCTTACCCTTGGTACACACGATATTTTTTATAACAAATGCATGATTTCATAAGCGATTAGCACACAATGCGTCCCTCCATATGAGCTGAAATCATGCCCATTTCGGCTCATATGGAGGACTTTTAGAAACTTTATTTTAATTTTAATATGATTTCTAAAATTTGTTGAAAGTTTGAGAAATTTACCGAAATTCGGAGTATCTTAAAATGTCTACAATTTTCGTAAACTTTCGGTAATTTATAGTAATTTATGGTAAATTATGGTCATTTTAAGAATATTAAAAAAATGTATAACTTACAAATTTTTAAAATGTTGAAAATTATTAAAATTTTTGAAATTTCGAAAATTTTTGAAATTTTGAAAGTTTGAGAATTTTGCCGAAATTCAGAGTATCCGAAAAATTCAAAAATCTTTAGTAATTTATGGTAATTTATGTTAAATTATGGTAAATTATGGTACTTCAAAAATTCTTGAACTTTTTTGGAGTTTTAAAAATTTATAAAATTGACAAAATTTTTGAAAATTTTGAAAATGTTTGAAATTTCGATTTTGAGAAATTTACCGAACTTTAGAATATCTAAATACGTCAAAATTTTCGGTAATTTATAGTAAATTATGTTGAATTATGGTAATTTTGAAAAATTTTTAAATTCCTAAAAATTTTTGAAATTTTGAAAGTTTTGAAAATTTTGAAAGTTTGCGAATTTTACCGAAATTCAGTGTATCCGAAAATTTCCAAAATTTTCGGTAATTTATAGTAATTTGTGTTAGATTATGGTAATTCATGGTAAATTATGGTACTTGAAAAATTCTGAAAATTCTTGAAAATTTAAAAAAATTTTGAAATTTCTAAAGTTTGAGAAATTTACCAAAATTTAGAATATCCAAAAATGTCCACAATTTTCGGTAATTTATAATAATTACGTCAAATTATGGTAAATCTGAAAATTTTAAAAATTTCTTTAAAAATTTGAAATTTTTGAAGTTTTAGAAATTTTGAAAAATCTTAAAAAATTTTGAAATTTCGAAAGATTTTAAAAGTTTAAGAATTGTACCGAAATTTAGAGTATCCGAAGATTTCCAAAATTTTTGGTAATTTATAGTAATTTATGTTAAATTATGGTGAATTATGGTACTTGAAAAATTTTGAAAATCGTGAAAATTCTTGAAAATTAAAAAAAAATTTGGAATTTCTAAGGTTTGAGAAATTTACCGAAATTTCGAATATCAGAAAATGTCCACAATTTTCGGTAATTTATAGTAATTTATGTTAAATTATGGTGAATCTGAAAATTTGAAAAATTCCTAACAATTTTTGAAATATTTGAACTTCTACAAATTTTGGAAAATCTTAAAAATTTTTGAAATTTTGAAATTTTGAGAATTTTGCCAAAATTCAGAGTATCCGAAAATTTCCAAAATTTTCGGTAATTTATAGTAATTTATGGTACTTGAAAAATTTTAAAAATTGTGAAAATTCTTGAAAATTAAAAAAAAATTCGAAATTTCCAAGGTTTGAAAAATTTACCGAAATTTAGAATATCCAAAAATGTCCACAATTTTTGGTAATTCATAGTCATTTATTTTAAATTATGGTAAATCTGAAAATTTTAAAAATTCCTAAAAATTTTTGAAATGTTTAAAGTTTTTAAAATTTTGTAAAATCTTAAAAATTTTTGAAATTTCGAAGAAAGTTGAAATTTTGAAAGCTTGAGAATTTACCGAAATTTTACCGAGATTTATAGTAATTTATGGTAAATTATGGTAATTTATGGTAAATTATGCTACTTGAAAAATTTTGAAAATTCTTGAAAATTAAAATTTTTTTTGAAATTTCCCAAGTTTGAGAAATTTATCGAAATTTAAAATATCCAAAAATGTCCACAATTTTCGGTAATTCATAGTAATTTATGTTAAATAATGGTACTGCGAAAATTTTGAAAATTCTTAAAAATTATGGAAATTTTGAAAATTTTGAAATTTTTAAAGTTTGAGAATTTTACCGAAATTCAGAGTATCCAAAAATGTCCACAATTTTCGGTAATTTATAGTAATTTTTCGTAAATTATGGTACTGCATAAAGATTGAAAATTTTCAGATTTCATGAAAATTTTGAAAATTTTGAAAAGTTCTGAAAGTTTGAAAAATGTTTGAAATTTCTGAAGTTTGAGAAATTTACCGACATCTAGAATATCCAAAAATGTTCAAATTTTTCGGTAATTTATAATTATTTATGTTAAATTATGGTCATTTCGAAAATCTTAAAAATTGCTAAAAGTTTTTAAAATTTTTGAAGTTTTGATAATTTTGAAAATTCTTAAAAGTTTTCGAAATTTTCAAAGTTCTAAAAAATTTTTGAGTATTCACAAAAATTTTGATATTTTTAAATTTTTCACCTCAACTTACCATGATTTACCATAATCACTCTAAATTGCCGAGAATTTCCGAAAAATTTAGTAATTTTTTAATACTCTGAATTTCGGTGAATTTCTTAAACTTTCAAAATTTCAAAAATTTTCAAAATGACCATAAAGTACCATAAATTATCATTGTTTACCATAACTTACTATGAATTACCGAAAATTTCTGAAAGTTTGGAAAATTTTTGGATACTCTAAATTCTGGTAACTTATAGTGATTTATCGTTTATTTATAAAAATTTATCGCTTCGGGTTGGATTTTTTGTCAAACAATCTGTCAGCGCGATCAACTGATCGCTTGATAATTTTCATTATTTACCTGTGACGTCACTTTTTACTCCCTAGAGAGTCAAAGTACTTTTCACTCCCTGGGGTCTGAAAAGTAGAACCTTAGCTCCACTTCAGTGGCATTGAAAAGGGCAGAAACCATGAATGTGCCCAAAAAAAAATATATTAATCTCATGTATTCCATATATACTTGTATAATAATTTTAACGTAATTATTTATTGAAAAATATTTTATATAATTTATTGAAGGTCAGTTCCTGCATTTTAATCACCTAATTTGTATAACAATTTTTTACATCCTGAATGATTTTTCCAGGAAGAGATCATGAATAATACGTCGAACCTAATTGTGATTTATGTTCCCCCATTAGAGAAATTCTACATTTTAATATGTTTCAGAAATATAACTTCTCAATTCAGAAATGCTTTTTTATCTCCCTCTACTCCGATGACGTGATTTTTCTTATCTAAATGAATAAACGAAAAAAGTTGCGTTTTAGTATTTGCATGGCCTTCAAAATTTTATGATGCCAATTTTAAAAACTGGGATCATTAAAATGACATGAAAATCGTTTGAGCATAGACAGGGGATATAAGTAGTAAACCATACAAAAAAGATCAGCAATCAAAAAGGAGAGTTACATTCAATCTAAAACCTAAATCTTTTATTATAAAGACTCAATTATATGATAAATATTAAGTGACTATTATCTGTCTCATTAATTTCGAAGAAGATGCAAATGGATCGAAGACTCACGAGTTGTCCATGTGAAGTTCTTATCGATGTTCTTGCATATTATTAAAAAAAATCACACGATGAAAATTTATTACCTTGTTGGGAATAACTAAATAACATCTTCTACTTGAAGCCATGAACTTTTCATATAGTCTTTTTGTTCCTGCAAAACTGGGCCTTCGTCTGCAGATCTAGAAGCACAGAAGAGACTTCGTCTGAAGACTCAGCGCTTCCTCATCCTCGCTCCATCTTTTTCTTGCACTTTTTCTCCCTCTGCTCTTCTCTTTTTGATATTTAAGTCCTCATCTTCTTCTTTTTTCTTCTTTCTCTTTACTCCCACATCTAAACAGCCGCTATTTCAGCTGTTTCAGATACAGGCATTCACTTAACTAGAATTTTTCGCGATACCGTTATAGGTCGACCAAGAAAAGAAATTCGGAACAATTTCATAACCTTGAAAGACACAGTGGGAGGAGAAAAGAACGAGGAATACGGAAGAGAATGCATAAGGTGCAGACGTAAAAGGTGAAAAGCCGAAAAAAGATCGTAAAAACATACTTCGACGAAAAAGGTCGACTGCCAAATTTCGCAAATTGCGGTCCACAGCCTTGACGAGAAATTCTTTTTTCTGAAGACTCTTTCTACTCTAGATCCTTCTTGCTCAGAAAAATGCGAACGGTCGCGTGCTTAGGTTTTTGTCTCTCGTTTTATGGTATTGTATAATAAGAAGGATTTCTGGAATCTAGATAAAAAAAATTGTAATTATAACAGCAGCCGAAGAGAAGGCTTAATAACCGAGGGGTGTAACTCCGAATTTCCAAATACACCGATTGCAAATAAAAATTTGTAGACGCTATCCAATTTAAAAAAATTTTAATTAGTTTCATAAAGATTGAAATGAAACCTACTTTTTCATGAAAATTTTTTGTGTACTGAAAAGGAACACGCAAAAAGTTCACAAATTAAAAGAAAACTTCGAAACTACCCACATAAAGCGCAATGTTGCAGAAATATTGCTTTAATATTGAATTAAAACATTGGGAACATTGCAAATGAATATTGCAGCAACGTTCGACAAACATGAAAATGTCCAACCCAGGCAATATTGGCCTGGAATATTTCATCAACATTTCAATAGAATATTGAATTGCGATCACTTTATGTGTCTGAAAAGTATCCGAAAAATGTTGTCAAAATATTGTCTCTAATGTTTTAATAATATTTCTGCGCAACGTTGCCGAAACATTGTTTCGAAAATGTCGTATGAATTTCAGCAAAACATTGCCTTCGTCATCCTTATAAGTTTCTGTAGAACTTCACGAAATGTCTTATAATGAATAATAAAAAGACTGAAGGATAAAGAAATCAAGTATTCGTCATTTAATTAGAATTAACATGTGCGTGATTGTCATTTATTTCGTATATATTAAATTACATCATCGTCGATTAGGGAGACGTTCCCGAAACTTATTTAATATTAAAACGTTATTTATCAATAATAACAAAACATTCTCCAAACTTCACCATCCTTTTTTCCATCGTCAATATGTTGAAATTAATCTTCATTTTCATATTCTTCATTAAATTGCTCGTCTTCCATATCTTCGTCCTGCTCATCACCGGTAGTTTTCTTTTCACTACAAAAGAATACCATTAATTGGTTTTGATACATTTGGTATATTTGTCATATAAGCACAAATTTTGCGGTATTTATCATACTCTCGAATTTGTCACGATTTTTTCGGATCAAATTTAGTATTTTTCGGATTAATTACATAAATATTACTTATTTGATTATTTATTTCCCACTGAATTCTTTGTAAAGTAAAAATATCTTTGGACCTACAACAGAGCTCTGTTATTCATTCCTGATACAAAAATTTTCAATTTAAAATTATTTTAATCCCAGGATTTCTGATCTGAATGAAATCGTTTTGTATCAAGAATTTTCCAACTTACATTATTTTACACTATTATATTTTTTGAGATTAGGTATTTTTTAAGAATTGTATCAGCATTCTGAGAAGTGGGGATTTATGTACTTCGTGATTCTCTAAGCTATGTATTAAGATGAAACTCGCTAGCACTCAGAAATATCTTGAAGAAAATATCCATCTCTTAAAGCTGCAATAAATTTTTAGAAAAATTTATTGCAGCTAAAAAAAATTTTATGCAGCAGCAGCATTTGTAGAAAAATTTTCGTATCGAGATTGCGTCTAAAAGAGAATTTAGAAGACTTATCAATAAACATGGCAAGTGGAATAAAATAAAATTATAAATTTATAAAAATCTCTAAAGTGGGACATATTGAGGGATTTTTAATCGTAGCTCAATCTACATATTTCAAAAAATACAGTTGCGATAAGTGTAGGCGTTTTTTTAAATTTCCATTTGAAGTGTATATAAAAAATTGCAAAATAAATTATAAAGATTACTACCTCTAATTTCTTAAAAATACGAACATTTTTTTAAAGAAAAAGAATTTTAAACATTAAATTCTTTACGTAGGAGATGTGTCCATATGAGGCTCGTTTTGACTTCAAAACCATAAGTTTTTTTACTTGTCTTTTTTTACTTCTCATCGTTCTGTAACTTCAACCATATTGAGCTTAGAAATATCGTTATTGTTACCGTGAAAACATTTTTCTGACCAATATATGTAATTCGTTAACGTTACCTACAAACTTTCCGCACTTGTTCGATGCGTTAGAAATTTTGTTCATCGGTACATCGGCAAATGCGAGATAATTTGGAAACTCATAATATATGTTCCTGTTCTTATGTATTCTTGATGCTCTCGGACTAGTTCGGATTAAATTTTCAAAAAATCTGAAAAGGTGAAAATAGTAAATTTATATTATATGTAGCTTATAAATTGGTAATTGCAAAAATACTGTTAAAAATAAGAAAAAAATGATAACCTATCAAATTATTCTGAAGTCCAAAATGACTTCAAAAAGAATTTTTGGGCCATGACCTTGTCGTTTTATTCTTCTTTTAAGTCATAATGAATATTACGAGATAAGCAAAAATTAAATCTTGAATAGACAACCGTATGATACATTTTTTTTACTGTCGATACGGTTTCTAATGCAAGCAATGATCCCTTCTGTCGATATTTTGCTTCAGGAAAAGAATCGGATTGTTTGTCGGCAATAGGGAAAAATCTTCCAATTCAGTATGTTTTTTGTCGGGTTTATTAAACATTAAATGTCAAAAAATATTTTTGCGCACTGTTCATGGGATGTCAAAAATTCAGATGTCAAACTTGGTAATTCAAACCTTATAATGAACGCTTGAAGTTGTTAACATGAAGATGAACAATTGAATGTGGGTAATTAGTTAAAAATCGTTGGAGTTACAGATACTTCGTTAAAAAGTAATAATGAAAAGACCGCGAAAAATTGAATATGAGACGAAAATACTTCGACATTTTCAATTTTCTATTTTCGAAAAAAATCTCGTTTTGTAGACAAAAAGAGACTTACATGGGCACCCCTCCTACGTGAAGAATTCAATGACTCAAATTATTTTTATTAAGAAAAATCGTATTTATAAGGAATTATAGATGGAAGTCTTTAGAATTATTTTGAAATTTTTTAAATGCACTTCAAATGCAAATTAGAAATTAATTTAAGTTTTCTTAATTGTTACTTAAAACTCCTCGTTGATTACCGAGGGGCAGATATATTTTATCATAGATAAGGTGTAATCGCCTGGCTTTATCGCAACTCTATTTTGTTAGATAGATTGAGCTACGATTCAAAATTCCTCAATATGTCCAACTTCAGAGATTTTGACGGATTAAAAATTTTGTTTCACAGCACTTTTCATGTTCATTGATAAATCTACTGAATTCTCTTTTCGACGCATTCTCAATATGAAACATTTCTAGAGCGCTTCAAAAATGTATTGTAGCTTTAAAAGATAGATATTTTCTTTAAGATCTTTTTGAGTGCTAGTGAATTTCCCTTAATATTTAGGTTAGAGAATCAGAAACTACATAAACCCCCACTTCTCAGAATGCTGATATATTTTCTCAAGAAAAAACTTTAATCTCAGAATCTATAATAGTGCAAAATAATGTAAACTGGAAAATTCTTGATATAAAAAAATTTTATCCAAATCAGAAGTCCTAGAATTAAAACAATTTTAAATTGAAAATTTTTGTATCAAAAATGAATAACTGATATCTGTTGTAAGCTTGAAGCTATTTTTACTTTATGAAGAATTAAATTGGAAATAAATAATGAAATAAGTGATATTTATGTAATTAATCCGAAAAATACTAAATTCGATCCGAAAAAATCGTACAAATTTGGAGAGTATGATTAATGCTACAAAATCATCACCCTGAATTCAACGTCAACAAATTGGTTTTTATTCCTACAAAGAACTGCATATGTACAATATTCAAATTTGAATATTCATTTCAGATGATGAATTTTTTCTTGCGATTTGTGAAAATATGCAAAATCTGCCAAACGTATCGAATCCAATTAATGGAAACAAATTAATGAAAGATGCTGACGATGAAGAAGGCGATGATGAAGAAGAAGTTTGAAATATACTTTCTTATTATTAATAAATAATGTTTTAGTATTGAAGAAAGAAATTTTTAAAGATTATGAAGGCAACGTTTTGCTGAAATTCATATGAAATTATTTAAACAATGTTTCGGCAACGTTGCACAACAACATTATTGAAACTTTAGAGACAATCTTTTGACAACTTTTCGCGGGCACTTTTCAAACAGATAAAGTGAGCGCAATTCAATATTCTTTTCGAATGTTGCTGAAATATTCCAGACCAATATTGCCTAGGTCGGACATTTTCATGTTTCTCGAATGTTGCTGCAATATTAATTTGGAATGTTTCCAATGTTTCAATCAAATATTCAAGCAATATTTCTACAACATTGCGTCATATGTGGGTACCCACTTTTTAGGCTCATTAGAGACTTGAATTCTCTTGAAAACACTTGAAATCTCCTGAATATCTGAAGTCATTTAAATTCACATGAAGTCGCGTGAATTCATTTGAAGTCACTCAAAATCACTGGAATTCTCGTAAAATCTCCTGAGGTTAGTGAAATATCCTTAAGTATCTTGGAGTCAGAAGTAGGTGTAAACCCGACAATAATTCCAACTTTTTTTTCTTAAAGATCGAAATGAAATCTACTTTCTCATGAAAACTTTTTGTATACTGAAAAAGAACACCAAACAAGTTCACAAATCAAAAATATACTTCGAAACTACCAGCTTTTACGGCTCATTAGAGACAAATGTAAAACAAATGTACAAAAAAAAAAGAAGGGAGAGGGAGAAAAAGAATGAATCAACCAAAGTAACCTTTCACTCTATCTTTTCTCCAACTTTTTTATACTACTGGGGACCAGCATGTTTCAAAGTCAATTCAGACTTCCTCATCAGGGGTAATTTATACGATAACTATAGTTATGAATAATGAAACATGTATTAATTGCGTATATGTGCAAAGCAGCTTTTTTAAACCAAATTTAAATAGATTTATTAAATTTATTGATATTCTCATTAAAATTTTGTTTGTTATCTTTTTTTGTTGAAGTCAAAACATATTTTCTTGTTAATATGAAATATCTTTTTTAGAAAAAGCCATGAAACTTGCATTCTATCAATAATTCCTTCTGTAATGCATCCAATCTAAGTTTTTACTAATTCAATAAATCCATTTAATACTCCTATACCGGACTTTCAGAAATATCTATCATAAAATCACATTCCACCAAATTTTTATCAATTATGCTAAAAATTATATTAACAAAAATATGAGGAAATGATTAGATAAAATAATTTTTTATATAACTTCCTGCGTATAAAATCCAAAAAATTGTAATCCTGTGGTTTGCAAGCTCTTCACCACAACACTAGTTGAACAAAAATTTCAATTATTTTTCAAAAATGGTTTTAAATCTTGTTGATTTTCTTTTTCTTTTTAAATATAGAAGCATTAAACTACTTTTTAAATTATGAGAAAAGTTTTTCACCGGAAAGAAAATTCCGAAAAACACAAAGTGTACAGAAAGTCTTAGCCCCAAATTTCAAGATTCAGAATTTATTCCAAAGAGGCAATAATAAGATACTAAAATATTTTCACATTCAAATATGAAATTTAATTTTAATTGTATTGAATTATTATACCTCAAATTATTTACATCCTTCTGGCAACCTTATTATATTCATAATAAGTACCAGGATGACATTTTAATTATATTAACAGTATACTTAGAAAAAAACAAATTTATAGTAGACTTAAAGTATATTAAATATATTTGAAATAGAAAACATCGGTAAAAATCATTAGATTAGAGAAAACGTAAATAAAGTACTCAGTGGTGCATAATGTACACATATTGTTAGTATGGCATCTTCCTCAGAATACCATTTTTTTAGGCATCGAGGGTATCATTTCTTTTATCTGAATGTATGAAAAACCTTTTGGCAAGCTTTTTTTTTGATGAGTACCAGGTTAACATTCTAATTAGTTGTAAAATTGAAAGAACCTGAAAATGAAGGAAATAGATCATAGTGCCAAGATCAAATTTTATGAGTTGATTTAGAACCAATCTATTCAGATTATTTTATTTTTCAAGAAAGAAAGAGGTAATAATCTAAACTAATAACACATTTCTAAAAAATTGTTAACTTCACCAATTTTGTAAACTATATTTAAGTAAAATAGATATCTTTTGGTAAAATGAATTAACCACTGACACCTCAATTAACGAAAATCTTAATTATGCATAGGCAACCCCGCAGATTGGAACAAATCCTTGCTTAATGTCGCTCTTTTGAAGTTTCTTAAAGATCAAAATGAAATCTACCTTCTTACGAAAATTTCTGGTGTACTAAAAAAGGAACACCCAAAAAGTTTACCAATCAAAACTAGACTTCTAGACTACCCGCTTTTCTAGCTCATCAAAGACAAATGTACAATGAATGTACAAACGAAAAAGAAAAAATAGGGACAAAAAGGAAAGAGTCAACCAAAACCAACCTCACACTCTTTATTTTTTCCGTTTTTTTTTATACTACTGGGATTTTTCACAGATGTTTTTGATTTCGCATATATTTAATATACATTCAGTCTACTACATATTTGTTTTTTTTTTGTATACTGTTAATATAATTAAAATACCATCCTGGTACTCTTTATAAATATAACTAGGTTACCAGAAAAATGTACGTAATTTAATGTATATTAATTAAATATAATTAAAATTAAATTTTATATTTAAATGGAGGAATATTTTACTATCTTATTGTTGTCTCTTTGGAATAAATTCTGAATCTTGATATTTGGGGCTAAGACTTTCTGTATTTCCTAAAATCTTTCGGAATTCTTCGAACAGATGATTTTTACGAGGGTTTCAGACTGTTTATTCTCTCAAAAAAATGGTAAAGCGATTTGTTTGTCTCAGTGTCTATATAGACAAGTCAGTTGTCGAATATCTCTCGTTAAGTACACTTCGTGTTTTTCTGAATTTTCTTTCCGATGAAGAACTTTTCTCATAATTGAAAAAAAATAATTTTTTAAATTGGTTTAATGTTTCTATCTTTAAAAAGTAAAATAAAATCAACAAAATTTGAAAACATTTTCGAAATATAATTGAAATTTTTGTTCAATTAGTGTTGCGGTAAAGTGTTTACAAAATTTGGATTACAACTTTTTTGGATTTTATACGCAGGAATAAAAACTTAGATTAGATGTATTACAGAAGAAATTATTGATAGAATGCCAGTTTCATGGTTTTTTCCAGAAAGATATTTCATATTAACAAGAAAATATGTTTTGACTTCAACAAAAAAAGATAACGAAGAAAATTTTAATGAGAATATCAATAAATTTAATAAATCTATTTGAATTTGATTAAAAAAAGAGCTGCCATGTACCTATACACAATTGATATATGTTTCATTATTTATAACTGCAGTTATCCTATACATTACCCCTGATGAGGAAGTCTAAATTTACTTCGAAACATGTTGGTCCCCAGTAGTATAAAAAAGGTGGAAAAAAGAAAGAGTGTGATGGTGGTTTTGGTTGACTCTTTCCTTTTTCTCCCTCTTTTTTCTTCATTGTTTGTACATCTATTGTACATTTGTTTCTTATGAGCCGGAAAAGCGGGTAGTCTCGAAGTCTAGTTTTGATTTGTGAACTTTTTGGGTGTTCTTTTTTCAGTACACCAAAAATTTTCATAAGAAAGTAGATTTCATTTCGATCTCTAAGAAATTTTGGATATTTCTTTTTAAATACAAAAGAAATTTTCTTAAGGAAGTAGATATTCTTTTGATATTTAAGAAATTTATGTTCCTCTTTTCTTGTTCTAAGTGACCTCCTTGTTTGCCCTATATAAACAGCAACACACTGTCTGCATTAAAATTTTCAAATCACACATTCTTTATTAAGTTTCTCATGTTCATCTTCACCTAATATAAAATCATATTACTTTTGAATGGAATTCTATCAGAGTTCCAATTTTTTGTTTATGAAAAGTACCATTGAACTTAAAATAAACGAAATTGAAAGATATTCAATAGCATCAAGAAATTGTTTTTTCGAAATCTTAGTATGAAGTTTGATCATAGTGCATCTTTTTTCTATAGAAAGTTTAACTCTTTCATATGGAATGTTGGGAAACATGGCTATCACGTACAAAAAGTGATTTATCTCTATTTTATTATTCTCAATTAATTTTAGGAAGGCAGCACTGTTTTTTATTGATTTTTCCGAAAAGTTTACTGATTCTTTGATAATTTTACTAAGTAGTTCTTTTAATTTTTTAGTGGGTGAACCTATTGTCGAAATAACTGGTCGTACAGGAAAATCTGCTATATGAGCTTTAACCACGCCATAGGCTAAATATAGATTAGTGTGAATTGTGCCAATATCACACCTTTCAATATTTTTTCCTAAAAATTTTTGAATCCTCAATCTCTCTAAAATTTTAAATGTATCTTTTAGAAGCATTCTTGCAGGACCATTTGCGATAACTGTAAAACTATATCATTCAAAATATGAGTCATTTTTGATTATAAACATTTTTTAATATCGCAACCGTAATGCTTCATTTATCAGCCTTAGTAATCATTAATTCAGGATGACGTTTAACAATTTTTTTTTGTTTCGAAAAATTCCTCGTTTTGTTCATTTTCTAATAAGCTTTGTAGAAACCCATTATCTAAAAAATCTTTTTACGAACCCATAAATTTTGCTCTGAGTTTTTCTACTTTGTTTTCTGGTAATTTTGATCTATGAGCTTCAATGTTTGATGATCAATTGAGGAGCCGGATTCTATAAGCGCCTATAAATTTTTCTTGCTGAACGGCGTTTGCCCCTGGGCATTGTTCAAACAAGTCTCTAATTTTAATTTTAAAAGTATATATTCTTATACTAAATTTAATTGTGCATTTTTTTCCCCTGACGAAAAAAGTTGTAGCTCTTGCCGTTCTCGAAGTACGCCGGAAAAGCCCGTTTTTTAGAAAACAAATATTTTTCTTGTTTTTGACTTGAGCTCACCATAATTTCACCGATTCTTGGAACTTTTTAAACCAAATTTACAGAAAATATTCTGTATGATATTCCATGACCAATAGAGAAATTGGTATATGAAAATTTTTGTTTAAACAAAAGTGATATAGTTTCACATAGGGCATTGAATAAATCATGCATTCATATTCCCAAGCTTATCGGGAGTCGTACATATTTTTAAGCAAGAAAAAACTTCCAGCGAAAAAGTTGTTCAGAAAGGTCAAAATTTGTGTTTTATGTAAAAATTTAATTAAAATAAATCATAAATAAGAAATGATGAAGGTTTTATTTCGGCCGCGCGCACAGTGGTGCAAATTTGGAATATACTATTCAGAAAAGTCTACAGCTTTCACTCTTTAACCGATTTGGAAGTGTTTTTCAGAATTGAAGAGCATTAAATTCTTAACAAATGTACGCCGCGATATTTGTAAATTTAATAATTTTTAGCCAATATTTTGGAAAACAAGGTTACAAAAAAGTACTTATCTAAGTACTTATTACTTATGACATTACTTCATTTTAGTACTTATTCAAGAAAGCAAATAATTTGTTTATTGTACAGTTTTATTGTTACTGACAAATTTTATAATCAAATAAACAATTTTTCTATATTTTCACGAATAATAATTATTTGCTGTCTAATATGTACCAAAGTATCGCCTCAAACTTACTAGCCTATAGAAAATTGTTAACACTCAACATTTAGCTTTGTTGTGAATAATTTAAATTAACAAATAGATCCCTTTCATGCTGTTTTCGCGGAAAATTTTGTTTCCATCTTATATGTATCATAATGGTTCACTAGACTAACAAGACTGCAAATTAATGCTCAAATTTGATATTCACTTTTGTTATATATAACTAAAGTTAACAAATAGACCATTATCACCCATTATTCGTGGAAAAATATATCAAAATAGCTCATAAAAATAGTTCCAGATGTTATTTTGATAGATATGAGATAGATAAACATTTTTTTCCTCGAGAAATGGATGAAAATTTTCTATTTTTTTACTTAAATTATTTTTAGCAAAGCTAGATTTTAAATCTTAACAATTTTCTGGAGCTCAGTAAGTGTGAAAAGCGACTTAGATACATATTAGACAGTAAAGAATTTTTCCACAAAAAAATTATACAAATTTTCTATTTGTTAACCTAAATTATTTATAATAAAGCTAAATGTTGAGCGATACCAATTTTCTGGAGCTTAGTAAGCCTGCGAAATAATTTCGATGGACATAAGATGAAAATTAGTATTTTTCCGAGAACAATGGATGAAAAGATTCTATTTGTTAATTCAAATCATATATAATACAGCTAACTGTTAGGTGTTAACAATTTTCGGGGGTTAAGAGCTGAGAAAACAATACTTTTCTCAAATATGCACTTTTTTGTAATCTTGTTTTCCACAAAATAGGCTACAAATGATTAAATTCGAAAATATCGCTTTTTACGTTTGTTAAGAATTTAATGCTCTTTAATTTAAAAGAAACATGCAAACCGTTTAAAAATTAAAAGCTGTAGTTCTTTTGAAAAGTAAACTTCAGATTAGCACCACTGTGCACGCGGCCGAAATAAAACCTTCATAATTACTTATTGATGATTTATTTTAAATAATTTTTTTCCACAGAAAACATATTTACACTTTTCTGAACAACTATCCCGCTGGAATTTTTTTATTACTCAAAATTTGCTCGACTCCCCATGAGCTTGAAAATATGAATGCATGATTTATTCAATACCCCAGTTAAAAATTGATAACTTTTGTTTAAACAAAAATGTTCATATATTAATTCCTATACTAGATGTAGGAAGAACATTAAAAATAATATTTTCTGCAAATTTGATCAAAGAATTTCAAGAAATGGCTGAATTACGTCGATTTGAAGTCCAAAAAGGGAAAAAAGTTTGTTTTCTAAAAAACGGGTTTTTCGAGTATACTTCGAAAACGGTAAAAGCTACAACTTTTTTGTTCTGAGAAAAAAAATGCGGAATTAAATTTCATATAAAAGTTTGCAATTTTAATATTGAAGTTCGAAACTTGTTTAAGAAGTATCCAGAGGCAAACAACGTTCAGCGAGTAAAATTTATAGGCGGTTATAGAATCCGGCCCCTCAATTATTTATTAACGAGTTTGTTAATCATTCCTGGCATGGCAAACATTATTTAAAAGATTAAGTTTAGTTTGGTCGCAGGAAATCTTTCCACAGACAAAGTGAGCAATGATAAATCAAAGTCGTAAAATTTTTAAAATTTTATAAGAAGCGATATTAAAAAAGATCGGCTAAAAATAAAATTGGTTAAATCAATCATTTTGTATGTTTTAAATTTTTCCCATGAATAACAATTTTTCTTTCTTAAACAATACCATCATTAAGGATATTGCAATTCGTAAAAGTATAATTAACTGTTTTTCCAAAACCTCGAATTAACATTTTTAAAATAGACAGATTTTAAAATAAAATTAAGCCTTCAAAATATTAATGACGTATTCAGTGTTTGAAAGTTTAAAGTTGAAACTCCGTCAAATTGCATAATTTTAAACTAAACTAATTTTAGATTGAATATCTTGATAAAAACCATCCTGGTTCTTAAATATCAAAAGTTTTTAAAATTTTTATAGCTACTTAAAGAACTTCCATTAAATACATAAGGATGATTTTTTAAATCTTAGATACCCTCCCCTCTACTGTAAGGATTCGTAAGATTTTTGGTGATGGGGGGGGGGGGGGGGGGGGGGGGGGGGGGGGGGGGGGGGGGGGGGGGGGGGGGGGGGGGGGGGGGGGGG
>JAUMHM010000016.1:25801691-25812564 GCA_032362435.1 Melikaiella ostensackeni | reverse complement strand
GGCCATCTTGGCTTGACTTGATTATACATGAACCTGAATCAAATCATTATGACCTCAAAAATCGATCATTAATTCCGATCGATCAAAATGCTCTTGATTTCGGTGTCATTTTTCTTGCATATCAAAATGATATTGATTTTCGTATCATTTTGAACATTATTTTTAACTGTGATGTCTGCGGTCATTACGAACCTGCAAACAGTCGCAGATTTATAAATGACTGTATTGAAAAAAAAAAATTTGGATTGTTTTCAAACATCCATGACAAACTTAGGTAAGTCATGGGTACCTCGATGTATATGTAATTTATGTAAAATCATGTTAAATAATTGGGGTAAACGTGATTCAAGATCAAAAGGTGTCCTCGAACCTGCAATTTGGCACGAGCCAACAAGTCACAGTGATGATTGCTATTTCTGCGCTTGTGATATTATTTGATATAATAAAAGGTTTTAAAATAGAATGACTTATCGAAGTTTAAGCTCAATAAGTTTAGCTGAGTTCGGGTTTCCTACTTCAAATGAGAATGCAGTCGAGATTGCGGATACTGATGACATAACATTTGAAAGCTTTGATGGCAGTGATTTTGGATATTTTTCTGATTTTCTTGATCTTGAATCTATTCTATTTCATCAAAATAGTCTGGACGATTTTGTGCATGACATAGGTCTTCCAAAGAACTCAGCTGAGTTACTTGCATCGAGGCTGAAAGAGAGAAATATGTTGTCTCCTGGAAATAAAGTCTCCAGATATCGAAAGAGAGAAGAATTTCAAAAATATTTTTCAAATGAAGAATACGTTGTATATTATAATAACGTTCAAGGATTAATGAATGAAATTATCCTTGGTATATACAATCCAACTTATTTTAGGCTTTTTATTGATTCTTCTAAGATCAGTCTTAAAGCTGTTCTACTTCATAATGGCAATGAATATGCCGCTGTTCCTCTCGTTCGTTCTACCACGTTAAAAGAATCACATAAAAGTATAAAACTTCTTCTTGATAAGATAAAGTACTATGAGCATGATTGGCTTATTTGTGGTGATCTTAAAATGATAAATATACTGTTAGGTCAGCAATCAGGTTTCACAAAAGATCCCTGCTTCCTTTGCGAATGGAACAGTCGTGCACGACATGAGCACTGGACAAAAAAAAATTGGCCACCTAGAACTGAACTAGCAATTGGATCAAAAATTATTATAAATGCTAACCTTGTAGATCCAAAAAAATATTGTTACCGCCACTTCATAAAAAACTTGGTTTAATGAAGCAATTTGTCAAGGCGTTGGATGTGAATAGCCAATGTTCCAAATACTTACATTCAAAATTTCCCATGTTATCTGATGCTAAGGTAAAGGAAGGAATATTTTCGGTCCTGACATAAGGGCTTTAATGAAAGATGAAAGTTGTAATAAAACAATGACGACTAAGGAAAAGAAAGCATGGGTAAGTTTCAAAGAGGTAGCTGCATACTTTTTAAGTAACAATCGCGACCCTAATTATAAAAAAATGTTATCTACTATGCTAAACAATTTTATGAAATTGGAATGCTTGATGAGTTAGGTGCACTTCTTATTTTCTGATTACTCCTGGTCTTTAAAAAGAAACAAACACTCTAATAAAAACAGCCACAAATCATTGAAAATATCTTTTGATAAAAAACGATATTGCTGCGACAAAAAAGGAGTATATCTTAAAATCTTGTTCCGCCATATTGGAACCGTTTTGTACCATAGCATTCAGCCCCAACGCAAAAAAAAAACAAATGTCAGATTTCATCAGTCTTACGGTTTCCATATGCTTGATTGACTGGTGTACTTACTTGGCACATAGTTGTGTTGTTTAAAAATACTAAAATATGTGTCTAATATATTTCATTGAAAGTTTTATTTGAGGTATTTAATCAGTTCTTTCCAGAGTTATATTTTCTTCGACTGCAATTTTTCTGAGTTGTTTAATCCGTATATCTTGAAATTTTGTTCCGCTATATTTGATCCTCCATCTCGAATTTTGCAATTCTGAGCTCAAATTTGGATTCAACAATCTCAAAAAGTTGAAGAAACTACGTCTTGTACAAATTCAAGAAATTCTTAAAGTTTTGGTCCACCATATTGGATCTGCCATCATGAATTATGTAAATCTGAGCTCAAATTCGGATTCAGCAATCTCAGAAATTTCAAGAATTTAAGTCTTATACAAACTGAAGAATTTCTTCATGTTTTCGTCCACCATATTAGATTCGCCATCTTGAATTTTGAAAATCTGAGCTCAAATTCAGATTCAGAAATCTCAAATACTTAAGGCACTAGGTCTTTTACAAATTCAAGAATTTCTTAAAGTTTTGGTCAGCCATATTGGATCCGCCATCTTCAATTTTGCAAATCTGAGCTCGAATCCAGTTTCAGCAAACTGAAATGGTTAATGTTCCATATCTTGAAAAAAAGAGTCGTTTCGGCATGATCGAAAATGGAAATGAAAGGTACTATGATTGAAAATGGCCATTTTTTCAATTTTAGGTTAGGATATCTCGTAAACCTGACGTATAGGGAAAATTTGGATAACGGATTCAATTTTAGGACATTAAAGTCCTTCGGGGCCACCTAGTCCAGTTTTGGGGTACAAAAAAATGTTAATTTTTGTCGACCTGCGTTATTTTATCCCTACTTTAAATATCTCTAATTCTGGGTAATTTCCATAAAAAATAATGATATTTGCATAAGAGCCGAGGATTTGAGACACAGCAGACAAGACCTGTCATTTCAGAAAATTGCGTTAAGAAAGAAAATTGAGCGACAGATGCTCGTTGCTCGTTACGTCTCATTATAGTATGCAGTAGAAAGACATATTCCATATAAATTCTTGGAGGCTTGTCCGCCCTTCCTTTAGTTTATTCTGAGGTAGAGGGAATTCGAGGCCTTGGAAATCGTCCTACTTAGTACCGAAACGCGGAAGCTGTGAAGAAGAGGATATTATATACGATTATAAGCACCACAGTTAGGCGGGGGGTGCATGAGCATCAGGAGAAAGAGAGAAAGGGAAAAAGAGAAAAAGGACTAAAAAAAAGAAAAAAAGAAGGGCAGCTTGCCGATACGATATGCGGACCTAACGGGATACTCGTTACCGCCCCGGCAATCTCTCAGGTTAGGGGTCGAAAAAACGAAGGTAAAAAATGCTAGGAAAAAAATTCGTGAGGGTACCCTTTACCCTTTCGCATACCAGCATAGTATGCAGGTTATTTAGATTTTTGTAAATTTTTTTTTGGGGTATACTGGTCCTGAATATATTTTGCACCCTTCGTTATCCATATATATAGATTAACGGTTACACAGAAGTGGTGAAAAATAATCGTTTTATTTAAAATTTCAGGTTGCATTATTAGCCAAAAAAGATGAAGTTTCTACCGAAAGAGATGAAATTTCAATCCAAAAAGATCAATTTTCACCAAATGAGTTAAATTTTCAACCAAGAATGATTTTTCAGTCAATAAAGAAATAATTTCATCCAAAATGTTGAATTTTCTAACCACAAAGATCAAGTTTATACAAGATAGTTGTATCTTAAACCCAAAAATATGAATGTTCAACTAAGAAGATTAATTTTTTCCCAGAAAAGACGAGTTTTCAACAAAATACGTAAATTTTCAAACAAGAAGATTAATTTTCTACCAAATAAGACGAATAATCAACAAAATGCATGAATTATCAACCAAATAGTTAAATTTTCAACTAAAAAAGATTAATTTCCAAATGAAATGATGAATTTTCCACAGAAAAAAATGAATTATCAACGAAAAACGTAATATTTGATATCTATTCCAACTAAAAAAATTTTTTTTTTTTACTTCTAAAATAATTGAGTTCAACAAGAAAGAAGAAATTTCAACAAAATAGTTGAATCTTTAGCCGAAACAAATCAATTTTCAATAAAAAAGATGACTTGCTAACCAAATAATTAAATTCATAACAAATAAATAAATTTTGAACCGTAAAAGCCAGAATTTCGACCAATGAAATTAACTTGCTACCAAAAAAGGCGATTTTTCAAAAAAATATATTAATTTTCAACCAGATGGTTGGATTTTCGAGCATAAACAAAAGAGGTGAATTTTCAACAAAATAGTTAAATTCTTAACTAAAACTAAATAGTTTTTAAACAAACAGTTGCATTTTTCCAAAAAAGATTAATTTTCTACCAAAAAGACAAATTTTCAACCAAGAAGGTTTATTTTCTATGAAAAAGATGAATTTTCAACAAAGTAATTGAATCCTCAACTAAATTCAAATAATTTGTTAAATTTTTTACCAAAAAGATTGATTTTCTACAAATACATAAATTTTCAACCGAATAGTTGAATTTTTAACTAAGATAAAATTAATTTTCAACCTAAATGGGAATAGTTAAATTTTCAGTTAAGAAAACTAATTTGCAACAAAAAAAAATAATTTTCAACAAAGTGTTTAGATATTCATCCAAAAAGATGAATTTTCAAATTAAATGATGAATCTTCGAACAAAAAAATGATTTTTTAACAAAGTAGTTTTACTTTCAACCACGCAATTGAATTCCCGAAAAAAAGATGAATTCTCAGCGATAAATGAAATTAAAACTAAAATTTTTTTAACCAAACAGTTGCATTTTGCAACAAAAAGATGAATTTTCTACCAAAAAGACGAATTTTCAACCAAGGAGGCTAATTTTGTACGGTAAAGACGAATTTTCAACAAAATAGTTGAATCCTCAACTAAAATCGAATAATTTTCAACCAAACAGTTGCATTTTTTACCAAAAATATTGATTTTCAACAAATACATAAATTTCCAACCGAGTAGTTGAATTTTTAACTAAGATAAAATTAATTTTCAACATAAATGGGAATAGTTAATTTTTCAGTTAAGAAAACTAATTTTCAACCAAGAAAAAACGAATTTTCAATAAAGTGTTCAGATATTAATCCATAAAGATGAATTTTTAAATTAAATGATGAATCTTCGAACAAAAAAATGATTTTTTAACAATGTAGTTTCACTTTCCACCAGCAATTGAATTCTCGAAAAAAAGATGAATTCTCAGCGATAAATGAAACTAAAACTAAATTTTTTTTTAATCAATCAGTTGCATTTTTCAACAAAAAAATGAATTCTCTACCAAGAAACGAATTTTCATCCGAGAAGGTTAATTTTCTACGAAAAAGATGAATTTTCAACAAAATAGTTGAATGTTTACTTGAAATGCGCGAATATGACTGCCAGCTATTTCACATGCAGCAATTGTCATTCCGATTAGTTATCGCTTCATTTTTTCATTCCTTTGTTATCAAAATTACAATATTCGTCATTATGAACTTTCCAATAAATATTTCACATACATATTTTGCATTTTTGCTCGTGTCGCACTATTCCCCAACTTTTTTTCAGAACGTCGGAAACTCATATTTTCGAAAAACATTCTTTCAGCTGTTCAGAATTTCAACATACTGTAAAAGCAAACAGACAGATTTCCACACGTACTGTAACATACATCTTCGAATTTTCGGAAGAATATGAATTTTTAAGCAAGTTATGGATTAAACTAAAAACGTGTTCCACTATACCCCATCTTCCCTTATCGATTTGTTTTTAAAAATATGTATAATTTTGATGTTTGAAAACATTCAATACCTTTTTAGATCGTTTGAGTACATGGTGACATGATTATTACATGTCAGAGGAATGAGATTTGGAGGTCGAATACAAAAAAATGTTAATGTAATAAAAAAAAAGTATTTCTATTTTGGGGGACTATGTAAGAATACTATGAGCCGAACATAATATGGAACAAAATCCCAGAAATTTCAGCAACTGTTGAAGAAAGCATTAACTAGAGGCAAAATGATCATGTCGGGAGATTCACCCATCTATTCTTTCATTAATTATACTTTCCCTTATCGTATTTTCCTTCCGTCTTCGAATGTTGGCTTCCCAGACCTTCCCTGAAGGATTGTTCCTTAAACCAAAGATAATAAATCAATAAAGAACCCCTTCTGTTTCTCCCGCATTTCCAATTTATTCGTAACTGTTCACTTTTTTTGCCTTCTTTCCTTCATCTATCTTCTATCATTCAAGATCCAACCACTCAAGGCGAACCTCTTGCACCAGGTGTCTGAAAATTCGCCGGCTGTTTCGCTCTCAAACATTTCCTGCCCCCAGCGTCCGAGAGCAAAAAAAAGGAAAGATAGCGCAGTGAGTCTCTCCAGATTAATAAAAAATATACATATATGAAAAAAGGAAAAGAAAGAATTGCACTAAACGAGAGAAATAAGATTGTCGAATCGTCGAATTGCAGTGACTCAGTGGCTATAGCTTGCTAGATGTACTGAGCACGCGAAAAAAGCAGACCTTGTGCCAAGGAAGTGACAATAATTTGTCAGCGAGTCTAGCGTTCCGTGACATTGAATTATTGTCAATGGAGGTCTCACTTCCGTGACGCGTGGACTTTCCTGCGGACCGGAGCAGAGATTGAACAATGAACTTGAACAATGATCTTCGACTTACACAATTGGATGCTTTTTTAAGGCAATTTATTCTTGGACTCGCGACCTTATGTCGAAGTATACACTCTGGTAAAAAAAATGTCAGAAAGAGAAAAACGTAAACGACCGTTTCTTCATCGTTTACCAGTCCTGGTAAAGTGCAACAATGTTCCACTGGTATAATTTCGAACCTAGTGTTTTGATATTTTTTGGGAAATAATTATACTATGTTTGTTACACGAAGGAAAAGGAAAGTGAAAGATTAGTCTTATGCAGGAGAGATAAAAATTTGTAATTAGTGTGTAGTTTTACAATCCTTTCCTTGTCTTCTGCATCTTTTCGTAAAGTTTTGTAATCATTACATGATTCTGATTCTCCAACCTCTTCAGTCTCATTTACTCCGTGCATTAATTCAATTAACCGTAAAATACATCGTTTTTAAAAAAATGGGCAATAATGTATGTTCTGGCAATGAAATAATAAAGGATAATTGGCTAGGTTAGGAGGATTAACACCTTTTTTATTCCTAGAATGTCCTCCGAATTAATACCACTTTCAATTTTTAAGGAAGCCTTCCGTAGCTGGAAAGAATATCTAGAATTCGTGACAGCACTACGAAGGAATTTCCTTTCGAATCCTTAATATAAAAATCAAGAAGCGAGGACATTCTAGGCTCAAAGGTTGATTCCTCCTGGCCTGCTTTATTTGCTTGATAAGATGCTACATCCCAAACAAAAATTTGCCTTTACGATGTGTTCAGGATGAGTAAGGCCCCCTGCCATCCTCGACTAATGATATTCAGGACTCACTGAAACCTCTTTTATTATGCCAAAAACTGCATTCCTACCAAAGTCTCTCCCAAGTTGAGATGTATTCAAAAAACATCAGGATATTTGTTGAAACAATATAGAATCCTAAAATTAAAATGCTGGTGGATTTTTTCTGAAACTATAGCGAGGAGAAAATTATAGTAGCGGTTAACATCTGGATGCTGAGTTGTAATATATCTATGATTTAACAGTGGGACAAAGATCTAGATACTTAGATTTGATATCCACAGATATTAAGTCTCAATATCCAAGATACTTATTCTAAATATATTTGAGATATTAAAGTTAGAAGCCGAGACTTTAAAACTGGTAATACCTTGGATATTACTGTACAATATCCAAGATCTTAAATTTAAACATCCCAGATATTACAGTGAATCATCTTGAATTTTACTGTTTAATAAATATAATGTTAAAGAGTAATATCTTTTAAATATTAACAATAAATATCTAGGATACTAAGATTTATTTGTGAATGCACAAGTAATTTGAATGGCAAATCGATGTATTATCGACCGAAATGACTGAAATAATTCATTTTGGTCGATATCACTTTGATGCATCAGGCAAAGTGAATGATTTAGATTTATAGAGCATAATACGCATGCCAGTATATTGCAATAATTGTCCTATTTTATGCTGTGATGTTTATAACATGCATTTCTGTGGATTTTGACCTTAGGTATATGATGACTGTAATTTTTAACTTCATACAGAAGAGATCTGATCAAGAGATATCTGTTATATCGAAACTCATAGGTGCATTATGCATTATTATGTTTTCGTTAAGCCTGCAGAAATACATAGGTAATTTTAGTTTCATTTTTTATTTTAGATAACAAAATCGATCCAGATACGATACGATTGTAATATTGATGTTCGCGACGAGCTCCTGAAATTCGCGCAAATCAAGGAAATTTCAATTTCTCATCGAACCGACAATGTAACATTCATAATATAAATAAAATTTCATTTTGGTTTTAAATAAAGGTTAAAAGAATTTTCGATAAATTTCAAATCTGATTATTTCACATTTATTCGTGTGCGTACTATGCTCTATAAATCTGAATAAGTTACTTTGCCTGATGCCTCAATGTAATATCGACGAAAATGAATTATTTTAGTCATTCGGCTCGAAATTTTGTTTTGAAAAATTTTCTTTATCATGAGTTTCGATATAACAGATATCTGATGATAATATTTTCTCTGTATGAAGTTAAAAACTAGAGTTATCATGTGCCTGAGGCCAAAACCAGGGAAAATGCATGTATTAAACATCACGGCATAAATAAGAACAATTACACAGGAATACAAAATAAAAAAAGTGTCATGTGCGGTGAAGTAGACCACCATATGTATATGTTTTTGGGGCCGTTGAATTCGATTCTGGTGTCAGATTTGCTCCATCAAGTCAGGTTTTTGAGAAAATGAGCCTTTTTCGCCATTTTTGAAAAACAACACTGGATGCGAACCATACGTTCCAGATGCTTCTAGCAGCGCTCAAAGCAAAGGTTGAATCAACGCTGCATATATATTTCTAATATCTCAAGTACTTACGCTTAGTTTTCTGTTATCATGTGATAATATCTCTGATTTAAAAAATTAAAATCTCAGATTAGAAGACCTCTTAATATCATCTGCTATTATTCGATGATATCTCGGACATTGAATTTATCATATCAGATATAATATCAGATATCATATCAGATTATAATAACGTTAGAATCATCTGCTATTAGCCAGAAATACCTCATATATTGAAGGAAAAACAGATATATGCGATTATATTTAGATATTATGTGGTAATATCCATATTTTCAATATTTATTTCTTAATATCCAGATTTCTCGGTGTATAATTGAATGTAATTGTTTTCGACCTCACTAAGTGATGAAAAATATTATTGTCTCCACCAATCCAAATTTTAAGAATTGACCAGGAAAAGACACGAGTAAATTTATCTCTGGGTTTTCCAGTTTTCCTTTGTTCTCACATCAAGATTATGACGCAAACGTAAATCCTGTTGCCAGGCAGACCTCATTACTTATGGTGTCTTGAGGTTTTTATGTCTACCTGAATTGAGATTCAAATAGGTATCTCAGTAGGCCATAATACAGGAAAACTTGACGTCTGATCCGGCACCATTAGCTAAACCCTTCAATAGATCCAGGGCTAATCGCAAATGTCTAGACGTTAGGATATGGACGATTAACGATAGCTCGGATTACTAACCTTTGCTGATCAATGGAAAGTGTGTTCGCGAAACTGAATTCTTCCATTTCTGACCACAAATAACGTGCGTTGTTGCATTATCAATTGCTCGATCAGCAACCGACCCTCTGCACATTCTTGATTGAGAGGTTTCAAAGTTGCTCTTGAAAATCTGAATATTATAGGGTTATTCCGGGACATGTGCCTCACCTTTTTAAAAATAAAAACTCACTCTTTCTAGACACGTTAATCAGGGCCCTCTCAATCATTACACATCGTGGGGTATGTGTAGAAGTTGGAACAATATTTGTTTCATTGATATTTGACAATAGAAATGTACCATTGAATTATTTGTGAAAAGTGCCAAATCAGCTGGTCGAAAAATCTACAGGGACATGCACCCCACTTTGCACAAGATATATGTAAAATCCTTTTGTTTAAAAAAATATCTATTAACAGTCAATGTCCAAGAGGTTATATGTCAAACAACCTCCTAACACTTGGAGGTTACGTTGCTTTAACCAATATCTGTTGGTATTTTGACTTTAATGTAACATTTGTGAGTGGCTAGAAAAACTGTCGGCCTGTTTTCGCTTTTTTCTTTATAAAAGTGATCAATTATGAACAGAAAACTCATCAAAGTACAACTTTTTCCACTCAACTTTTTCATTCCACACTAAAATACTGCTTTCCTCGAGGTGGCGCTCGAATCACATGAACATATGTTATAAATCTAGAAAGTGGGACATATGTCCCGAAGGGGCACATGTCCTGGAATTACCCTATTACTTTTTTTTATTACAGACCGAAATGGAATCTACTTTCTAATGAAAATTTTTTATGTACTGGAAAAGGAACACACCAAAAAGTTCACAAATCAAAATTAGACTTCGAGACTATCCGCTTTTCCAGCTCATTTGAGACAAATATATATTAAATTTACAAACAAAAAAGAGAAAAAAGGGAGAAGAAGAAAGAGTTAACCAAATCCAACCTCACATTCACATTTTTTATTATCAAATGCTGTTTGGAGAATCTTTCCATTTTCTTATTAAAATAAAAAATCTTTAAGATCAGTGTGAAATTCACTTTCTTATAAAGATTTTTATTATTTTAAAATAGAAAACACTATAAAATTATGTGTATCTGTGCATGGCAGCCTTTTTAACCATTATATTACTATTATTATTATAAAAAAAAAAAAAAAAAATTATATCTCAGACTTAAGATGGTTACAGCCCAACAAGTCGAAAGCACTTTTCGAGTTGGATATTTGTACCAAACTGAATGTATTGCACGGGGCTATCCCGGTTTATATCATCA
>JAUMHM010000016.1:25786966-25801591 GCA_032362435.1 Melikaiella ostensackeni | reverse complement strand
GTTGAGCAATATTTGATTATTCGTTTTAAATAGAAAATTTTGAATAAAACTTTCAAAATCAAATGATTTAAAATTGAAGCGTTCAAAATTATATGGTTTGAAATTGTTCCAAATTGAACTACTTCAAAATTGAAAGCACAAACAGTTGAATAATTCGATTAATAATTGCGCATCGTTATACTCGTAATTTCCAAATGCTAAGTTTTCAATTTTAAACCTTACAATTTCAATTTTTCCATTTTGTAAATCTTTCATTTGTAACTCAAATGTGTTGAGTTTTTAAAATTATAAATCACAATTTGATAATTATTCATTTTAAACGGTTTAAAGTAAATCATTTAAACTTTAAAATATTCCAGTATAAGAAAAGTATCAATTTCACAATTTTAATTTAAAAAGTGTTCTGTTTGAAATGAAGATTAGTATCGTTCAATTTGAAAAGTTTGCAATACGTATTTGAAATGGCATTTTGAACGTTTTTTAAAATATGTAGTTAAATTTGGAAGGTTTACAATTTTAGATTCTTCAATTTTTATCGAGTTAAACAGGACGAAACTTTGGGTTTTTTTTTTGTCTGAATTGGAAGAGTGAGATTTAACTTTTTCTTTTACTGGGAGAGAAGCAGTTTTTATTTTTAACATTTTTACTGAGTTGGAAGGGAGGAAATTTTGGTTTTTCTAAATGAAGGTCATGACCCCAAAGTAAAATTATGAATTCTCTGGGGCCCAATATTTGGCCAGTTTCGAAAAAAACGACTTTAAAGTTTTCGTCGCCGGCGTTCGAGCTAGAAAAATTCATATTCAAATTGGCCAAGTAGCTCAGGCGGTAGCGCGCCGGGGTTGTAGCCGGAAGTTTGCGGTCTCGATTCTCGTTGCCTACACTTATTTCCCATTTATTTTTCTTGCATTTCATTTATCAAAATGTTTAAACAATCAATTAAAATTTTTTTTAAATTATGCATAAATAAGCATGTCCATTGCTATTTTCAATAAAAAACTAGCTTTTTCTCATTAATGTAGTTATTTTCTTGAAAAATCTTTTTCATTTATTGATCAATTAATTTACTGATAATGTGAAGCATTTAAATTTTTAAATAAAATAAGGAAAGTGACCTTTCGAACAAAAAATTATTTTTCGATTCAGGTATATCAGTCGGAACTTCTGTCGCAAAAAAATTTATGTTCTGTAAATATTATTAATGTGTATTATTTTGTTTAAATTTTTTACACATATCTTAAAATGAGAATATGAACGAAAAATTGTATTTTAGAAATTTTTCACATGTAAATAAATATTTATAAACGAGAATATAAACCTAAAATTGTATTTTGAATAGCATATGAAATTCGTGTCATATAAATTACCAAAAAGTGATACACAATAATTATACCTAACGGTGTTAGATTTATTTTAACTTTACAATCGCAATTTGAATTAAAGCACACAAGCCAGAGTATAATTATAAACACGTCTATGTTTATTTATGCATAATTTAAAAAGAAAATAGAACGGAATTTAATTTAATTAACATTTCTGAAAACGCATCAGAAACACTAATAAGCCGTAATTTATTATTTATGAAGTTGAGTAATAAGGTTGATGTACAAATATCCAATTATATTGCAAAAAATGCATATTAATACATTTCGGCAAAAATAATAATTAGATTAAAAAAGAATGATCCCCCGCATTTCATCTTTACACCTTGTGCTCCTACTTCCGGTTATATAATGCAGGCACGTGCCGAACACACCCCCTCTAGTCTTTCCCTTCTTCCGCATTCGCCCTCTCAATTTTTTTTTCTATCGAAGGTCCATACTGTGTACTTACTTGCATGCCTCTACAAAGCTTTCCAGATTTTGGGAAGTTTTTTTTTCCCTTAAAACTCATGCAAAAAAACTCACAGCTTGTAGAAAAATGTACAAACAAAGTGTTTTTCATATGATCGTACGCCTGGCACGTGACGAAAAATGCAGGAAACGAAGCATCTTGCACACATGCATCCTGCGCGGTTATAGATATCAGTCGATCTACCCCTAAAACTATTAGCTAAATTTTTTAGGATGATATTTGATAGATCAAGTTTTGACCAGCTGAATGAATCCCTTTTTTTATATTAGAGGCTGCAGTGAAGAAATATGCGTGGAAAATCCGTTACGCAATATTGTGGATGACATACAAGGATTGGACGATGTGCCCGAACCAACTTTGAATGAAAGGTCATAAGCGCCCTAAATTTTTTGCTTAATTTTAATTAATAATCCCAAAAATAAGGTGGAAAATAAATTTTAGCAAAATCCCTTGAGCGGTTTTTGAAAATGGTGTTTTTAAGGGTTGAAAATCGATTTTTTAAAAATAAATTAGCTGAATTTGCATTGTTTCACTTTATTAATAAAAATGTAGTAGAAGAAAGGTGTTCACAGATGTTCGGCGTGCACAGATAATCAAAAGAAATATCTAACAAATTATTCAATAAAATGTTTTATAATCACTAAATATCTATTAATCTGTTATACTGATGTCTTTTAGAAAAGTTATATCCCTGTGCTTTCCATATTTAAGGTTTATTTAAATGAAATATGTTTTTGACACTTCGCATTAATTCTTCTTTACACTGTTAACTAATATTTGAGAAAAACAGGACGATTAAAATTGTTTTCAACGCTTCACATACAATCTGGAAACATTATTCTCATACCATTTGTGGCAAACAAGGCCTTTGTTCCTGAATTAAAAATAATAAATCCATATTTCGTAAGCAAAGTTTCAGGGTTCACCGAGAGTCGATGAGATAATTTTTTAAAATATTGAGAGTATGTGGTCAAAATGCATGAGAAAATTTTTTATTCTGATATTCTATTGGTTGGCTGGTCGGCACGAATGTATCGCGCGTACTGTGATGTAAATAGTAACCTAACTTTTTTGATTTGATAACACTGAAATTTATTATGTATGTTACAAAAGCAATGTTCAGCCGATGCGTAACGTGCATTTATAAGTCAGTTTAATATTACATATTTCTCAGTAAATATCAAATACTTTAAGTTCAATAAAAGTTTTTGTAGAAGATGAACCAAGTAAATGAATATATCAACTACATACCAAATCTATTTAAAAAGCATAATTTATTGAATGCAACGGGTGACTATCTGCGTACACTCGAGGGTACACAGGGACTCAAATGGCATGATTTGTTAATTATTAATTTTTTTCATAAATGTTTGCGTAAAAAGGTTTTATCTTCCCAGTTTTAAATACCTGAAGAATTAGACTTCATTTACATGTCTCAAACTTTTCAGGTTAGTTTTAAAATGAACATCTGTACGAATTAAAATTTGTCCGACTCCCTGTGGGCACCTCTCCCCTATCTTAGTATAAAATCAATCCTAAACAACCAGTGATACAAATTCCACACAGTATATCAAGTTTGTTCAAATGAATTTTACAAGAACTACCCGCGAACGCAGGACTTCCATGTACAAACTCCTAACATTACACATTTTGGCTCATTTGAGACTGTCATTTCGAAATTCCATGAGCATGAGTAAAAATTTTTGTTTTATGCCAGAGATTAACAAAAAATTTCTTAAAAATCAGTTATGTTACTTGAGGGTTTTTGTTAATAACAATAGTTTATAGTCTTCCTAGTGTTAAAAATGCTAACCAAGATAATATACTATGTACGGTAAAAGGAATATTATAAAAAAAGGTTATATTCAGTAACTCCAAAATTGTGGCTTGTAGAGGAGCAAAGATTTATAAAAATATATTGTTTATATGGCTGTGAATTAATAATAGCTCGTCAAACGAAAAAATAGAAGAAAAGTGAAAATCTTTTTCGTGCCAAAGGTTAACAAACAATTAAAAAAAAAGTCAATTATGTCAATCGAAGGATTTTGTGAATAACTTTAAAATTGAATTTTGTAGGCGAGCGTATAAATTAATAAAAAATATATTATTAACAAGACTGTAAATAAATAATGGCTTATTGTGCGAAAAAATATCAGAAGAGTAGAAAGTTTTATTTTGTGCCAAAGATTACATTTTTTTTTCAAAAATCAATTATTTCAAATGAGGGTGTTTTATTTATAACAATTGCTATAAACACTGAAGCAAGAGAGTTTATGAACAATAAGCAATGTTAACTATGGTAGGAATAGGTTTTGCAACAATTTTACTGAGACATGATACTGGTCGGCCTGGATGATTTTTTATTAACAAATGAAAATTCTAGATGATTTCCTCTTAAAAATAGCATTTTTTAACAACAATTCACGGAGTGAAGTTTTCATTCGATCGAAAGATTAATGTTTTCTTTCGAGAGATCTAACCTCGCAATAGACAAGTACGAATTTTAAATTTTTATGAGCAAATGGTTCTGAGATACAACTGGCAAATGTGTCAATTTTGTTAAAAAATCATTTGTTTATAACGCTCTAACTTGCAAACGATCCGTCCTATGAAATAAGAGGAAGATGAAAAAAGTTTTTTTTGCTGCTCAGAGATGCTAAAAATTATTTCAGAAAATTTGTTTCTTGATAAATAATGAAATAATTTTAAAAAATTGTTTGAAAAAGAACTGACCTGGATTTCGAAAAAATAACCAAAATATTCATAATCAAGGGACTTTCTCAGACCTGTTAAACAAAAGGTATTTCGAGGACATTTTAGTGCATTCAGAAGTGTTAATGGCCACTCGATTATACATTCTTTTCTAATCTTCTTAACACATTTCCAAAAGATTTTTTATTTCCTTCAAAATCATTTCTCATTTTTTGATAAATCGTGATTAGAGAAGATTCAATCTCCTAGGTCCACAGTTGGCTGAGAAACACCTAAAAGTGGCCAAACACCAACTTTAAAGTGTTTGGTGAAAGACTTATTTTTCATAATTTAGACGAGTTGAAGCAACTTTTTTCCGAATGTCATGATTTTTTAACAAATCCCCTTCATCTTAAGACGCTATAAATTAAAGAAATGTACACTGATACCCCCATTCAACCGGGCCCCATATAACGTGTTCTTAGGATTCCGCCGACTCGCATTCATTGATGAGGGGGTCCAAGGAAGCGAGACAGAGGCGCGTGAGCTCAGCGGAGTTCAGCAATTCCCCTTGACTATTTAAATCATACAAATTCTTAGAACGGAGTCACGGTCATCCAAGGCCATACCCGAGACCGTTGCTAAATGAGCGTTCCAGTGTATGTTTTTATTTCAGTTTGTTTAAGAAATCGGGTGAAAAAACTTGTTCAAAAGATTGTGAATTCGAATGTTACAACTTTGTTCTCATTTCAGAGGTCATAAATTAATACAATGTATATAAGAAATACGAATATTAGCTTGGTTTTGAATTCCCTCACTTTATATACATGTATTGTAGAAACTTACATTATAGATATTTTTTAATTAAAATTTTCCGAGGTTTCACCTCGTATCTGAAGTTTTATGGTTCTAAAAGGTTTATTGGGATGTTAACAGTCAGATTATTTGAGACTTTTTGCTGCCTTTGACATTTGACGAAGATATTAGCAAATGAAATGAAGCGCGCATATGCACGGTGCAAGGATCGTGGCTCGCAATAGATAAACCGCAACGGTTACGTCGAAATATTTTCAACCCAAAGGTGCGGACACAAAGAATATTTTTCTTGATTTTGTACCTGAGATGTCTCACAATCATTTCCCGATAAAAAAGAAAATCTCTGCTGGAGCCGTTTTTGAAAAAATTCATGATTAATTTCAAAAAATCTAAATTTCCAGTTTTTTTGCTAAACGAAGCGAGATATGGAAAAACTTTATGAATAAAAAATTGTTTCTTCGAAAAATTTCAACAAAAAAACACCGCTTACAATTTTTAATCTCACTTCGTTTTTTTGAAAAACTTGATTTTTCGATTTCATTATAAATTTCTTTTTTTCTCACTTCTTGCTCTCTATATAATGATTTTGAGTGGAAAAGCTACAAACGTACTTATATCCGTATGCTTTTTAACACTAAAATTTTTTTATCATAAGTCGATAAGATTTTTAAAATAAATAAAAAAATATATCTTCAGACAATTTGAATAATAATATTTATCGGTCATAATTTTTTCTCTTGTATGAAACAGTGAAAAACGAATTTTTACGCCTTAAAATCGAAAAATCTAGTTTAAAAAAACACGAAGTCAGACTGAAAATCAGAGTGTGAGTTTTTTTTTTGAAGTTTTTCCAAGGAACAATTTTCCTTTCTTAGATTTATGCCATATCTCGCTTCGTTTTCGAGGAAAAATCGTTTTCGATTTTCTGAAATTAAGAATTGATTTTTTTATAAACAATGCCGGCGAAAGTTTTGTTTTTAATCAGAAAATAGTTGTAAGACATTCCAGAAACAAAATGAAGAAAAATATTCTTAGTGTTCACACCTTTGGGTTAAAGTCATTTCAACGGAACCGTTCTATATCAGTTATTGATAACAAGTCTATTCATTTTATTTCACATTCTGAACATACACTAAAACCTCGATTTAGCGACGGTCTCGGGTATGGCCTCGATGGTCGTGACGCCGTTCCAAGAGTTTCTGTGATGTTAACAGTCAGATTCGTATGAACTAGTGCTCTCAAAGAGGGGTTGACACGGTATTGCGCATGCGTCGCGCGTGGCGTCTAATTGGATGCTTTTCGCGCTTTGCTTGAAATGCTAAAAAATATTATTTTTGTTTATTGCAAATGATGGCTTTTTAACTTACAGATTCATCCATTGGACCAAAATCAATTAGTCCTGATAAAAATTATTTTTGGAAAATATTTAAAAGCCCAAACATAACCTAAAAAAGAACCTGTTCTAATTGATGATTGACAAGCATTTAATTTTTATGAGACAAGGGTAACCTGAATATTTAGCTGAAACGAATAACAAATTTTGCTGTTACACGTTAAAATATTTGCTTGTCTGCTTAATTATGTACTTAAACGTTTGAGGACCATTCAGCTTCTCGTTTAAACTGAAACCTTTTTCTATAATGATCAGCCCGGATATTGGATCACCTCTGTCTCTCACTTGCTTAAACGACCTTAAAAACCCCCTTATACCAAGTTTTAGGAAAATCTATAAGAATTAAAAAATGTTGGCCGCCATATTGGATCCTCCATTTTGAATGAGTAACTTTCGACATCGAGATCAAAGTTAGCGACCTTATAAACCCCCTTGTACAAAGTTTTGGGGAAATCTGTGGAAAAAAATTAATTTTGGCTACCATATTGGATCCGCCATTTTGAATTTCTAACTTTCGACTTTGAAATCGAAATTAGCAACCTTGAAACCCCCCCTTATACCAAGTTTTAGGCAAATCTGTAGAAAAAATTTTATTTAGCTACTATATTGGATCCACCATTTTGAGTTTGTAACTTTTGACTTATAAATCTCCTTGTACCCAATTTTAGGCAAATCTGTGAATAAAAATGAATTTTTGTCACCATATTGGATCCGCTAATTTGAATTTGTAGCTTTTGACGTCAAAGTCGAAATTAGCGACTTTATGAGCCCCATTGTACCAAGTTTTTGACAAAACCGTGGAAAAAAATCTTTGTCACCATATTAGATCCACCATTTTGGCTTTGTAATTTTTGACGTCAAGATCAAAATTAACTATCTTATTAACCCCCTTGTACAAAGTTTTTAGTAAATCTGTGAGTAAAAATTAATTTTTACCTCTTTATATATCCGTTATTTTCAATTTTTAACTTTTGACGTCAAAATCAAAATTAACGACCTTAAAAATCCCCATATACCAAGCTTTAGGCGAATCTGAAGAAAAAAAAAATTTTGCCACCATATTGAATCCGCCATTTTGAATTTGTCACTGTTGATGTCAAAATCAAAATCAGCGATCTTAAAAAACCCCTTATACCAAGTTTTAGGCTAATCTGTAGAAAAAAAATTAATTTTGGCCACCATATTGGACCTGTCATTTGGAATTTTCAACTTTTGACGTCAAAATCGAAATTCGAGACCTTAAAAACCCCATTGTACCAAGTTTTAGGCAAATAGAAAAAGAATTAATTTTGCCAACCATCTTGGATCCGCCATTTGGAATTCTTAACTTTTGACGTAAAAATCGAAACAAACGACCTTGAAATTTGTGACTTTTGACGTCAAAATCGAAATTAGCGACCTTATAAGCCCCTCATAATAAGACCTTATAATTTGCCTAAAACTTATACCAAATTTTAGACAAATTTGTAAAAAAATTAATTTTGGCCACCATATTAGATCGACTACTTTAAATGAATAACTTTTGACTTAAAAATTGAAACTTACGAGCTTAAAAACCCCATTGTATCAAGTTTTACGCAAATCTGTAAAAAAATGTATTTTCATATTGGAACTGGGATTTTCAATTTGTAACTCTTGACGTCAAAATCGAAATGAGCAACTTTGAAATCTCTCTTGTACCAAGTTTTAGGTAAATCTGTGAAAATTAAAAGAAATTGACCGCTATATTGGATCCGCCATTTTTATTTGTAAAAAAATTAATTTTTGCCACCATATTGGATCCGCGATTTTTAATTTGTAATTTTTGACTTCAAAATCGAAATTAGCGACCATAAAATCCACCTTGTACCAATTTTTAAGCAAATCTGTAAAATTTCTGAAATTTGGCCGTCATATTGGATCCACCATTTGGAATTTTTAACTTTTGATGTCAAAATCGAAATAAACGACCTTGAAATTTTTTTAATCTTGACGTCAAAATCGAAATTATTGACCTCATAAGCCCCTCATAATAAGACCTTATAATTTGCCTAAAACTTATACCGAGTTTTAGGCAAATTTGTAAAAAAATTTATTTTGGCCATCATATTGGAACTGGGATTTTCAATTTGTAACTCTTGACGTTAAAATCGAAATTAGCAACTTTGAAATCCCCCTTGTACCAAGTTTTAGGTAAATCTGGGAAAATTAAAAAAAATTGAAGCTATATTGGATCCGCCATTTTTATTTGTAACTTTTGACGTTAAACTCGAAATTAGAAACCTTAAAAACCCCTTTTTACCAAGGTTTTGGCAAATTTGTAGAAAAAAATTAATTTTTGCCACCATATTGGATCCGCGGTTTTTAGTTTATAATTTTTGACTTCAAAATCGAAATTAGCGACCATAAAATCCCTCTTGTACCAAGTTTTGAGCAAATCTGTAAAATTTCTGAAATTTTGGCCGTCATATTGGATCCGCCATTTGGAATTTTTTACTTTTAACGTCAAAATCGAAGTAAACGACCTTGAAATTTTTCAAATCTTGACGCCAAAATCGAAATTAATGAACTTATAAGCCCCTTTGTACCAAGTTTCAGGCACATTTAAAAAAATAATAAATTTGGCCACCATATTGATGCGGCTACTTTAAGTTTGTAACTTTTGACATCAAAATCGAAACGAATGAGCTTATAAACCCCTTTATATCAAGTTTCAGGCAAACCTGTAAAAAAAATAATTTTTGCCGCCATATTGGATCCGCCATTTTGAATTTGTAACTTTTAACGTCAAAATCGAAATCAGCGACCTTAACATCCCCCTTGCAACAAGTTTTAGGCACCTGTAAAAATTAAAGAATTTTGGTCGCCATATTGGATCCGTCATTTTAAATTTTCAACTTTTCACGTCAAAATCGAAATAAATTACCTTGAAATTTGTAAGTTTTGACGTCAAATCGAAATTAACAACCTTATAAACCCCCTTGTACCAACTCTTAGACAAAATTGTAAAAAAATTAATTTTGGCCGCCAAATTGGATCGGCTACTTTAAATTTGTAACTTTTGACATCAAAATCGAAACTAACAATCTTATAGACTTCCTTGTATCAAGTTTGAGGCAAATCTGTAAAAAAAATTCATTTTGGCCGCCATATTGAATCCTCTATTTTTTATTTGTAACTTTTAACGTCAAAATCGAAATTAGCTACCTTAAAATCCCCCTTGTACCAAGTACAAGTTTTAGCCATATCTGTAAGAATTTCAAAATTTTAGCCGCCATATTGGATCCGTTTTTTTAAATTTGTAACATTTGGCATCCAAATTAAAATCAGCGACTTCAAAAACCCTATTGTACCAAGTTTCATACAAATCCGACGAAGTCTTGAATTTTTGCAAGTTTTCGGTGTCTCACATCCGACTGTGAGGTCGCTGCAATGTTACTAGTTCACACGGCACTTGCGGAAGTCCGAGCTTCCCACCTCATAGCAACACAAGCGTGGTCTACATTAGACGCTCTTTGATAAGTATTTGTTGTTCATGCCTTACCTTTCATGGGACGTTCTTGCCAATTAACCACTTTTACAATCGTGCTCACACATTTTTATTTACATTCTTCTTCACAGCTCGCAATGAAAATATAGAAATCTTCAATCAAGGCAAATTTCCTTGATTGAGAGAAGCGATTCTCCTGCTCAATGTCCATCAAGTATTTTAATTAGTGTGGAGCCACATTTTTCATAAAAAAAATATTTATAGTTTTCCACATTCTTTTCATGCACTAAATTCCTAGAAGATTATCTTCTCGAAATTTCTTTTTTTATCTTTTTCGAATGAAATGGTATAGAATGTGTTCGAAATATAGAAAAAATAAAAAAAAAAAAAATAAAAAAAAAAAAATATATATATATATATATATAAAATAATTAAATAAATATAATAATAAATTTAATAAATAAATAATAAATTAATTAATAAATTAATATATTAATATAGAAATGTAGAAATATTTGAAAAATATATTATTTATATTTCGATCACAAATTAAATAAAATACTATAGGGTCCGTTCAAAATCTACGTCACACTGCGATTGAAGGGGGGAGGGGCAACAGGTTTTGTGACGATTTGTGACGTAGCACAGTGAGGCAAAAAAATGTCCGTGGACAAACTGATTTTGAGACTACAATTTTTATCCGATTTGAATATTTTTCTCTTCAAATAAAATTAAATTAAATTGCGCGTGAAACATCCGTTTTTTAAAGAAATTAATTATTGTTTTTTTTCTATTTTGTTAAACAAAATGATTTTTTTTACTTTAGACGAGCACCGTCTTTTGTAAAATATTTGTGTCTCATCCAAAATGCGTTATATGAGAAACTATCTAAGAACATTGTCTAGTGGTAGTTTAGAAGTTCAAAAATTAATTGCATTTGTTATAAACAAATAAGTACATGAAAATGTTTTTTCTTGGGATTAACAGCGTTTGGTCATGCAATTCTTATCAAATTTAGAATATTTATGAGCAAAACGAGCTTTTCGAATGAACAGGTGAAAATTAATTAATAATTTTTTATGTTATAAACAAATTTTATGAACAATTGCTCCCTGAAGTCATTTATAATGTGAATAGGATTGTTTGTTCACGGAATCCACCAGTATCGGTAGACAATGCACCTAATTTATCGTATTTATTTATCATATAACAATAAAAAATTATTTAAACGAACCGAATTAACAAATTCACTGTTTGTCTAGTTTGCGACTTACAAACCTCGTTCTTTTAAGATAATCTTCACTAATTACTGAATTTTTAAACTTCGCTACAAAACTTGCACCATCATATATAATTTGTTATATTATAAACAAATTTTATAAGCAATTACTCCATGAAGTAATTTATAATGAAAATACGCCTGTTTCTTCACGAAATGCACCAGTATCAGTAGGCAATGAACCTTATTAATTATATTTATTCACTTATTTATTATTATTATTCATTTATTTATTCATCACAATACAACTGAAAATTGTTTAAACGAACCTAATTAACAAATTCACTGTTTGTGTATTTTTCGACCTACAAACCTCGTTCTTTCAACATCATCGCCTGTACGTAAGGAATTTTCAAATTTTGCTAGGAAACTTTGGCAGTGATATATAATTGTTATTGTTATTAAGAGTCTTGTAAGGCATTTCTTTCTTATGCTTTCATGAACTAAAAATTCTGTTTTTGTCCTTGGAAAAAATTTTTAAGTTATTTAGTCATGACAATAACAATTATATATTATTGTCCAAGTTTTCTAGCAAAGTTTGAAAATTCATCACTTACAGGCGATCATGTTGAAAGAAACAGGTTTGTAAGTCAAAAAATTTTCAAATAGTGAATTTGTCAATTAGGTAATGTGATAAATAAATATAATAAATAAACTGTATTGCCTACTGATACTGGTGGATTTCGTAAGAAAACTGCCGCATTCTCATTATAAATGACTTCAGGAAGCAATCGTTTATCAAATTTGTTAATAACATGACAAATTATTAACTAATTTTCACCTGTTCGATTAAAAAACTCTTTTTGCTCGTAAATTTTTAAAATTTGGTTAGAACTAAATGACAAAGCACTATCAATGCCCACGAAAACATTTTCAAGTACTCATTTGTTTTTAAAAAATGCAATTAATTTTTAAGCTTCTGAACTACAACTGGAAAATGTTCTTAGAAGGTTTCGTCGCGCCTATAAGGCATTTTTGATTAAACAAAAATATTTCATAAAAAACGGTACTCATCTAGGGTAAAAAAATGTTTATCTTATTTCGTTTAATAAATTTAAAGAAAGTAATAAATGATTACTCTTGAAAAAGCAAAATTTTCACGCTCAATTTAATTTATTTTTATTTAAAAAAAAACTCAAATCGGATAAAAATTGTAGTCTGAAAATCAATTTGTCTACGGACGTTTTTTTGCCTCATTTTCTGTAGGGGGAAGGGGTTAACGCAGAATGTGACATAACACATGGAAAATATAAATGTGAATACAATTTTTTGAAATCCTTGAAAAAATGAAAATTAGTGATCATATTTTACAAGTAAAACACTATCAAATTTTTCAGCGAGAATTCATCTTTTTTGGTGGAAAATTCTACTACTTGGGTGAAAATTGAACTGCGTTGTTAAGCATTATGTTGAAAATTCGAATATTATTATTATTATTTATTTTGGTTGAAAGTTAAATCACTTTGTTGAAAACTTATTTTATTGGTTGAAAATCCATTTCATTAGTTAAAAAATGAACTATTTTGTTGAAAAATCAACTTTTCGTGTTGAAAATTTTATTATTCTCGTAGAAAATTCAAGTATTTGGTTGAAATTTTGTTCTTTCTTGGCTGAAAAATTTTCGCTGATTGAAAGTTCAACAGTTTCGTAGAAAATTCGTCTTTTCGGTTTAAAAATTTATCTGTTTTGGTAAAAATTTGATCTTCTTTACTTGAAAATAGTACTCTTTGGTAAAAAATTAATACTTTTAGGTTGAGGATTTAACTATTTTGTTGAAAATTCCTCTTTTTTCGTTGAATTTAACTGTTTTTTATTTAAAATTAAAATATTTGTTGATTGAAATATCAACTATTACATTTTATGTTGAAATTTTATCTTTTTGGTTAAATTCGACTGTTTTTGATAGAGAAATCAACTTCCTAGTTGAATTTAAGTGTTTTTAATTTAAAATTAAAATCTTTTCTGGTTGAAATATTAACTATAACATTTTTTGTTGAAATTTTATCTTTTTGGTTAAATTCTACTATTTTTGATAGAAAAATCAACTTCCTGGTTGAATTTAAGTGTTTTTAATTCAAAATTAAAATCTTTTCTGGTTGAAATACAACTATTACATTTTTTGTTGAGATTTTATCTTTTTGGTTAAATTCGACTGTTTTTGATAGAAAAATCAACTTCTTTGTTGAATTTAACTGTTTTTGATTTAAAATAAATTCTTTTTTGGTTGAAATATCAGCTATTACATTTCTTGTTGAGATTTTATCTTTCTGGTTGAATTCGACTGTTTTTAATTGAAAAATCAACTCTTTGGTTGAAAGCTGATTTTCTTTGTTGAAAAATCTTTTTCTTTGCAGATTCATCACTTAAGTTGAAAATTAAACTATTTTTTTGGAAACTTAATTTTTTGTTAAAAATTCGACTATTTTGTTAAAAATTTAATTAGTTTGTGGAAAATTTAACTATTCTGTGGAACAGCAATCTCTTTGGATTAAAAATCCAACTGTCGTCTAAGAAATTCGTCTTTTTGGCTTGAAAATTCAACTATTTGGTGAAAATCCATCTCATTGATTAAAGATTCGACTATTTTGTTGAAAAATCGCCTTTCGGTGTTGAAAATTGTATTATTCTCGTAGAAAATTCAATTATTTGGTTGACATTTTTTGGCATCTTTTTTGGCGGAAAGTTGATCTTTTTTGCTTAAAAATGGAACTCTGGTAAAAAATTAATTTTTTTAGATTCAGGATTCAACTATTTTGTTGAAGAATCCTTTCTTTGGTTGAATTCAGCTGTTTTTGATTTAAAATTAAAATCTTTTTTGATTGAAATATCAACTGTTACATTTCGTGTTGAGATTTTATTTTTTTGGCTAAATTCGACTGTTTTTAAATGAAAAATTAACTTCTTAGTTGAAAGTTGAACTTCTTTGTTGAAAATTCAACTTTTTTTTTTAAAAATTCATATTTTTTCGAAACTTTGTCTTCTTGGGTTGAAAATTCACTTTCTTTGTACTGAAAGTTTGTCTCTTTTGCTTGAAAGCTCAACTACTCGTATTTGGTCGTTATTTGGTCTAAAATTAATTTCTACATTCTCTTCAGAGAATGTATTAGATTTGTGTAAAATTTGACC
>JAUMHM010000016.1:25761334-25779283 GCA_032362435.1 Melikaiella ostensackeni | reverse complement strand
CAAAATTGTTGTCAAATAAAAAATATTTTTATAATTTAATGTTTAAATGAATTATTATTTTTATTTCTGTAAGTGGTGTGGTTTTTTTTTCAAAATTGTTGTCAAATAAAAAATATTTTTATAATTTAATGTTTAAATGAATTATTATTTTTATTTCTGTAAGTGGTGTGGTTTTTTTTTCAAAATTGTTGTCAAATAAAAAATATTTTTATAATTTAATGTTTAAATGAATTATTATTTTTATTTCTGTAAGTGGTAAGCCGAATTTTGTGTTACTTAACTTTCTACGAAAAATTTCCAGTTATCTAAACTAATATTTTTAAAATATTGAAAGTAAATTTTAATGTTTATTTCAACTATTATTCTGTAATCTATAAATTATAAAAATTCCTATTTATTTATCGTAGGCTTCACAATCTTTCCGCTATACCCATACTTTCCACTTCTTTTTATTTTTCCACTTAAATACGAACTGAATAAATAGAGACCAATGAGAAAATTCAAAAATTTTTGGTTGAAAGTTCATTCTTTTTGGTTGAAAATTTTACTGTTATATTTTTGGTTGAGAATTCGTCTTTCTTGATTGAAAATTCAATTATTTGTTGAGAATTCAACAAGTTTGATAAAAATTCATCCTTTTTGGTTAAAAATTAAATTGTTTTGTTGAAAATTCGTCTTTCTGGGTTCCATATGCATCTGTTTTGGCGCAAAATTCAAAATTTTGGTAGAAAATTAACTTTTTTGTTTAAAATTCAAATGTTTTGCAGACAATTAGCGTTTTTGGCTAAAAAATTCATGAATTTGGTTGAAGTTTTTTTTTCTTGGCTGATAAATCTTTCTTGGTTGAGGATTCAACAAATTTTTTAAAAAATCGTCTTTTGTGGTTGAACTCAACTGTTTTTATTTAGAATGGAAAGCTTTTTGGATTGCAATATCAACTGTAAATTTAGTCATTCCATTTATGGTTAAAAATGAATCTTCTTTAGTCGAAAATTCAACAATTTGGTTAAAAAGTCGACCTTTTTTGGTTAAAAATTTAATTTTTTTTTGCAAATTCATATTTTCGTATTGAAAATTCAACTCTTTTGTTGAAAATTCAACTACCTTGTTAGAGAACACAACTATTTTGTTGAAAATGAACTTTTTTCTTGAAAATTCATATTCTCAGCTTGAAAATTCAACTCTTTTGTGAGGAATTCGTCTTTTTGGTTTAAAAATTGACCACTCTGGTTGGAAATTCAACTATACTGTTGATTTTTTTTTCTGTTGTAAATTAATTTATTTAATTCAAAATGTAATTATTGCATTTTTAATTAAAAATTAATCTCTTTCAGTTGAACATTCAACAATTTTGTCAGAAAGTAATTCTTTTGGGTTGAAAATTCATAATTTTGTGTTGGAAATTCCACTGCTTTGTAGGATATTCGTTTTTTTGGCTTGCAATTTCAACAGTTTGGTTGACAACTCAACTCTTTCGTTGAAAATTCAACTCTTTTGTTGATACTTTGATTTTTCGTTGAAAATTCATGTTTTTAACTGAAAATTTAATATTTCATTTTTGGTTGAAATCTAATCGCCATTAGTTGAAAATTCAATAACTTTGTTAATAAGTCACCCTCTTTGGTTGAAAATCAAATTGTTTTGTTGATAATTAATATTTTTGGGTAGAAAATTCAACTGTTTTGAAGGAAACTTGTCTTTTTGGCTTGAAAATTTAACAATTTGGTTAACATTTTTTTTCTTCGTGACTGAAAAATCTTTCTAGGTTGAAAATTCAACTCTTTCGTTGAAAATTCATCTATTTGGTAGAGATTTCAACTATTTGATTGAAAATGATCTTTTCTGTTAAAAATTCAACTATTTTATAGAGAATTTATCTTCTTGGGTTGAAAATTCAACAAATTTGCTTGAAATATTTTTTCTCCTGGACTGAAAAATTTTTCTTGGTAGAAAATTTAACTATTTTGTTGAAAATTCGTTCTCCTTGGTCAAAATATCAACTATGACATTTTTTTTGAGAATTAATCTTTTTTGGTAGATAATTTAAGTATTTGATTGATTGAACTACTTTGTTAAAAATGCATTTTTTGGTTGAAGTTTCATATCTTTGGTTGAATATTTAAATATTTTGTTAATAATTCGTATTTGGGTTGAAAATTCACCTTTTTAAGCATTCCTCTTTTATGGTTGAATGCAACTATCATCAACTTAAAATAAAATTTTTTGGTTGAAACATCTACTATTAAGTTTGTCGTTGATAATTAATCTTGTTTGGTTGAAAATTCATCTTTTTGGTCTAAGATTCAACTATTTGGATAAAAGTTCACCTATTTTGTTAAAAATACACTTTTTTACTGGAAATTTGAAGAATTTAAGCATTTCAGTTGGCATTTAATATAAAACCTAAATTTTAGTTCTAGCTTTCTCCTCTTTTTTCAAGACCTATGTCCTACTTTGTCCTCTTTTTCAAAGACCGGTTGTCCTAAATTCCAAAAATGAGCTCTGGTCACTCCACTGAGAATTAATCTGCGTAAATTTTTTTTTGAATTCCTATTCTAATACTTACTAATTTAGTTCTTATCTTATTAGTTGGAAGCTCAATTCTTATTTTTTACTCATCGCACACTGGCGCCTGAAACTATATAATTCACTAGAAAATGTACGAACAGTTCACCTGAAAGTCACTACTTAATAAATTGCTTATATACCCATCATTACCGTTTCGACTAAAGCTGAAAGCGCGTAATTTAAATTTATGTATTACGTAGTATAATTTTATTTATTTCTCACAGGTTATCAAAAAAATGTATCTAGCTGCGTTACTCTTGTAAATAAAGATTAGGAGTTTAATTTTAAAAATTTCACATGCGGTTCACACATTATTCAACAGATCTCAAAAAAAAAAACATATAAGAACATTCATTTTACATTTATGGATTACGTAATACAATTTTATTTTTTTCTCACAGGTTATCAAAAAAATGTATCTAGCTGCGTTACTTTTGTAAATAAAGATTAAGAATTTAATTGAAAAAATTTCACATGCAGTTCACACATTATTCAGCAGATCTCAAGAAAAACATATAAAAACATGTATTTTACATTTATGTATTACGTAGTACAATTTTATTTTTTTCTCGCAGGTTATCAAAAAAATGTATCTAGCTGCGGTACTTTTATAAATAATGATTAAGGATTTAATTTAAAAAGTTTCACATGCAGTTCACACATTATTCAACGGATCTTAAGAAAAAAATGTAATTTACATTTATGCATTACGTAGTACAATTTTATTTTTTCCTCACAGGTTATCAGAAAAATGTATCTATCTGCGTTACTCTTGTAAATAAAGATTAGGAATTTAATTTGCGAAATAAGGCGTTTCCTTATTAGCCGCTGACACTACCAACTGCTATGGGTTCGAATCCCCATACCTATGGTATTTTATACCTGCACCAACTACGCATCGAAGTCTATTATTAATCAGACAATTGCTTTTTAATTATTTTATTATACCCATAAAAGCGCCATAAAAGTTTTTCGGAATATTGGCCTTAATTATACATTTTTAAAAATTGTGTCTTATAGATCATCATGAATGAATAAATCGAAACAATATAATAGTGCTTTTTAAATTAATTGCTTCCTAATGGTTAGTTTTTGATGGATTTCTCCTAAAAGTAGGTATATTAAATCGAATTTCCAGCAACCATTAAAGTATTGCGTTCAATAGTACCAGAAAATAAAACTTGACTAACTTTGGTTTTCTGCACAGCAACATGAGCATTCAACAATTTTAATATATGTATGAAATACCTTTTTTCGATAAAATGTTGGATAAGAAGCTTCAAAATATATAACCATTCAGTTTTGTTAATATTTTTTACAATTAAATGAGTTTCCAAAAATTTTAAAATATGATTTAAATCTTGTCAGATAAAAATTCGCTAATGTACATATGTAAACATTTTTAATGTTTATGAATAATTTTTTAAAATATTTATACAGTTTTTTCAATTTTTCAATTTCTTTATGTTCAAGTCTTACTTTCTTTTTAACTGTCCGACTATTATTCATCTTCCAAATTTAAATCATTTTTTATCGGCCTTAAAATTAACTTTGAGAGATTTATTATTGTTCTGAGAATGAATAAATGTATTTTACAGTGAAACAATATTTTTCATTTCTGCAATTAAACAAAAATGTATCACAACAAAATTAAGAAATGTCTGGATAATTGCATATGATAGTATTAATATAATAGAATAAATAAATATGAAAAGACAAATACATATTAAGACCATAAATCTTTTTGAATTTGATCCAAAAGTTAGAGTCATAATGATATTGCGGACTAAAATTTGGCCTTAGTAATTTCCCGGATCAGCTGGCCGAGATTCGAATCCTCATACCTATGGTATTTTACATCGACTATTATAATTACAAAGTTGTACACCGTTCATCGCGGTTTGCCAAGCGTATGACGATGTTAAATTAATTTGATTATGTAGTACTACTTTCTATAGTACTACTTGAATATTGAAATAATAATTTTAAGTAGGATAATAAATGTTGAAACAATAAATTAAACAAATATACTCAGAGAAATTATACAAATAAAAAATAGCTAAAATTTCATCTTATGGAATGTGATATTCTAGCAGATAATCACTGCGATAATATTGCACTAGAGCCCGCGAAACTATGAATTCTTTATGACTGTGATCCTGAGTTTAAATAGCATGCCATATAAATATTATTAAATTTGCTCAGAAAATATAATTTTTTGGAAATTAATGCTTTGTAAGAAATACCTATTTAATTTCGTTGAACAGACGAAGAAATTTCATTCAAAGGTATTCGTAAACGACATTTTTTCTACAGAATACTAGGTAAGTATTCTTGAACTTAAAATCCGGTTTGTTTACCCTTAAGTTTTTAAGTATTCTTACATAAATAACTCAATCTGAAGATTTCAATCTGATGATAATTTTACATTGCCTCCTTACTCACTTTAAACATTTACAATAAATTGATCACTTTTTAGTTTCATTAAGAAATTTTTAATAAAAAGTATGATATTCATGATATCAGAATGATATCTCTGGTACATCCGACGATTAGACAACTATCTTATACAATCTGCTATGCATACATACATATATACAAAATTTGAATAATTTTCTTTATTAACAAATGCAGAAAAACAATAAATAGTGTTCGAGAAATAAATAACGCGTTTTGAATAAACTCTTCCATCCAAAAATGAATTTCCGAGTTACATAGTAAAATAGTACTGTTGCACACATCACTTGCCTAAATGATCTCAGCAACCAAAAAATCTACTTTAGTACACAATGATCATGAGTAGAATTTTTGAGATTGCAATTCTCTCCAGAAAAATCCCTCTTGGTCCATGGGATTCGTTAGAGGATTATTTCATTATTTGGTGCATTTTGCAATCGGTGAGTCATAGACATGATCCATGCTTAATCTAAACAGCTCTAAGATTAGGTTCAGATTATTTTAGATCATGACACATGATTCCAGATCATTTCAGATGATTCTATATCACTCCAGGTCACCTCAGATGACTCAAATTTTACGGGTAGCTTGAAGAACTTGAAGAGCTTCCTGATGAAGATGATGACGATGACGATGAAGGAGAGCCATACGAACCGGAATTGCTACCAGACGAGTAGTAATTGTAGGCCAAACTTTGAGCATCAGCACCATTTGATGGAGTCCATACTCGGGAATATGGTCCATTTCCATCCCATGTGTTCACCGGATCGTAACTCGACGTAGTCGAGGGTAGAGGTGGAGCTCCATAAGCTGGGACTGGTTCCATTGACATTCCTTAAATAAATATATTCTTAATTATCAACGTTTACGACTAACTGATTACTCCATTATTCAAGTTTAATGTTATTTTAAAAATAAAGATTTTTTTTTGATTGACTCATTTGTTACTTACGAGGAGTGGTCGCGAGATACGAGGCGCCGATTTGGCTGGGGCTTTACGGAATGAAAGTGCATTAAAATCCATTAGATACATATTTTTTCTTTCGATCCAATGTGCCTTGGTTTTCGAGATATCGAAGTTTGAATATTTACGCTTGGGCCCGCGATACGCCACTGCTCAGCCCGGAGCCCGGACTTGAGCCGAACGCTCAAGGTCAAATATTCAAACCTCGATATCTCAGAAACTAAGGTTCATTAGATCAAAAGAAAAAATAGGTATCTAATGGATTTTGATTTACTTTCACCCTGTAAAGCTCCAGTTGAATTGGGCTTCTTGTTATATATATATATATAATATCAGAAAAATAGGCGACAGAGCTAGTGCTAGACACTATTTTGTTCTAAATGATGAAGAACTTAAATTTCAACTATTATAAGACAATTCGAAAATGCTTTAAATTATTGTTAAACTTAAAAATTAAAGGATTGACTATAAATGTGACCTACCCATTGGAGCAGCCATGCCACCCTTCTTCAAGAACTGCACAGCAATGAATCCAACAACAGCCAAAAGTGCCAATTTTGAAAGAATGAGAGCCTTCAAAGCCTTGAGTCCAATGATGGCAACAAAGATCGGCATCAGAGCTTTGAGTTTCAGCTTAAGAAGAAGTAAAAACGGCAGCAACAATTTCTTCTTCAGCAAACCACGTGCCTGGCTCGTCGTAACTTCATTTTCCTTAAATTCGAGATCAAGATCAGCAAGACTCCTGCTAGGTCTGTACTTCAAACTCGCATCAACGAAAGGCAAATCAATTCCATACTCAAAAGTCTTCAGATACTTGAAAGTCCTGGCAACAATCGCTTCATCAACTGAGTCCAATGATCTAGCTTCTGTCGTTGTTCCCAATTGGTTATCCAAATATCCAAGAAGTTCGTGTTTCAAACATGCGGACCAGGATTCAGCACTGATGCAATTATTTAAGGATTTTAGGAGTAAATCCTGAGATGCTGAGGACACAGCTACTAAGGCCAGAAGGCCTGTCACCAAGAAAATACGCATTTTATAATATCCCTCCGGTAATGTCACGTGGTCACAGGTTTTATTTTGTATTATTTTGTAGCACAGATAATGATAGTTTTTTTGATGGACACCAATGGGAACTGAAACTCAATGGGTGATACACAATCGGCGATCGAACTGCGACTGACGGAGGAGTGGCCCGCCCCTTTTATTTAATTTGCCCCCCGCGAATCTATGTTATTCGGTCGCACATGATGTGAATCGGCGATCAAAGGAAAATCATATTTAAATTTCACTCGCGATAGCCTTCACGGGTGCGAGAGGTGTTCCCCAATGCTTTGTCTGTCATAGCGCAAATGGTACACCATGGCATGCGTACGGGAAACGGAACTTGTCCATGTTGGTATGTGCTTAGGCGTCACATGGTTTTGTATGCTAATTTCTAGTGTGAACACGCGACCGGCTTATTATCGGCACTGTTATCTCGTATAACGAATATCTTGATGAAAACTGGAATTTTTTACTTTTATGTGTTTTTTTGGAGGGTGCGGTGAAAGAATACGTCTGTAGTGAGAATCAAGAGTAAGCGATTATAACGCGACAAATCCACTTGAGTTAATATCTCAATATTTAAGGATATATAGGAAATAGACGGAAAGGAGAAATTTTTAATTTCAAATAACTTAAAACCCTTTAAATCCCTAAAATTTCAAGTCAAAGTATTTCATTTTCAACAAAACAGATGAAGTTTTATCCAAATAGATTAATTTTCAACAAAAGAGTTGAATTTTCAACCAAGAAAAGTTTCTCAGATAATAAAGAAAAAAATGTCATGCAAAATGTTCAATTTTTAAGCCAAAAAGATGAATGTGCAACCAAAATACATCAATTTGTGACCAAGAAGATTAATTTTCTACTAAAAAAGATGAATTATTCACAAAATACATACGTTTTCAACCAAAAATAGAACAGTTAAGTTTTCTACAAAAAAAAGATGAATTTTTAAATTGAATGATGAATTTTCAACCATAAAAATGACATCTTAACCAAGGACATTAATTATTTACTAAAAATTACAAATTTTCAATAAAATATATGAATTTTCAACCAAAGAGATAATTTTTCAAAAAAACACTTAATTTTTCCATTAAGAAAGACACATTTTCAACAAAAAAAACGTGTAATAATTGATATTTCAACCAATCATTTTGATTAAAAAGTCAATTTTTTATCAAAAAGATTAATTTTCAACAAAATACATCAATTTTGTACCAAAAAGATGAACTTTGAAAGTAAATGATGAATCCTCAATAAAAAAACTGAATTTTAAACAAAGCAGTTCCATTTTCAACCAAAAGAGATGAATTTTGAACAAAATTCATATATTATCAACCAAATAGTTGAATTTTAACTAAAAAATATAAATTTTCGAGCAAAAAAACTAGCTTTCTACAAAATAGTTAAATTTTCAACCAAAAAAAAATAATTTTGACCAAAATGTATGAAGTTTTAACGAAACGGTTGAATTTTCAACCAAAAAGACGAATTTTCAGCATAATGTTTTTTAATTTTCAACTGGAATAATGAATGAATAAATTAATCAATAATTAATGAATTTATAACAACGTAGTTCCACTAATAAAGTTTTTGAATTTTCATTCGAAAAAGGTGAATTTTCATCGAAAAATGTAATAGTTGATACTTCTACCAAATGAGATTTTAATTTTAAACAGGACAAATCAAATTCACCCTGAAGAGACGAATTTCCAACAGAATACACCAATTTTCAACTAAATAGTTGAATTTTTAAACAAAAAGATTCATTGGAACACAAAAGTTGAACCCTCAACTAAAGCCAAACCATTTTGAGCCAAAAAATGGCATTTTTGACCAAAAAGAATAATTTTCAACCAAATATAGAATAGTTAATTTTTCAGTTAAAAAAATTAAAAATAAACTAAAAAGATGAGTTTTCAACAAAATTCATAAATTTAAAACCAAATACTTAAATTTTCAATAAAAAAATACATTTTCAACAACAAAAATACGAGTTTTTTAAAATAAAATATTTAAATTTTCAAGTAAAATGATGAATCTTCAACAAAAAACATGAATTTATAATAAAGTAGTACCATTTTAACTAAGTTTTTGAATTTTCAATCGAAGAAGGTGAATTCTCATCGAAAACTGTAATAGTTGATATATCTACCAAAAAAGATTTAAATTTTAGACATAAATTGAATTCACCCGAAAGAGACGAATTTTCAACAGAATACACAAATTTCAACCAAATAGTTGAATTTTTAAACCAAAAGATTAATTGGAACAAAATAGTTGAACCCTCAACTAAAGCCAAATAATTTTCAGCCAAAGATTTGAATTTTTGACAAAAAAGATTAATTTCTACCGAAAAGATGAATTTTCAATAAAATACTCAAATTTTCAACCAAAAAGAACAATTTTTAACCAAAAATAGAATAGTTAATTTTTCAGTTGAAAAAATTAATCTTCATCCAAGAAGATGAGTTTTTAACAAAATTCATGAACTTTGAACCAAATATTTGAATTTTCAATTAAAAAAAGATACATTCTAATCAACAAAAAAGAGAGTTTTTCAACAAAATATTTAAATTTTCAACTAAAATGATGAATCTTCAATAGAAAAATGAGTTAATAACAGAGTGTTTCCACTTTTAACTAAGTACTGGAATTCTCAATCAAAAAAGGTGAATTCTCAACGAAAGTGGTAATAGTTGATATTTCTACCAAAAAAGATTTTAATTTTAAACATCACAAATTGAACTCACACAAAAGAGACGAATTTTCAACAGAATACACAAATTTTCAACCCTCGACAGAAGCCAAATAATTTTGAGCCAAAGATTTGCATTTTTGACCAAAAAGACTATTTTTCCATCGAAAAGATGAATTTTTTGCAAAGTACATAAATTTTTAACCAAAAAGAATAATTTTCAATCAAAAATAGAATATTTAATTCTTCATTTCAAAAAATTAATTTTCAACCAAAAAATAAGTTTCCAAAAGAATACATAAATTTTAAAACAGATACTTAAATTTTCAATTAAAAAAGATATATTTCCAAAAACAAAAAGATGAATTTTCAAATTGGCATTTGACGCATGCATCAAATGTCAATGTGTACTTGTCGATTATAATTTCTATTTCAGAAAAAACTGATGAGGGCCCTGTCAGGCTCTAGTGAGGAATACCATGCCAGAATTTCGAGTCTACGAAAAACTGGTGGGGGCCCTATCAGGCTCAAGTGAATAATTTCTTGCTTTGCATAGGTATCGAAAATCTACCCAGATGGATGTTGAATAAAAATATACTGAACTAAGATTAGAAATAAATATTCAAACTTCTGATACACTAAAAAAAAGTCAACAAGTTTACAACATTCATTTGTTCAATTCTTGTTATGTTTGAGAGTTTAGTAATATCAAGCTAAAGTTCATTGTTTGTAGACGAATGCAATTTATTTATTTTTTTAAAAATAATTTTTCTTCAGGTAACAGCAGGTTTCAAAAGTTATGTTGTAAAATAAGACAAATTAACTGAAGTTTTCTATTTTTACTAATTTCTTTCATTATATTTTAATATCGATAAACTCGTTCCCTTTTATTTATGCTTTATTATGTTCTAACAAGGTCTTGCAAAATAGTAATAATTAATTTCTTTACTCTATGGGATCTCTCACTGGATAAATATGTTTCCGAAAATAGCCTTATGATGCTTTTCGAATATTCAAATTCAACTACTATACTCGTATTTTGAATTGCCGCCTGAATGCTGCGCGCCACAAACGACGCGCATCGACTGTCGCCATGATAGATGTAAGTTTTCTGCCAGCCTGCCACACGGTCACTTGTCCAGAAAATACAAAAATCTTTAACATTTGACTAATTATTTATTAAAGTTTTGACCTTCGATGCATATCAGGAATATAAAAATATATCATAAGTTTGTAAAATTGGATGCATCAAATTGTTGAATGCTGAAAAATAGTAGTAAAATTGTGTAGTTAGTTTTAAGTCTTAACCTCTAATCGTTAATGTTCCGTAGAAAATATAGTGCAAAAGTAAATTTCTAAACATCACTTTGAAGAGTTTCACGTACTTTAAGTGTGCAAATATGAAAAATGTGGTTCTTTAAATAATGTTGGAATGTTGAAGATTCGGATGTAATGTGGAAATTCTATCTATGCTTTACAGGACATTCATCTTACTGCATACTATTTGGAGTTTGCAGACCTACTTATAATAGATTTACTTATACTTGTTAGGATTTACATGTGATTAGACAATTACTAATAATATGTCGATCTAATCTAGTTTAAGTGAACAAATACCTTCATAGGAGTCCCGTAGAGGCCCTCCTTTTTAGTTGGGTTGTGGAAGGGTGACACCCATTAGAACACTATCAGAAAGTCTAGTAAGGCCCACATCAACAAAAGCGTTGCGTTATCCATGGGGCCCGAATAATTTTCCTCACTAGAGCCTGATCAGAAATAGGGAAAACTTATCAGAGCCCCACTAGATCCCTTTCGAAATTTCTACACGGGCCTTTGTTCCGCGATAATAACACAAAAAATCCTGGGGTTTTACTTTCATCTTCAAGTTGGATCAAAGTGATTTGCAGCAGACTGATACGCAGTTGATCAAAATGATCCACATTTGGTATCAACAATATAATTGAGAAGTGAACATTGAAATTTGATGCATGTATCAAACATCAATGTTCACCTTATAAACACCTTATAGGACCTTAGTGATCATCCACAAATTACGTAACGTATTTTTCTAAAATTTTCACCCCCTCCAACCTATGTAAGATACCGTAAGATTTGCTCTGACTCCCCCTCTCCCACCCTTCCCAAAAATAATCTTACTAAGATTTTATAAATTTAAGAAACGAACATACATATAAATTGCGTTCATTAAATAAACGTAGGACCTTAATAAAGTTGGTTTCAGAAGATAAAATTTTTTAGTTTTGTAACATAATATTTGCAAGGAATCAAAAATGAACTTCAATATTTATGTAAAATATGATTCTTAGGTGTATAGATTATCAAAATTCATATTTATTTATCGCAGACTTCACAGTATTTCTCCTATTCCCCTCCTTTCCACTTTTTCACGTTTTCAACTTAGATGCGAAGAGAAATAATAGAATCCAATTCGAAAATCCAACAATTTTGGTTAAAAATTCATCTCTCTTAGTAGAAATTTCATCCTTTTTGGTTGCAAATGCAACTGTTTGGTAGAAAATTAATCTGTTTCGGTTGAGTATTTCACTATTTTATTGAATCTTCGCCTTTCTTGCTTGAAAATTCAATTATTTGGTAGAAATTTAAACTACTTTATTGAATTTTTTTTTTGCTGGAGATTCATCATTTTAATTGAAAGTTCATTTCATTGTTGGTAAATTCGTTTGTTTTCGAAAATGTATCTTTTATAGTGAAAAGTTACAATATTTAATTAAAAATTCATGTATTTTGTTGAAAATTCGTCATTTTGGTAGAAATATAATCTTATTAGTTGAAAATTCAACTATTTGCTTGAAAATTTAAATATTTTGTTGAGAATTTGCCTTTCTAGCAGAAATATAATCTTCTTGGCTGAAAATTTGTCTATCTGCTTAAAAACTTATGTATTTTGTTTGAAATTCGTCTTTTTTGGTAGAAAATTCATCCTCTTGGCTGAAAATTCAACTGTTCGATTGAAAATTCCTTTTTTTTCTGTTGAAATATCGACTGTTACAGTTTTCGTTGAGATCTTATCTTTTTTGTTTGAAAATTGAACTGCTTGGTTGAAAGTGAAATTACTTGGTTAAAATTCATTTTTTTTGGTTGAAAATTTATCAATCGAGCTGAACTTTCATTCTTTTGATTAAAAATTTAACTGTTTTGTGGGACATTATTATTTTTTTGGATGAAAAAGTTGATTTTTTTGTTTAAAATTCAACTATTTTGTTTAAAATTGGTGTATTTTGTTAAAAATACGTCTCTTTTGGCAGAAATATAATCTTCTTGGTTGAAAATTCAACTATTTGGTTGAAAATTTATTTGTTTTGTCGAAAAATCATCTTTTTCGGTAGAAACTTAATCTTTCTGGTTAAAAATGCAAGTGTGGTAGAAAATTAATCTGTTTTCATTATGGACTCAGTTATTTTGTTGAAAATTTGTCTTTTCTGGTTAAAAATTCACTTTCTTCTTTAAAGTTTCATCTGTTTCAGTCACGTATTCAGCTATTTTGTTGAAAATTCAACTATTTTGCTGAAAATGTATTTTTTTTGTTTAAAATTCATCTCTTTTGGTTAAAAGTGAAACTATTTTGCTGAAAATTCATTTTCTCGCTTGAAGATTCATTATTTAATTTGAAAATTCATCTTTTCGGCTGAAAATTTGATTATTTCATAGAAAACTCGTTTTTTTGTGGTTGAAAATTAATTTTTTAACTGAAAATATAACTATTGTATTTTTTGTTGAAAATAAATCTTTTTTTGTTGAAAATTTAACTGTTTTGTTGAAAATTTATGTATTTTGTTGTAAATTTATCTTTTTGGTTTGAAAATTCAACATTTTAGATGGAATTTTTTTGTCTCTATTGATTGAAAAATCTTTCCTGGTTGAAAATTCAACACTTTTGTTAAAAATTCGTGTTTTTTGGTTGAATTCAACTATTTAATCAAAAATTCATGTATTTTGTTGAAAATTCGTCTATTTCGGTAGAAAATTAATCTTCTTGGTGGAAAATTCCTCTTTTTGGTTGAAAATTCATCTATTTTGTTCAAAAACAAAATACTTTTTCTTGAAATTTCAGAAATTTGAGGCGTTTTAAGTTGATTCAAGTAAAAAATTCACTTTTTCTGTCTGTTTGAAAAAAAACGCGACTGTCGGTTGCTAAGATCGTGAAGTTGGGCTCCTCGATATTTTGATTTACTAGTTCGGATCATTTTGACATTAAATGGAAGATTGAATTGAGCTGCAGCACTTTTGATACCTCAGGACTTTCTGTGAGGTCCCCGAAATTTTTTGAACGGATAGTGTACAGAATGATCTCCTGATTTCGACGGTATGAAGTGATTTCCCGAATTCGTGGCCATTCTCTAGATATTGTTAATTAGACATTTTTGTTACAAATCATGTTGTATCTCCTTAAGTTGTAAACATTTCAACAAATTTTTTTTTTTGAAACCGTTGGGTGTTATTGAAATCAACAATTTTTGACATGTGCAATTTTTTATCTGCCTGACAGTTTTCGCGAAAAACGCAGAAAATTTTATAATAAAACTCGATTCTTATGCATTGCTCATGAATGTTTTGCAGGTTCGTTTCCAGAATTAATTAGATTATGATAACACGCATAAAACTTCTTTTGCGCATTTTTGCATCTGTTTTGCCACAACAAAATCATGACCGCCTATATGCACATTGAAATCTTAACGTTTGAGGAAGTTTCCTCTATTTTTCTTTGAAGAAGAATCATTAAGATTCGACAATTATTTGAACTAAATTAATTAAATCCTCAAAGTCAAAATTTTCTAAAACATTCCTTATTGGTTTGGTTGAAAATCAATCTGTTTTGCTCGAGAACTCAACTATTTTTTTAAATTCGTCTTTTTTGGTAGAATCCAAATGTTTTTGAATGAATCTTTTTTTGGGTGAAAATTTAAGGACTTGTTTGAAAAATCTTCTTTTTCTCGACTTTCCACTTAAATGCAAACTGAATTAATAGAACATAATAAGAAAATCCAACTATTTTTGGTGGTAAAGTTAATTTTTTGATTCTGTTTCGTGGAAAAGTCTACAACTATATTTTTTGTTCAGATTTCACCTTTTTTCTTTAACATTTTTATTATTTGTTTGAAAATTTAATTATTTTGTTAAATATTTGCTTTTTGATTAATAATTAATCTGTTTTAGATGAAAATTCATGCATTTCATTGAAAATTTGTTTTTTCTTGTGGTTGAAAATTAATTTTTAACTGAAAATTCAACTATTTCAGTTAAAGATTCATCACTTCAGTTGAAATAATACCTCTTCGTTTAAAAGCTTAATATTTTGTTAAGATATTAATTCTTTATATAAGCTTATATAAGCTTTTTTTTGTTTAAAATTAATGTTTGTAACTGAAAATTAACCTACTCCATTTTTTGTAAGAGACATATCTTTTTTAGTTGAAAATTCAATTATTTGAAAATCCAAATAGTTTCGTCGGAAAGTTAATTTTTTTTGGTTGTAGAGACTACTGTTTTGTTGAAAGATCTTCTTTCTGGGTAGAAAATTCAACTATTTGGGTAAAAACTTCAACTATGTCTTTGAAAATGAACTTTCTTGTAAAAAGTTCCTATTTGCGGATTGAAAATTCAACTGTTTTATAGAAAATTTGTTTTTCTTTCCTTGAATATTGAACAATTTGGTTGAAATTGTTCTCTTAATCGACTGATAAATCTTTTTTGGATTAAAATTCAACTTTTTATTGAAATTCAACTTTTTGATTTAAAAATTCATTTCTCACGATAGAATTTTCGTGTGCTTTGGGCAAAAATGCAACTGTTTGGTTAAAATATAAACTATTCAGTTGAAAATTGATTTTTTTTTTAGATGAAAATTTATATATTTTGTTCAAAATTCGTCTTTTCAGTAGAAAATTAATCTTCTTGGTTAAAAATTTACCTCTTTTAGATGAAAATTCATGTATTTTATTGAAAATTTGTGTTTTTTTGTTGTTAAGAATTAATTTTGTTTTACTTAAAATTAACCTATTTCATTTTTTGTAAAAGACATAACTTTTTTCAGTTGAAAATTCAATTATTAGGTTAAAATTTATGTATTTTGTTAAAACTTCATATTTTCTGGTAGAAAATTAATCTTCTCGATTCACATATATTTATCTCTATGCTCGTAAAATTAACTAATTAGTTGAAACTTCTACTATTTTGTTGAAAATTCCTCTTTTTGGTATAGAAACTTAATCTTCTTGATTGAAAATTCATCTTTTTGTTTGAAAGTCCAAATAGTTTTGTTGGAAAGTTAAATCTTTTTGGTTGAAAAGACTACTGTTTTGTTGAAAGATCGTCTTTCTGGGTTGAAAATTCATCTATTTGGGTAAAAACTTCAACTATATCCTTGAAAATGAACTTTTTTGTAGAAATATTTGCGGATTGTAAATTCAACTGTTTTGTAGAAATTCTTGTTTTGGCTTAAATATTGAACAATTTGGTTGAATTTTTTTCTTCATCGACTGATAAATATATTTTGGACTAAAATTCAACTCTTTATTGAAATTCAACTGTTTGGTTGAAATATAAAGTATTCGGTTGAAAATTGATTTTTTTTTAGATGAAAATTTATGTATTTTGTTTATAATTAGTCTTTTTTGATAGAAAATAATTCTTCTTGGTTAAGAATTAATCTCTCTTAGATGAATATTCATGTATTTTGCTCAGAAATTTTTGTTGCTGCTAAAAATTAATTTTTTTAACTGAAAATTAATCTACTCCATTTTTTGTAAAAGTCATAACTTTTTAGTTGAAAATTCAATTATTTGGTTGAAAATTCATGTATTTTGTTGAAACTTCGTCTTTTTCGATAGAAAATTAATCTTCTCGGTTTAAATTCATCTCTTCGCTGGAAAATTTAACTAATTAGTTGAAATTTCTACTATTTGGTTGAAAATAAATGTATTTTGTTGAAAATTCATCTTTTTGTTTAAAAGTCCAAACAGTTTTGTTGGAAAGTTAATTCTTTTTGGTTGAAAAGACTACTGTTTTGTTGAAAGATCGTCTTTTCAGGTTAAAAATTCAATTATTTGGGTAAAAACTTCAACTATGTCTTCAAAAATGAACTTTCTTGTCGAACATTCCTATTTGCGAATTGAATATTTGACTGTTTTATGGAAATTTTTTTTTTTTTTTCAGCTTGAAAATTGAACAATTCGATTGAAATTCTTCTTCGTTATCGACTGATAAATCTTTCGTGGATTAAAATTTAGCTCTTTGTTGAAATTCAACTTTTTGGTTTAAGAATTTATTTCTTATGGTAGAATTATTTTCGTATGCTTTGGGTGAAAATGCAACTGTTTGCTTGAAATACGAGTATAAACTATTCAGTTGAAAATTGAGTTTTTTAGATGAAAATGTATGTGTTTTGTTGAAAATTTGTCCTTTTTCGTAGAAAATTAATCTTCTTTTTTGAAAATTAAAGCTTTTGGTTAGAAATTTAACTACGGGGCTTACTATATTATCCGCACCATTATCTCGTACAACAAATATCATTCCATTACCCTCCAAAAGTTTCCCAGATTTCCAAAAGCTGCAAGCATTTTCATAAATTTCCGAAAGTTTCAAACATTCTCAAACATTTGTATCAAATTTCAAAAAATCCCATACGTTTCTGAAAGTTTTAAAAAATTTCCACAAGTCTTGTCAGTCTTACAGTCTACAAGTCTGACATGCATATAAAATATTTTGTGTGACACGAATATGGTTTCCTCGCATTCTTTGCGTATTTTTGAGCAGCAAAGTAGGTCTTTCTTGGTGGTGGGGTACTTTACCGGCCTAGGCTGACAAAGTGCACTGTGTGGGCATATGCGCATGCGAATTCATTACTTAGCCGCACGCGCACTGTTCTGCTCGGTACTTGTCCCTTTAAACTAACCTCAAAGGTGAGGCGTAAGTTAACGAGAAAATTCGAAAACCATACTCATTACATAAAATATCACGTGTATTAAGGAGGCGAAGTCCTTAAACTTTAGAGTCCTTTACTATACTATTTATTTAAAATTATGTTTTTAGAATACTCTCATGAAAATGGCGCTTTTTCACGCTAATACGACCTTGATCAAAAAGTTTTAGGACTCGACACCGTGTGGCGCTCTCGTTCGGCCGATTTCAATTCTTCTTTTTTTGTTGTGTTGGTAGAAGTGTCATTGACGTT
>JAUMHM010000016.1:25749912-25761234 GCA_032362435.1 Melikaiella ostensackeni | reverse complement strand
GTGGAAACTTGAAATTTCCCAATAGTACAATGCATTCTCGCCAATATTAGTAAAAACTCTAAATTCAATGTATGTTTTAAAAAAATGTTCAGCGTTGTATTATTCTGTCAAGTAAATATTTTATTTAATAAACAAAGCTTCATTTTAATGTGCTGTGTACATTCTTGCACCTATCCCAAAAATCCTCAAAACATACTTATTTTCCTGAAAAAAAAATTTCTTAATACTATACATCTGGTAAATTTTACCAGAAAACTAGTTGAATTGCTTAAAAACGGGGGTGTAAGCCTAACTTAATGTTTGCTTACTTTTACTAGACAGCAAGTTAGCCCTACCAACCACGTAAATGTTGGCCGTACTAGATGTCTGGTAACGTATACCACATGTCTTGTAATTCTAACTAGACAAAGTTTAACTAGACTGTCTGGCGCGTTTAATTAGACAGTGTGTTGGTTTATATTTTACTAGACTGTATAGTAGGGCCAACCAGAATCCTTGTAACCTTAACTAGACCTTTTTCTCCGAGGAGAGGACCAAAAAGCAAATCGGATTGGTATTATGTCCATTATCCCTATTGATGTTATCAGGGTGTTTAAAGATTACAATTGCTTCTCTATGTTTCCTTGGAAAAATATTGTATGTATTTGCGATGACGGTTGTTTTGTCAAATAAAATGCTATGTCCTGTTTCAATATGATGCTCAACTAGTGTTGATCGCGTGAAATGTTTTAGCCTGACTTTACTCTCATGTTCTTTTACACGTTGGCTCACCGCTCTCTCGGTTTCTCTAATATAGACTTTGCCACAAGAGCAAGGGATTTTATATACTCCCGGATCACTGAAAGGTGCTTTTTTATCTTTAGGGTTATTTAGAAGTTGTCCTATTTTCACAGGCGGTTTAAATATGGTTTGGAAGTTGTGTTCGTTGAGAATTCTTCCTACTTGTTCTGTGATACCTTAGATGTAGGGTAGGATGGTGGTCGTTCTTCTCTCTTTTTCTTTAGTAGGCTGTGTTGACTTGTTTTTCTGAGTATATTTTCTTATTGCTTTATCATTTTTTTTGTTTGTGTAATCGTTTTGTATTAGGATTTGCTTAATGTTTTGTAATTCCTTTTATAAGTTATCTTTGTCTGTTATGGAGACAGGTCTGTATTATATTTCTAGCTTATTAAATAGCGCACGAAAAGCATCCAATGAGACGCTATGCGTGACGTATGCGCAGAAGCGCGTGAAGTCTGCGTTGGTAGCAGTGGTTCAAACGGCTCTGACGCTTTACATCATAGAAGTTCTTGGAACAGACTCACGGTCCTCGGAGGCCATACCCGAGACGGTCGCTAAATTGAGGTTTCAGTGTACACTTAATTAATATTATGCATTCTTACTGGAAATGGTTCAGACGGCCCTGACTGCTTACGTCGAAGAGATCCTTGGAAGAGCCTCACGGTCATCGCAAGCCATACCCAAAACCCGACATAAATCCAGGGTTGAGTGTATTATTACTACATTCCTTCATATATTATTCCTTTCTTTTATTATTATATCTATATCTTGTTCTAAGAACATTATACTTGTTACAAAATGGCCTTTATCACCAACTTGATACGCAATATATTATTGCAGTATGACAAGAGTTTTCGAACAAAGGATCTTTTGTTCTGTGTCGTAGTCTTATACAAATATGTAATTGAACTAATAATGTCATATGACAAAATTATATTAATGCATGCTCGCAGCTTAAACAAATATTCCAGCCATACTAACTCCACCTGTTACGTGACATATATTACGCCTTCAGAGTCGAGAAAAAAAGATTTATGAAATGCAAATATCTCAAAGAACAAAACGATTCAATTCGTGGTTGAAAATGTATAATTGTATATCGTAATGTAGAATGACTGTGACAGTGTTAGCCTCTAGCCTGTATATATACTTAAACATCTTGTAGAAAATTCATTAGTGAAACTGTGAAATTCTGCATAAGTCGGTTTTCTCAGTTTGAAGAAAATGCAGATCCTTCTTGGGGCACTATTCTTCATTATAGCAGTTTTCCCTAACTTTATTGGTAAATATAATAATATCATATATTTTTTATCGTATTTTTAGTCATTTATGACTGTAGTTCACTTTCTAATTTCTAAACGAAGGGCAACTAATATTTCAAAACTATACTAAAAACTACTTTCGAAATTATTTGAAATCTCACGATCCCAGAAGCTCCGAAAATTGGACACAGTGGACTTCAAACAATAATCTGAAATGAATATTGAAATGAAGGCAAATCTCAATTTAAAAAAATTAAAATTAAAGAGAATAGTGATTCGGAAGAAGAATCACGCCCAATGTTAATTCTGAAAAATAGATTATAAAACATAGTAATTCAGCTTCTTCAGTTCAAGATGTGAAAAAATCTGTTGGGTTTTATTCAAATCCTAAGAACATTTGTGTATTTATTTGTGTGTGTACAATGGAAGATAGTATTAAAAAGACTTGAACTTTGCACTTTAAAATTACTATTTTGTACCCTTTTCTTGAAGAAAGTTCTGTAAGTAAACTGCACTGTAAAAACTAGAGTATTTTTTACGATCTCATTTTTTGCAGGTATTATTTTAGACTCGAGGTATTCTGTTTAAAAGACAATAGGAAAAACTTCATGCTATTATTTTCAATGTAAAATAAATGCCTCTGGGAACCCACCAGTTGTATCATTTTAAGACTGAAGTGAATGAATTTAGTGCGACTCGAGACAGTTTTTTTCTGAGTCTTATTTTGATACCTGAAATGAGCCCTGAAATATTACTTCCTTTTTACAGTGTGAAACCGTAGATCTTGAAAAAAAAGAATGTTTTGAGTTCTAAACACATTTTTTTTTAAATCACCACTTTCCGAGAAAAATGAGGCAGAGTTTTTGTTATATGTTCCTTCGGCTCTCATTTTCGACCTGCATACTTTTAGCCGTTTTGGAAACTCAAATATTTTATTCATTTCGTAAAACATAAACTTTATAATAATATATTATGCACCTAGGGATGAGAGCAGCCGTTTTCTCCGCTTCATCCCGTGATGCATACGATATTTTCTTCAACGCATGGTGGAAAATCGCGGATTCGATTCATATGAAGCGGGCCGGACATTGCTGATAGTTGAAAAGAATAGTTAGTTGAAAAGAACTGAGAAAGAAAACCTTAACAGGGGAAAAAGCTCGTGACGGATGGAAAACAACTCGTACGTGCTGCCTCCGACAGAGAATCTTTTAGTCTTTACGGCGGCATACAATATTCTCATTAGGCCATACAAATCTGAGATGGCGAACATTTGGGGGAATAACATTGTTTTCCAATGCTCCTGTTTGTACGTGGATTTGTAGGTTTTCATAATTCTTTCCTTTTTTTCGAGATGCAGAGTATGAAAATACAAAATTTTGGAAGCCAGTACATTTTATGATGCTATTTATTTATTTGTTACTGGTTATGATTAGCGGTTGTAATATTCATGCAAATGCGAACTGTCCGCGAAATTACAACCCTGATGCAAATAGTTCTATATGACTTTTCACGAATAATTTTACAAATTTGCATGACATTTTTTAGAAATTTGAATGCAAAATTTCACGGATCTTAAATGCATTTCGAACACAAAGTATTTGTAGTACGCGGAAGTAACAAATCCAAAACTTCCGTAGAATTTTTGGAGTCGTACATTTTCGTAATTTGTCGTAGCAAAATAAAATTCTTCATAAATGTTTGTAGAGATCTGCCAGTGACTTACATCAAAGTGGAAAAAATCTAATCTTACAAAGGTTCGATGAATTCACCGGATTTCACACGAATTTTGTAATTCTGCGGGAAGGTCACAGTTCGCACTTGCATTAAAAGAAAACTTCACTCGCAGTACAAAATTCGCTCTAACCTCAAAAAGTTGTCATTGCATTTTACATCAGAAATTGGATTTTACAATAAAAATCGTAACAAATTCCATGCTTATTGGGAATATTACTTAATGTTAATGCTGGTAATAACAAGTAACCAATAAGTAATAATACTATAATGTTATACTATAACCTCACACCTCACACACAGAATCAGAAAAATATCATTGAACTCCTTGCTCTTCGCCTTTACCACAAAACCAGCAATATAACATTTATAGGCTTCCAAACTTCAATCAGCTTTTATATGCCTTTATTTGATTAGTCACGTAAAAACTGGCGTAAAATAAAATATGCCACTATATCCATTATAGTGATCGACGGTACTGCATTCACATTCTCAATAAAATATTTGTATTACAGAGCATACGGATCACAATTTTCGATTTTTTTCGAATGTTTTGATGTATCGGTTCTTTACACTTCCCAACAACTTTACGAAATACTAACACTGAAATTCGAAAAAACACAAATATAAAAAAAACTCCAACAGCACGTGCAAGTTATAGGGCTGTACAGGCAATGTTATTCCCCCAAAGGTCGGTGAGACCGCGTCACGTCACAAGTGAAAATACTCTATGGTTCTGGCGGCATGCCGTAACGACTACAAGATTCTTCGTCGGAGGCAGCACGTCCGAGCTTTTTCCCTCTATCAGGAGTTTTCTTCTCAGTTTTTTTTGCCCGGTCAATAAACAACAAAGTCCAGCCCGACTTACATGCTCGAAAACCAGCGGTTTTTACCAAGTTTTTGAACAAGATCACCTTATTGACAACCTTCCTTTGCATAATATGCATATTAAATAAATACAAGATTTATCTACATTAGAAACTTTTTCCCGATATTTCAGTTTGCTTCGACTGGACAGGTGTCACCTTGAGAAAGGCTTCTGCAAGAGACATAAAGGATCTTCGAAGGGATCCCCATTTCTTAGCCGAACGCCCTATGACTCTTCTAGTAAAGGATGGAATGATATTTGGATGGCGCGACCAAAAAAATATAGCTCGTGCACTATATGACGATAGAGATGGCCCCCTTAAATACACTCGGATTGGAAAAAGTGTAAAGGATAAAAATCAGTTTATTTCAATTACAAATGACAGATCGAGGGAATTAGGCATAGGCCTTACACTGCCAGTGCATCTTCGAAGGGAGTATGAAGAAAGCAACTGGTGTTGCGGGCTCGGAAGACAACCATACTAATATAGTTACGTCTAATGGTCAATTTTGTGCATTTAGAGTTTGAATCCAACTGTAGCCAAAAAAGTAAATTGCGTATCAAGGGCCACGCCCATGATGCATGCGATACTTTTTGTCCGAACCCCCATTGAAAATTCAAATTTTCATGCATGAGATCAGGTGCGGGACGCAGATAACTAGTGCTATAAAACACTCTGAATCTTTGACACTGACTTTTCGCCAATAACGTGAAATTGTCTACAGATATGATACCGACCTAGTTGTTTGTCTTTTCGACTTGATTTGGACTCACATTTCCTTCTATCATGTGCAGTTGTCACCGACCTGAAATTGGTCACATTTCGCCTGCTTCACATGCACGAAAAGTTACGTTTTCAAGGGGAGTTGGACAAAAAATTATATTTCGTAATGAGGAAAATATATCATTCAAGCAAATGAATATATAAAAAATATCTGCTTTTATTTCTTGCCCTATTGATGCAACTTCAATTCTATCAAACCATACAGTTTCACTCGAAAAGGAGACATTTATAGAATTTCACTCAATTTTTTATTAAATTGACGGATATGAATCTATCTCGCACTTTTTATTCTACCGCACTGAAATTTAGTTTTTTGATTGCCCTGTCGTAAAGCGTATCAGTGACAATTTCTTGCTACCCTTGAGCTCTACTCGTATTCTTCCAACGAAAATAACTGGCGAATATAATTACTCATACAAATTACGTATACTGACTGATTCAATGTTTCCCAAGTGCGTTTTGTTTAGAGGTATACGAGAATCTTATGTTTGCGAGTTCTTTTTGAGTATGATTATATATAGGGTATCGTTTTCCTATAAAATAGTCAAGATAGAAACAATGGTATCGTATATTTCAGTCTTGAAATGTAAAATTAAAAATGAAACTAAAAATTAAATATTAAATATTACGGTTTAAATGACTAGATTAGAAGAAACAGAACGAAAATAATATTTTTATCTCGACCACTTCATGGGGAAAAGGTAGCTAACACGTACAATCGTGCACAAAAATTTTTATATTATCCAAAAACAGTAAGAATTTCTGAAAAATTCTGCAAAGATAAAGTGATAAAAGATGAAAATATTTATGAAAAATATATAGGAAATTCCAATGTAAACGATACCCAACATAAAGTAGAAAGTAAAAGTAGAATTTTTTTTCTAAATATATAATAGTCGGGTGAAATCAGGTACTTTTTCGAATTTAGCCCGAACGCGAAATCAAAAAGCAAAAAAATAGTGTTGTCCATCAGTTATCTTCGTTGAACCTCAAACTATGAAAAAATGGTAATAGTGTCTGGAAAAAAATGTTTGGTTAGGAGCAATAATATGGTTTTTGGAAAATTGCTTATTCTTGTAAAAATATGCAAACAAAAAAATTTGTTTAATCCATCAACATCATTTTCTCCTATTTTAAGGTTCACTATAGACAACTGACTGTCAGTGCATTTGTTTTTGCTTTCTGATTGGGCGTAGAAGCCAAATGAAAAAAAGTTGGTGATAGAAAGCATTAAGGCACCGTGCAGTGACAAAACATTTTATTTATTTTGTCAAGAAAGTACAAAAAATCATTAAATTTTGCTGCAAGCAATAATCTTTAGCAATAAACATTCATCCCTCCACCCCTTTCAGCTTTCTTGTACACCATCTTGTGGTCCACAACATCTTGAATATTACTGCAGTCATGTTGTCAGAACGCCAACTCTACCTTCCAGTCTTCTTCTTATAATTTTGTGGCATTTCACATCTAAAAAGAAGAAAAATTTTAGACCAATAAAAATAAACACCCGCTCCTCGTATGGTGAAAACTTCATAGTATAAAAAAAAATTCATACTTTTCTCGAATAGCGATAGTAACTTAATATTACAAAAAAAATGCATTTCTATTAGTTTTTTTCTATTTATTTTTTAATCATATTCATTTATTTGCTTGTCTTTTTATATTTTGTAGAATTATAAACTTTCCTTTTGTTAGTTTAAACTTTCTCCTATTCCACGAAACCGGAGGTAAAAACTGATAGTACCCGGTTTTGCTCGCACCCGTGCAAAATAATAAAATTTGGCAGCTGGAAGTCACTGCTCACAAAATGTCGATCAATATTATTAAGGAAGACCCTCTAATATGTACAAAATTAAACATGAAAATTACAATGAAACACCGAAAAGTTGAAATTTGTCTCCACGGCGAAAAAACGTGCTCACATGTGCTCTATCCACATTGGAATGGTCATGGCGTCAGTATACAAGAAATACCTTGAGTTGGCTCCAGGAGACAGCACCTACCTTAAAAGTACCAGGTTTGATCCCCAACCCGGTTTTACCCGACTCCCCCCTATTCATTATTATTTTGAAATAGATGCAAAATGTCGAAAAATGGTGCAGCAATCTGCTGTAGTGCTTTTGAATAGAAAGAAATTTTGCCTGTAAGAATGTTGGATTTTCAGAAATCCAGTCGCCATTTTATAACAGATGGGAACTCAGATGAATAGATTGATGCGAAATATTACCGTAACATGAGGCAAAGCGGCGCGTGTGGGGTAAACCGTCTGACTCATAAATTTAATTTTTCCTTTTTATTTATCTCTTTTTCTAGATAACGAAATTAAATCGAATAATGTAAAAATTCTCAAGAGATTACTGCACCTCTTCAACAACATCAAAAGATATTACGAAACATTTTTTAGAATAAATATATTTTTTAATGATAAATAGTTTTATTGTATACACAGTCTTATCGCATGTAAACACAGTAATCTGACACAGCAATTTTAAAAATGACAAGACTCGCGACTTTGTCAGAGATTGCAAGGTTTTTCAAAACATGTTCATAAATTTCTTATATTTTTGAAGCCCCGTACATCGAATAAGGCAAAAATGGTGAGAGGATTACTTATCCTTTTCAATAATGCCGGCAGTGATAATAAACATTTTTTAATACGCATACGTTCTTTAAAGTTTTATAGATTTATTGTAAGCTACATTTTTTCGGAAAGATGCACCGAATTCCTTTGGCACGGTACACTAAATTATAATGGAAGGCTGCACAACTTCGACACAGAAGTTTTAAAAATCACCAAGCTCACGACTTTGGTAAAGATTGGGAATTTTTTAAAATAAAAGTTTATTCATTTTATATATTTTTTAAAGCTCGTGTATCGAACAATATGAAAATAATAAACAATATTACTTAAACTTTTTAGTAACTTCGGAAGATATTGAGAAACAGTTTTTAGTACGCATACATTTCTTAGAGGTATATAGTTTTATTGTATCCTAAATTTTAATGGAAGGCTGCACAGGACTTCGACACATGAATTTTAAAAATCCTCAATCTTACGACTTTGCTAGAGATTCGGAATTAAAAAAATACAAGTTCATCAATGTTTTTATTTTTGCAACCTCCTACATCGAATAACGTAAAAATAAGAGAAAAGATTACTTAAACTTTTCAAGAATTCCGGCAGAGGTTATGGAACATTTATTGGAGGACGTAAATCTTCTACACGTTAATAGTTTTATTGTGTACGAAATTTTATTTGATAGGTGCACAGAGCTCCGACACAGCAATATACTCGTAAATATGATCAAATTTCCGACTTTGGTATAGATTGGGAATCTTTTAAAATACAAGTTCATTCATTTTCTTATATTTTCAAAACCTCGTATGTGGAACAATGTTAAAATAATAAACAATAATTCTGAAACCTTCTAACAACATGGGAAGATATAAGGAAACATTTTCTAGTACCCATACATTTCAGACAGGTATATACTTTTATTGTACCCTAAATTATAATGGAAGGCTGCACAGAATTTCGACACAGAAGTTTTAAAAATCACCAAGCTTACGACTTTGGTGGAGATTGGCAATTTTTTTTAATACAAGTTTATTCATTTTTTAAATATTTTTCAAACCTCGTGTATCGATCAATATGAATATAATAAACAATATTACTAAAACTTTTCAATAACATCGGAAGTTATTGAGAAACAGTTTTTAGTACGCATGCATTTCTTAGAGGTACATAGTTTTATTGTCCCCTAAATTTTAATTAAATGCTGCACCGAACTTCGACACGGGAATTAAAAAAATCCCCAATGTCGTGAATCTCGCAGAGAATAGGAATTTCTACCAATAAAAGTTCATAAATATTTTGATTTTTGAAACCTCCTGTATCGAATAACGTAAAAATGAGAAAAAAGATTACTAAAACTTTTCAAGAATCGCGGCAGAGGTTATGAACCATTTTTCGGAATATGTGCATTTTTTAGGGATAAATAGTTTTATTGTATGCTAACTTTTATTGGAAAGATACACAGAACCCCGCAATAGCAATTTTGAAAATTATCAAGCTCCCGACTTTCGTAGAGATTAGGAATTAAAAAAAAACAAGCTCATAAATGTTTCGTATTTTTGAAACCTCATACATCAAATAATATACAAATTGAAAAAATATTACACAAAGAACACTCAATTTGCAAACTACGACCCTAACATGAAATGATGATAATTTTTTACAGATTCAATAAATCCACTGAAGAGGGCCACTATTGTGTGCCTAAACATTTGGTTAATAAAGCCCTAACGAAAAGTCTCGCAGTGATATATCCTTACTATCTTTAGAATGTTTTTTCAGATTTTAGAAATGGATCCTAATTTACTTGTTATGTTTAATATTTAGTTGAATTTTTAATTTAAATAATTAAATAATAAAAAAATAATTTAAAGATATTTTCAACGATAAGGAAGAAGTATTTCTTCATTCATATTTTCTGTTTAAATTAAAAGTGATCGTATTTTTTTTTATCAAGAAAGTTTATGGAAATCACTTGAAATGGAATTGCTTTGATTAGAGTTGTCATGTTTCTATCTTATAATATGTTATTGTATGTTTGAATAAATTGTTCAAACAAGTTATTATTGTTTATAGCAATTCTCTCTGAGAATAGAGTTAGAAAGTCGCGGTTTTTTTTCGAATTTTTCATCTCTTCAGCTAGAGCGTGGCAACAAATTATTATTGTTAACGAAAATAATTGTTTCAACGATTCATTATTATTTATGACAATATTACCTTTGAATAATGCTAGAAGGTTGCTGTTTTTTCTGAAATTTTCACTTCTTGTCCACTTTTCAATTAGAGTGAGGTAATAATTAATTCGAGTTGAAAAATATAATTGTTTGAACAATTTATTGTTATTTTTAATAATATTCTCTTTGAATTAAGATAAAAAGCATTAATTATTACCTCATTCCGTCTTTCTTCCTTCACCCTTTACGCTATTTTCCATGCCTCCTAACAGTCTCTTGAAATACTCAGTCCACTCGTCCATTCCGATTTCTTTATTTATATCCTTCCTTCTTCCTCTTTTCTTGCTTAGCACTTTGCATTCCTTTCCCTTCTTTACTGCTTTCTCGACCTCTTCCATGTACCTTCCTTGCTTTCTTTGTCTTATTTCACTCAACGTTCTTTCGTGGTCTCCTATTTTCTGTTAAGTTCCCATTTGCCCATTTCCCACCTTGTCCCTTTTTTTGCACCCTCCTTCATCCTGCCTATACTTTCCCCGCATTTATTGTCCCACAAACCTCTTCTACCCTTCTCTCCGTTTTCTTTCGGTCTCACTTCCTTCCTTACCTCATCAATTACTCTTCCAAGTTTTTCTAGCACCGTGTCTACTCCTTCCTTGTTCACGCTCCCTACCTCCTCGTTTTCCATTTTCTCTCTAAATTCTCTAAACTTATCTTCCCCCAACTACCTATTTTCAGTTTTCTTTCCAGAATTTCTTCCCTCCTCCCCCTGCCAGGATGTTATCTAATACGGTGTCTCATTTACCTGTGAACGTTATTTCTCCTTCCTCATTACCCTTGGTATTGCTATTACAGATAAACCATCCCTCCCCTCCTAACAGGTCCAGAACAGTTTTACCCCCCCGACCCACTTCCCTGTGATTCAAATTTCTCCTAAGCGTCCGCTTTCTCTATTCCATACCTCCCTCCTCCTAACTCTCCAGTCCAGGAATTAAAATCTTCCCTTATCAACACCGACTCCTTATTCCTTTCCTCAATTCATTTCTTTATTACTCTCCATCCTTCCTGATCTCCTTTCCTCCTATACACAAAACCAATAAACACCCTTTCGTTTCCTACATTTATTCTTCTCCTACTTGGGGGGGGGGGGG
>JAUMHM010000016.1:25719360-25749902 GCA_032362435.1 Melikaiella ostensackeni | reverse complement strand
CTCGTTCGCTCTTTCATCTTCTATCAGCTCCCTTCTAAACTCTAAAAGTATGCCACACATCTTCCTGACCCTCTCGTGTTCTTTCCTCGCTCCTTGCGTCGTCCACACATACGCCCTCGGCAACATTCGCTGCAAGCCCTCTCGGTCTTTTTTATCCGCCCATGTTTTACTCAGCATTACCCCGTCTTATTTTCGTACAGCGACCCAGAAACGTTTGCTCTTGTTTCTTAACCCAGACACATTCCTTAGAGACATATTCACTCCTCTCTTTTTGTCTTTCCCCTTTCCCATTCCTACTCTCAGTCTGTCTCCTCTAACCAAATCCCCATCTTCTTCTTCCTTCCCTCACTACCTTTCTCTACCCTTCTCTCTTGTCTTATTCCCTCTGCTCTCAGCTCTTTTCTCTCTTCGTTCCAGATCCATGCAATTAATCAAAATTTTCATCATCGAATAATGAGAAATTATACAGAGCAATATGTATAGTAATTAACAAATTTACTAATCAAATAATGATTTGAAACTGGAAGCGGGGAAGCAACATAACTTTGTAAGTTATAGTGGTGACGTTTGTAGTTTCGCTTCAATGGCTATACAGGTATGTCCTCGATTAAACATTTCCAACTTCCCAACTTATTCTCATCAAAAGCGGCAATTTTGTGCCTGGATTATTAAAATATTAACAGTGATAAAAATGGTGTTTTTTTTCTTAGATATACAGTATAGTGGTGTACCATACACGTATGCAACGTGGTCACGCAGGATCACTTTATTTGTTCATAAAAGATGAAGTTGCAAAATCATAGGTATTATTCAACCAGCTTATTTTGAATGAATATTTATGGTTTATTACATAGTATATTAAATGCATGTAAACTGTAAATTCCAAAATTGACAAAAAGTACGTTGAAATCTTATTTTATGGCGAAAATGTGTCCGGGAACGGTACATGCCAGGGGAGATTACACTTACAATAATATTAATTAAAAAAATATATTATAGAAATCCTTCATTTTATTTCTTTACATGAATCAACATTCATGAATAAGTAGATGAAATGACTATATTCTCTTCTATCTGTTTTGAAAGTTTTTAGAAACTTTAAATTGCTCTAAAACATGCCAGGGAAGATTACACGCCATATTTTTCTTAATTTAGAGAAAAAATAAATTAAATTTTCAAAACCTACAAGTGATTTTGTTTGAAGGTTACTAGGACACAAATGTTGTACTACAACTTATTTAGAATATGTTGCTTTTCTTAGAAATACAACGTGCCAGGGGAATTACATTAAAAAAGGCACGCGCCTGATTTTCGCGGAACGTGTCTTATATTATGCTTATTACACATTTTAGCATTGATGCAAATATTGTAATCTATGGAGTACGTCTTCACATTTATTCCTTTTCAAGCCAAAAAACATATTTTCGCAAAACAATTTTTCTGCAGTGTCTGAACTGTAAAGGTTCATCCGCAAATCAAAAAGTGGTTACAAAGTTCAATATTCTCAGAAGACTATGAAAACGTGTCTTCAATATCATTACATTAGACTATATACAAAATTAATCCAAGCTAAATTTGAATGATCAAAGTTGATAATTGCATCTTCAGTTACATGTGGAACCATCCGACCCATAGGTGGTTACAGCCAGGGGAGATTATATTTCGCACATTCGCGAATTTTTATATATAGAAAAAAATTATTTTTTAAAGTTTTACAAATGCTGCTAATAAAAGCCAACATACTGCTTTGAAAACACCTAGATACATCATATTAGTGTCTTTAATTAATAATATATTTAACGGTTACACAAATGTGCATATTTTATGATCATCAACCATATACTCAAATTCATGATCAAACAGCTTTTCACTTTCTCTGTTATTATTATTATTATTATTATTATTATTATTATTATTATTATTATTATTATTACACCATTAAGCCAAACGCCTTTCGGGGTAAGCGTAACTCGTTCGGTTCTAGCCTCATTATACTATCGGGGGTCAAGGAATTCAAATAGTAAGGGTAAGTAAGGTCGCTGAACAATCTCTCTAACTCTTGTGTTTCTGCAACTTCTTATTTCCCTTAGCTTCAGAGTCTCATTCACATACTCCAACCATTCTTTCTTCGTCTACTTCAGGGTACGCTACCACTCATTTCACCCAAATACACTTGATTCTTTAAACTTTTTCATTCATTGCCTCAACATAACCAAACCATCTCAGCAAATTTCTTTCATTCTTCTCAAACAATGTTTCTTATACATCACATTCTTTGAGAACCCACTCATTACCAACCCAGCCTTGTCTAAGGCCCTGCTTAATATCAAACCAATCGCTCAGTTGTGTATTTACTCTTACACTTGCTTTACTGCCATTATATATTGCCTTTATTGCTTTTCGAAGCTAACTATTCACTCCATACTCTGTCAGGACTTCGCAAAGTTTAGATCTATTTACCCCATCGAAAGGCTTTTACAAATCGACAAATGCACAGAAAACTCTTTTGTTTTTCCCTCAAACTTTTGACTGTGATCTGTCTCAAGCTGAACATTTGATCCGCATATGATTTTCCTGGCATAAATCCACATTGGACTTCCCAGATTCTTTCCTTAGTTATTTCCATGACCTTCCCAATAAGTATTTTGATAAATATTTTGCCCACGGTACTTAGTGGACTAATCGCTCTATAATTAGTACAGTCACTTTATCACCCTTTTCCTTGTAGAGTGCGACGATAATCGCCTTTCTCCAATCACTTGGAATTTCGCCGTTTGCAGCATACATATTCATAAATTCTCTCAGCTACACAAACAAATATCCGCCACTGCTTTTAAGCATTTCAGCGGTTATACCATCCACATCAGCAGACTAACCATTCTTCAGTTTCTTAATCACACACATAATGTCGTCGTTATCGATTCTTCTTCCGCTGCCTACAACGGAATTGTCTAACGTATCCTCTTCAGTGTCACGGTTGTTATGCTCCATAGCTTGACCTCCATACAATTTCTTAAAAAAATCACTCATACAGTCCTTCACTTTGTTCTAATCCCATACCATTTCACCATCAGCATCATTCATTCTAATTACCTCAGTGCTAGTATGTCTTTTTCTAATCTTCCTAACCCATTTCCAAAATAATTTTGTAGGATCAAAGATATAAATAAATGTTCAGGAGCTTGGAGAATAAACTGATTCACCTTTAGTTCACAAAAGAAATGTATTCTCAAAAAAAGGAGCAACAACGTTACAAGGATTAAATGTAGAACTCGATTCGGCTTTCTTACAGCATCGTACATCTTAGAATGCTGTTCCAAGTAGACCACTAGAGAGCGCATGTTTCTCATGTCAACGCAAATACCCGCGAAATTCAAACGCATTCAAATTTTAAATATTACATGGCAATTAAAAAAGAATTATAATATATTTCCTGCAACTTGGCCATCCTAAAGGAAACATTCGACTCGAATGTAGGTTAACGCGTATCAACCCACGGTTTAATGAATTCAGCACGTGTACTAGTATAAAAAGGACCCTCTCCAGGTACTGCTCGTTCCACATCATACGCGTAATTTGGCTTTGCTTCTAGAATCTTGTATGATCCTAAGCATTTTGCTCGCAACTTCCGCCCTGGTATCATTTGAATTCGTTGTGCTTGACAATTATCACTGTTCTGCTCACGAAGTTCTTCCTCTAACAACTCTCTAAAACATAGATCTTCCTTGCACCTCATAGGAACTCCAATCAACAATTCGAAGGGTGTTGACCCAACGCTGCGTTGATACGTCGAATTAAGAATATATTGCAACTTGTCCATGTGCTTATATCATTTGCTTGGATCATCCACTGACAGCTTAGTGAGTATAGGAATGATAGATCGATTGATTCATTCAATCTGTCCATTAGCACATGGTAGACCTGTTATTATCACTGAATGCTTGATACCCTCTTCTTTACAGTACTGGCGAAACTGTATAGGACCCAGATGACCAGATGATTTTGTAGGTATAGGTTTCTATGACCTCAACCCATCTGCATACCTTCGGTCAAACTTCTTTCTTCCTCATCATCTAGTTAAATGCTAAATAGTCTGTTACCAGCTTAAACTGGATCCCCAACAAATAGGTATGAAATTTCCTTAAAGCTTCAGTTAGGGCTAAGACTCCTAACTCATAGCTATGAAGGTTTCGTTGTTCGAAACTCGTTTTGTGGCTCATAAAATGAACTGGGTGAAGTTGACCATCCTCTGCGCATCTTTGTAATAGAACGGCACCAAAACCTTTTCTTGCTAGCATCAGTGTCCACCTCTGTTTCCTTTTTCCGGTCAAAACTCACTAGTACTAGGCCACTAGTGAGTGCGGCTTTTAAAGTACTAAACGCGTTTCTTTGTGGCTCTTCACAGCGTAATGTCTGATTCTTCTGAAGTCTGTCACTTAAGGATTTTGCGATGAGAGAATACGACTCGATGAATTTGTGAGAATATCCGGCTAGGCCCAGAAAGCTTTGGATTACCTTCAGTGAACTGACTTCTGAATAGTTGACGACTGCGCGCACCTTTTCTTCTGACGAATACACCTTGCCCTTTTTAATAATTTGTTCCAAATATTTAATCCTTTCTTTCATAAATTGACATTTCTCAAAATTAATTTTCCAAACCATAGCTACTACATAGATTAAATAAAATCTTCAGTCTGTCGAGTGCTTCCATCAGATCACTGGCCAGTACAATTAGGTTATCAAAATAAACAACCACAATTCCTTCAATAACAAGGTTTCTGAAAATATGTATTACAAATCGATGAAGAACAGGAGGTGAGTTACATAAACCAAAAGGAGCTTTTAAAAATTCATACTGACCGCTGTTCGTTACAATTGAGGTGTATTTTCGACTTGATTCATTAACATCGACATGAAAGAATCCATTTCTCAAATTGATAGTACTATTTACATTCGCATCTTCAAGTTAATCAATTTGTGCTTCGATTATTGGCATTGGATAACGATCCTTTTCAATTTTTGCTTCCAATGAATGATAATCTACGCAAACACGATGAGAGCCATCGTTTTTCTTAATTACTAACACCGGACTGGCATATTCAGAGGAACTAGGTCTGACTATACCTTCGCTTATCTATTGTTTAATCTGTTTATCAACTACATATATCGCGTTCAAAAAGCGGCAGTCGGCTTGTCGTCTTTCAGAGTAATGTTAAATTCAATATATGGTAGGTGCTCTTAGTTTTAATTGGCTCATACGTTTCAATTATGTTTTTAACCTCTTGTCTAACATGTTTGTCAGCAATCTCATCAATATAACTTTGAATTTCGAGTTTTATCTCTATTGCTGCTATGAAGTTAGTTTCATCAGATTTGACAACTTTAACACCATCTTTATCAAAATTTAAAGGCACATGATTTAATATGTTCCAACCGATAATAACTTTGTGATTCATAGCATCAATAGGTACCACATGAAGATTCAATAAACTTTATGACCATCCATATTTACTTCTACTTCAAAATGGCCTTTAGTAGCCGATTGTTCATTACCAAAGCCGCTTCTCAAAACATCCGAATGGAACAAATATGGCCAGCTTACATACTTCGTACTCGGCTTGTAGATTCCAACTCAGAAATTTTCTCGTCTTTTTTATGTCGATCCCGCACCGAGCCCCCAATTTGTAGGATCAAAGATAAAAATAAATGTCCAGGAACTTGAAGAATAAACTTATTCACCTTTAGTTCACAGAAGAGATGTATTCTCAAAAAATAAACAGAGTAACAGCGTTACAAGGATTAAATGTAGAACTCGGTACGTTTTTCTTACAGCATCGTACATCTTAGAATGCTATTCCAAGTAGACCGCTAGAGAGCGCAGGTTTCTCATATCAACGCAAACATCCGCGATATTCAAACGTATTCAAATTTCAAATATTAAATGGCAATTGAAAAAAAATTATAATATATTTCCTACAATTTCTCGTATCCTTTAAAATCATTTTGCATTTTTCATCTTCTTCCGCTTTGACTTTATCCTTGCTTTCTTTGACTAGTAACTTGACTTTTCTGTTTACATCCCTATAGTACGTTTTCTAGTCTAGTGCTTTCCTCTTCGCTAAGGCCTTTAATATTCAGCACTCTTAAGTATGCTTGCTTTTTCTCATTGATAGCCACGCGGATTTCATCATTCCACCAAGCATCTCCAGCTTTTCTTCCTACTGCCGCAGTACCGCATACTTCAGGTGAACTCTTGAAGATGCAATCCCGTAGTTTTATCCATGCACCCTCTACATTTTTATTGCCCAATTCCGTCCTTCAGTCTTCTCTAATTTTTTAATTACTACTCTGATCGTATTTTTTACGTGAACACACCTTTGGTAAATGTAACAAAAATGTAAAAAACAGTGTAAACATAATTGAAATCCAAGTTCTGAAAAAAATGAGACCGCAATTGGATAAATCACAACAGTAGGTCTGTCTGAGTAAATGAAGTTACTTTCGACCTTTCTGTTTTTAAATTCGGCACCTTGTTAGTTTCGGTGAAAGTATGTACGTTGAAATTTAAGATCTGTTTATCGACCGCTTGTAATTCAAATGCAGACTTTTCATTTTGATTTAAATGTCAATGGTTGTGCGGTTTGGCGTGGGTGAGAGAACTCATTCAGATTGACTAAGTAGAGCTAAGGGAAGAAAGAAGAAAAACAATTTGCGTGAAAGAAATAATTGCATTATTATCATTGCCAGAGAAATAATATTACTTATGAGGCTACTTTCAGTCGTTCCGAAAAATTGGAAGAACTGAAAAAATTTCGGGGCGACTAGCCAAACTTATGAAAAATATTTTTTACAACATTCATCTCGAAAGTAAGGACTTCCACACCTCTAAGTGATGTGCAAAATGCTCCAATCCAAGAAACTGTGCGAGAGTAATACTGGCGCATGCGCACTCTGAATCACATCGCTTTTGCTAATCGGCGCAATGGGCACGCATGCGCACTTTAGAGATAAGTATCTTTGCGCATCGGTAAAATAAAAATATTCTTAAAAATCGTTTAAGAAAAATTATACTCAAATTTGGCTAAAAAATACCAGACAGGATCAAAAATGTAATGAAAAAATTTTAAAATTGCTAAATAATTCTCTCGAGCTTCGAGCTTCCGGCTTATGCTACAAGTTTTACACTCGTCGGCAATCGCCTATTTTGTATTTCGTCATTTTGTGTAGAAAATAAAAAATTTTTGGCATTAAACACTACATCGATAAATGGTATTTTAAGAGTATACACCATGGAATTTTTAACACACATAAATATTAATGATACGGTGTTTCTAAATTTCGTTTTCGAAATATTTGATATAGTTATGCTTCCGTTAAACTACAATCGATTTTTTAAAATTATACTTTAAGGCGATGGAAATTTGTTTTAGTATTTCGTGAAACATTCAAAAAGTTTTCCGAAAGTATTTCAATTAATAACCGGCAATTGATTTCAAAAATTTGATGAATTTGTATAAATTATATGGACAGGCGTCTTTCCCAATAAGTAATATAGTTTAGAGTGATATTTTTCTACTTATGGTTATCAAACTCTCATATAAATGGTTCGAGTTTTTTATATAATCTGAAAGTAGAAATTAAATCTTACACTAAAATATGTGGATAATACCATTTCCAATAATTTTGGGAGGATATTATTTCCATATTTACGTCCGACAGTTTTAAATTACAAATTTCGAAAAATCGAAATTTTACGATTAACTCGGACAAACGATTTTTTGAAGAAATAGAAAAAATCTGCTGCAGCCCAGATTTGAACCGGAAACGCTCCTATACATGAGTGGGGCTTCAACCAATTTAGCTCACCGAGACTTCAGCAGATCTTTTCTATTTCTTCATAGCAACTTTTACAGGGGAAAATTCTCCGCACTTCTCTACTGTGACAACAATATTAAATGTACGATTCTAACCTACGTGAATTTAGTTTTAAAAAAAATTCACAAATTTCGAAAAATCAAAATTTTACGATTATTTCGGAGGACTGGTTTTTTCAATGATTTTTGTATTGAGACTAGACTTAAGTAGATTAAAATTGTGCATTTAATAATGTTGTCACTGTGGAGAAATTCGGAAAGTATTCCCCCGTAAAAGTTGCTATGAAGAAATAGAACAGTTTATGCTGAAGCTTAAGTTGCGTAATTGGTTAGCGCTCGACTCATGTATAGTGGCGTTCCCGAATCAAATCCGGGCTGAGGCAGATTTTTTCTATTCCTTTAAGAAATTATTTGTCCGAATTAATCGTAAAATTTCGATTTTTCGAAACTTGTATTTATCGTTCTATTTACTAAAAAAATTTTAAATTCGTAAAAAACAATGCGAAGGACATTGTCATTTGATTATGTAAGGAAACCAGAAACAAACTAGTGATCGTTTATCTTTAGTTCCTCTAAATTTTAATCTTCCTTTTGAAAGAATTCTTTTTTGCTCGAATATATTTTAATGATTGTTTCTTTGTTCATAATAATAATTTTTATACGATTATAAATTTATTAGTAATACTTCAGTATCGCGGCTTTTTCGAAAAATGGGGGGGGGGGTGGATTCTTGAAAATGGCCCAAAATAGGCTACTTTTGAAAAACTTAGAAAAAAATAAGAGGGATCCTTTTTTTATTACTTTTTTATCACTTTTTTTAACCTTCGCGAGACTGACAGTCATTGCTCGGAATCGATTGGGAGTGTTGAAATAGGCAAAAATGTGGCAAAAATACAAAATAGGCAACAATGTGACCCCTTTCCAGCTCCAAACACGGGTTTAGAGCTGGAAAGGGGTCACATTGAAAAGTGATGAAAAAGGCTCTCCCTCATTCTTTTTCTAAGTTTTTCAAAAATAGCCCATTTTGGGCCATTTTCAAAAATCCCCCTCCCCCATTTTTCGAAAAAGCCGCAATACGGATGTATTACCGATTTATGCTTCTCTGTCATTTCAATTTTCAATAAGTAAGAAAACAACGCCATACATGGAACATCTTTAGTTCCTCTAAATTTTAATCTTTCTTTTAAGAGAATTCTTCTTTGTTCGAATATATTGTAATGATTGTTTCTTTGTTTATAGTAATAATTTTTATGCGATTAAAGATTTATTCTTCTCTGTCAATTTAATTTTAAAGAAGTAAGAAAACAACACCATACACGGAACATCTTTAGTTCCATTAAATTTTAATCCTCCTTTGCTCGAATACATCATAATTATTGTTTCTTTGTTTATAATAATAACTTTTATATGATTACAGATTTAGTCCTCTCTGTCCTTTTAATTTTCAATAAGTAAGAAAATAACGCCATACATGGAACATCTTTAGTTCCTCTAAATTTTAATCTTGCTTGTAAAAAAATTCTTCTTTGTTTGAATATATTACAATGATTGTTTCTTTGTTCTTAATAATAATAATTTTTATAGGATTATGGATTTATTCTTCTCTGTCATTTTAATTTTCAATAAGTAAGAAAACAACACCATACATGGAACATAATTTATTAAAATATTCCGTTTACATTCAAATTATCAGTAATAACATCTAACTTTTGGTAAGAAATCATTCAGTGTACATCTGTCCAGTATTCTAATCAGTCTGTATCGTCTGTCGTCCATTCAAGTACAAATCCTGTCTCCTTCTTACTTACACTTAATTATAATTACTACTTTCTTCTAAATAGCCTATCGCATCTGAATACAATATTTTCAAACCTGTCAACTCTCAACAAATAAATAATAAAAAACTTTTTCCTTAGCGCTATAAAGGACATATTATATGCAGTTTCAACAATAATTTATCAAATAGAGCATACACACAGAAAAGAAGCTATTTTACAACAGTCAATTGATCTAGTACAGTCTTATTCTTGTGCATAGCCCGAGTACGCAAGGTCCTGAGCATACTGCGCCTTTATTGGTGCAACATCATCTTGGAACGACCTGTATTGAGCAGCCTGATATTCCCAAGGTCCATGAGCAGCAATAGGAGCGGAATGGCTGTCGGCAGCAATTTTTTTGCAAAGCTGGAATATAGCCAATCCCACCGAAACGACGAAACTAAAAAACGACAACTGAAGTGCGTTCCAAGCTTTCAATCCAAGTACTCCAATTGCCAAGGGAATCAGGGTCATTGCCTTAAGCAGGACGAAAACAAGAATTGGGATGATGACTTTTTTTAACTTGGATTTACGTGCTTCTTGAACTGCCCGGCCTTCTCCAAACTTCAAATCGAAGCTAAGCTCGTCATCATCAATATTTCTTGCACTAACTTTCACTGATGATTCGAAAGGAAGTTTGAAGGTCACGTCGTGGGAAGCTAAATAAGACCTCAAATTGTCTATGAAGGAAGCTTCACTTCGTGCAGACACCTCGTCGACTGGGTACGAGTTGCGGGTGACTTCCACAGTTTCCGAAATCTGTTGAGGGATGTTGAATGTTAGTAATGCATAGCAGTCAAAATTAAATAAACAATTCAGTCAACAAAAATAAGAAAATGAAGGTAACGCTTGTTTAATGTTTAGATATCGACGTATTCAAAAGGCAAGATTCCTTCTCGGAGAGATCAAACGAAAAGGTGCTACAGAGTTTAGGGTGCTGATGTTCCCAATACAATTTACATGAGATGTTGAAGCTTCGAGATTTTGCCACGCGAGTTAGCACCTTTTGATTTTGTCTCCACGAGTAAGCACTTTTTCATTTGGTCTCTCCGAAATGGAACCTTGTCATTTGGACAGGTGGATATAAGGCCAGGAGACGTGACATCCTCCCTCCATAATTAGAGCATTGGAGTAAAATCACGATGCTCAAACTTTTGTTTGGAGGTGTCACGTCTCATTATGATAAAAAATAAATTCAATACTAATGAGTCACAGGAATATGTATTGTATACTGCTTCTAATGATTAGTATAGTATATATACTATAGTACACTATTAGATTGGATTGATAAACATTTTTAGAAGATCTCAGATAGAACTGATTTTAACTGAGTTTTTTCTGATAATCTAATTAGTAAATTGAAAAAGTAATATAGAATAAATAAAACAAACCTTAAAATTATCCTTGCGAAAGATTTGATCTAAAAGGTTGAGTACTTTGAACTTCATGCAGGCGATTTCGTCGTTTTTTTGTGCACAGTCAGCTTTGGTCTGGTCCACCAGAGAATCCATGCTGGTGCCCTTCCAAAATTCGTTTTTGGCAGGCTGGGCTGCAGCCAGGGCCAATATGGAACACAACACAAAAAGCTTCATGGTGCTGGAAGCTTAAGGATAAGACCCTGATTTCTTTCGATCAATTGCTCGAAGACAATGTCAAGGACAGAGGCGGGTTAGCGACTGATGCCAATGGGTTGGGCAAGTGCCTATTTATACGAGGTCTATCCTTGAATTGAATTACCCTCGCCAAGTTGCGTTTTATGCCCCTACTACTGGACGAATTTTCTTTTCGTTCAGTATGGTCTTCGATTATTGAGGCCTCGGCGCGAACATGTCGCGAATTAATAATGAGAGAGGGTGACCGAACTGGAGAACGATGGTGAGCTTATCAAAGAACGCGGATGAGAATTGTTTGTGGGAAATGTTGAACTTTCTCTAGCACAATTTTTATAGTGGATCACAGAAAATTCTGGGGTTTTACTTTCATCTTGAAGTTTGATCAAAATGATTTGGAGCAGATTGATACTTAGTTGATTTAAATGATCCAGATTTCTATCAAAATTGAAATTGACATGTGAACATTGAGCCTATTTACACCCTGGCAATTTTTGTCATGGTAGCAGAAATTGCTACGCTCGGCGGCCAATCAGAAGCATTCTGTTTATAACCGACGATACTGATTGTTTGCCAAGCGTAGCAATTTCTGCAACCGTAGCAAAAATTGTTGCTGTGTGAACAGGCTCATTGACATTTCTGCTGTTCAATAGGAGAAACTAGTAAGTGACATTTGCCATAGAGGTTTTTTTCCGATGTAGGTACGAGTATGCCTGAAAATAATCACTATGGCAAATGTCACTTACTAGGTTTTTCCGTTGGACAGCAGATTTGATGCATGTATCAAATGTCAATGTTCACCTTATAGCACCTTAATGGTCACCCACAAATTGTGTAAGTTCTTTTTCCGAAATTTATAACCCCCCCTCACTACAGATTTGCTCTGACAAGTAATAATAAATAACATCAATGTTTATTTAAACTATTATTCTTTTGTCTATGAATTACCAAACTTCCCATTTATTTGTCGCGGGCTGAACAGTCTTTCCCACATTCCCCTTTTTCTCGTTTTCCACTTATATGTGAAATGAGTTAATAAAACCTAATGAAAATCCAATTATTCTTCTTTGAGAGTTTTTTTTTCGTTGAAGAGTCTACTATTATATTTTGGTTGAGAATTCATCCGTTTGGATGACAAACCTTATTACTTCATTGAAAACATAATTATTTTGTTGAAAATTCAACAACAACGTTAGAAAGTCAACAGTTTTGTTTGAAAATTCAACTGTATGTTTGAAAACTCGAGAATTTTAATGATTTTTTTGTTTTTTAATTTAAATTTTTTTGGTGTCAAATTTAACTATTTTGTTGAAAATTCGCCTTTTTAGTTCAAAAATTAATCTCTTCTGGTAGAAATTTCATCCTTCTTGGTTAAAAATTGACCCGTTTCGTAGAAAATTAATCTGTTTTGGTTAAGCATTCAACTATTTTGTTGAAAATTCGTCTTTTTAAAATTATATTCTTTTTTCGCTGGAATATCAACTGTTATATTGTTCATTGAGAATTCACATTTTTTGCTTGAAAATTCAACTACTTGTTTGAATGTTGTACTACTTTGTTAAAGACTCATTTTTTGGTCACAGGCTTATCATTTTAGTTGAAAACTCATTTCTTTTGGTAAGAATTCAATATTTGGTTCAAAGTTGGACTATTTTGTTGAAAATTCATCTTTTTTGGTAGAAAATTCGTGTTTTTTGGTTGAATTCAACTGTTTTTTATTTAAAATATAAATATTTTTAGTTGAAATATCAACTAATACATTTCTTGTTGAGAATCCATCTTTTTCGCTTGAAAATTCAACGACTTGATTGAAAGTTGAACTACTTTGTTAAAAATTCTACTTTCTTACAAATTTATTCTTTCTAGTAGAAAATTACACTATTTAATTGAAAATTCACGTATTATGTTAAAAATTAACCTTTTTTGGTAAGCACTTAATCTTCTCAGTTTAAAATTCAATAATTTGGTTGAAAATTCATCTTTTATGACAGAAAATTAATTACCTTGGTTGAAAATTCAACTATTTCGTTGAAAGTTTAGGTATGTTGCTAAAAATTCGTCTCTTTTTGGCAGAAATATAATCTTCTTGGCTGAAGATTTAACTTATTTGCTGAAAACTCGTCTTTTTTAGTACAAAATTAATCTTTTAGTAAAAATTACGAGTGTTTGGTTGAAAATTAATCTGTTTCAGTTATGGATTCAACTATTTTGTTCAAAATTCATCTCTCTTCGTTGAATTCAACAGTTTTTGATTCAAAATTGAAAACTATTCTAACTGAAATGGCAATTGTTACATTTTTTGTTGAGAATTTATATCTTTTGATTGGAATTTCAACCGCATGGTTGAAAATTCATTATTTTGATCAAAGATTCAACTATTAATTAAGAATTTATGTATTTGGTTGAAAGTTCGTCTTTTTGGTCAAAGATGCAAATTTTTGGTAGGAAATTACTTGTTTTTAGTAGAGGATTCAACTATTTTGTGAAAAATTAGTTTTTTTGTGGTTGAATTCAACTCTTTCAGATTTAAAATAAAATTTTTCTTTGGTTGAAATACATTTTTTGTTGAGAATTCATCTTTTTTGGTTGAAAATGCGGGTGTTTGATTGAAAGTCGAACTACTTTGTTCAAAAATAATTTTTCGGTGGAAAATTTATCATTCAATTTGAAAATTTATCCTTTCGATTGAAAATTTTACTATTTTGTAGAAATTCAGTTTCTTTGGTTGAAAATTTACACTTTTTACTTGAACTCATCTCTTTTGGTTCAAAGTGACACTACTTCGTTAAAAATGCATTTCTGTTTGGTTGAAGATTCATCATTTAATTTCAAAATCATCTTTCTGGTTGTAAATTTAACTATTTTATAGAAAATTCGTTATTTTTGGTTAAAAATTAATTTTTTCAAATGAAAATTTAATTATTCTATTTTTGGTAAAAAATTAATCTTTTTTAGTTGAAAATTCAACTATTCGGCTTAAAGTTTATGCACTTCGCTGATAATTAATCTTTCTTGTTAGAAAATTAATCTCCTGGGTTGAAAATTCAACATGTTGGATGATATTTTTTTTGTCTGAGAAATCTTTCTTCGTTGAAAATTGGTGTTTTTTGTGTTTTTGTGTTCTTTGCTGAAAATTCAACTGTATGATTATAAATTTATGTATTTTGTTGAAAATTCGTCTTTTTTGGTAGAAATATAATCTTCTAGGCTGTAAATTCAACTATTTTGTTGAAAATTCGTCTTCCTTAGTTGAATTCAACTGTTTTTTATTTAAAACTAAAGTCTATTCTAGCTGAAATATCAACTGTTACATTTTCTGTTGAGAAATTATATTTTTTGATCAAAAATACAACCGCATGGATGAAAATTAATTTTTTTATGAAGCATTCAACTATTTGTTTAAAAATTTGTGTATTTGGTTGAAAGTTTATCTTTTTGGTCAAGAATGCAAATGATTGGTTGGAAATCATTTGGGTTAAGTAGAGGATTCAACTATTTGTGAAAAATTCGTCTTTTTATGGTTGAATTCAACTTTTTTAGATTTGAAATAAAAAATTTGTTGGTTGAGATATCAACTATTACATTTTTCTATGGGAATTCATCTTTTTTGGTTAAAAATGCAAGTTTTTGGTTGAAAGTCAAACTTCTTCGTTAAAAAATAATTTTTTTGGTGGAAAATTTATCATTTAAGTTGAAAATTTATCCTTTTGGTTGAAAATTTAACAATTTTGGAGAAATTTTTTTTTGGAGTGAAAATTTAAATTTTTTACACGAAAATTCAACTTTTTGATCATAAATATAATTATGTATTTTGTTCGAAACTCATTTCTTTTGGTTCAAAGTGGAACTACTTCGTTAAATATTAATTTTTTTCCGTTGAAGATTCACAATTTAATTTGAAAATCATCTATTTGGTTGTAAATTAATTTTTCCAACTGAAAATTTAACTATTCTATTTTTGGTGAAACATCAATCTTTTTTAGTCGAAAATTCAATTATTCGGTTCAAAATTTATGCATTTAGCCGATAATTTATCTTTTTTGTTAGAAAAAAATCTTCAAAGTTGAAAATTGATGTATTTTATTGTAAATTTGTATTTTCGGTTTGAGAATTCAACATGTTGGATCACATTTTTTTCTTTATTGACTAAGAAATCTTTCTTGGTTGAAAATTCAACTCTTTTATTGAAAATTCGTGTTTTTTGTTTGAATTCAACTGTTTGTTTGAAAATTCACGTGTTTTGTTGAAAATTCATCCTTTCTGGTAGTGACTTAATCTTCCTGCTTTAAAATTCATCCGTTCACTCGAAAATTCATCTAATTGCATAAAAATACATCTTTTTTGTTGAAAATGCAGTATTTTCACTTGAAATTTCAGAGATTTGAAGCGTTTCAAGTTGATTCAAGTTAAAAATTTCTTATTTTCGTCTGTTTGCAGGAAAGAAAAGAAACAACGTGACGGTCGATTACTAAGATCGTGACATTGGCCCAATAGATTTTTTGATTCACTAGACTGAAAATCATTTTGATATTAAATGGAAGATTGAGATGAGCTGCAGCACTTTTGATATCCCAGGATTCACTGTGATAAGGGGTTCAAGGACAAGGAAAAGAAATTCTATTGGGAATTTGGGAGAAATTTATTGGATTGGGAAATTCATGAGATGAGGTTGCGGTTTTCGATTAGACAAAAATAGTGTGGTAGAATTTGGTTGCATTTAGGTGATTTCATACGAAATCTTTAACTGAATTTCTTTTAATTTAGTTTATACAGTAAAATATCGCCTTAATAAGACAGATTATCTGGCATAAAAAGTTATTTTTTCATATTTGAATTAGAGAAACTCATTTCCGGATTTACAAAAGACAAACATTCATCTCACCGATTTTTTTTAAACTCACACAACTTGTTACACATATAAAAACAGAAATATGTTTCAGATATTTTTCGCGAAACTTTTTTTTTGAAAAGTCATCACATTTTTAATTTTTAATATTTTCTGTAAAGAAAAATAGAAGATTCCAGGAAAAATAAGCAAAAATATATCCTCTGATTCATAATTTTTTTCTCAAAAAGATAAGATTATGTACAGAACAGGTGAAAGTACTTAAAAATATGGAAAAAATGTGCATTTCACCGATTTATTTGTTTCTGTCTTGAGCATTTTAAAATATCCCACCATTATTACCAAAAACATTATGTGAATAATTGACGTTGATAAATCGATTATGAAGCTTGAACTATGCAAAAATGTAAAAAATCTTCGTAGGTATAAGATTGACAAATTTCACGCGTATTTTGAATTGTTTGATTAATTATTTTTGAGTTTACATCTAAGATAAAAACTTCCGATGATAGGATAAAATAATTTGAAAAAACTTTGAAAAAAATTATTGTAAATTTAGTTGTAAGTGTGAGGCAAAGAATACAATATTATTTGAAGAGATATTCAACTAGCTTTAAGCCAAATAAACATAAAAAATAAGTTAATTGATTCTATAGTTTTTCTTAACACTAATAATTTTGAAAAACCTTTTTTCTCGTTGAAACGAATATTATTCCTTAATTAAAAAATTAAAAAGTAATATTTTTCCTGAAAAATTTGAAAATATTAATTTTTTTAAATACGCAAACGCCCACTACTGTTACATTTTTCGCTGAAAAAGGACTCTTGATTTATCAAAAAAAGTACATGAAGAAAATCTGATCGAAAATTTTTGAGAAATTCGATTTTGAAATTTTGTTTAAAACAATTTAAAAAATGTAAAACATTAACATAAAGACTTATTTGAAAGTGATTGATGGCAAAAAATTTGAATTCCCCGGTGAATTTTACATTAAAATGTATAGTTTTAATGAATTTAATGAAAACCAAGCAAAACGGTATAACTGATTATAAAAATCTTCCATTTTCCTTCACGGAAAATATTAAAAATCGAAGAAATTCAAAATACGATAGCTCGTTGAAAGAAACGTTTTCGAGCAAAACATCTGAGAAGTATTTTTCTTTTTATATCTGTAACAGGTTGTGTAAGTTAAAAAAAAAATGGTGAGATGAATGTTTGTCTTTTGTCAAGCCGGCATGGAGTTCCCCATTGAAGATTAAATTTTTAAACAGTATTTGAATCTTTCCATAATGAAACATTGTAATGAACAGAAAACGGACGAGCCAAGTCTGAAGTTGCGCACTGAGCCTAGGCTAGGCTCCCTCATTGCAGAGAATCGCCGCATGGGGGGAAGTGGTGGGAGAGCGCGCGCGAGCATTTGAATGTCAGTGACTGTGATTAGTGGACAGCATTGTGCCCAGCGCGTGCTCTACCACTTCTCCCCCCTGCGGCGGTTTTCCGCAACGAGGGAGCCGAGCCTAGGCTCGATGCGCAACTTCAGACTGGACTCGTCCGCTCTCTGGTAATGTAGTAAAAAAATGAAAAGGAATAACAATGCGAGGCAGTGTGGTTCAAATAGTAGCGTGCGTGTATTTTACTTCAGCGCGATATTTAAGAATTATAGATCTGACCATGCTGTTGAGGGTTCGAATCCCAGCACTGAGGAGCGATGTCAGAAGTTTTTTTTCACTTCTCAAAATAAAATAAAAAGGAATAGTCCGAAGTGGTTTCAAAGGGTAACTTGATAGCTGCTACCTATATTTTAATATGCAGAAAAATATTTCTGAACTTGAAAAACGTAAGAGTTTGAAACATTTGAAAAAACGTTTGGGAAAGTTTCTCAAAACGTTTTTAAAGAAACATTTTGAGTTTGTAAGAGTTTTTAAGCCAATTTTTTGTTTCTTAAAGTTTGAGTTTTAAAAATATTCAATGATTTCATCATTAATTTTAATGACAAAGCTTCATTATTTTTTCTCATATCATGACTTATTTCTTATCGAAATTGGAAATTGAGAAAAAATACAAATCTTTGTTATTTTGAAAGATGAAAATTTTCACTGGCCTGAGACCAAAATGGCTGATATTTTATGGGAGAGCAACATGATTTTCTTACACGAAATTGGATGCTTGGAACGAAAAGTAAATATTTGTTATCACTTGAAACTTTTGAAAATTTTGTAATTCAGTGTGAGATAATGTAAGAAAGGTCTATCGTATCAAGAGTACAATCATTCTTCACAAATAAATTAATAAATTGTGTTTGTATCTTGTAGCAGAATATTTCAGAATAAGTAGGGGAAAAAGGAATATAAAAATTCAATTTTTTGAAACATATTCAGAAATATTATTTGTCTACATTCTAGAATTTAAAGACTTCTGTAAGTAACATTTTTTTTATATGCTTACAATTTATATTTCAACTGGAAATATATTTACTTATCTGTATTTTGGCAATTTTAAATTATTATAGTATAATCTGGAAATAAAATTGAACGTCCTTTCAATTGAAATTAGATTGAATGTGAAAGTGAAGTTACAGCTTTTCATATTAGTAATCAGATACTCATTACAGACTTCCGCTCTCATTGAATTAGATTTACGAACTGTCATCTGTCATTCAAAAATACGTTCTGCTTACTTTAATATTAAAATCATCTTTTAATTTAAAGAACAATTTTACTAAAATATTTTTGAGAGTATGATTAATAAGTTTTCAAAATGAACTTCGTAATTTTAAGAGACACTTAATGAAAATTTTAAAGCTAACGTTACCTATCTCATAATACTTGCTATTTTATGCAGAGAACAGAATCCACAGAATATTGATCTTTAAGCTAATGAAAAATTAAAATCGCTTTTCATAGTATTGAAAACGTTTGCATAGAATCAATAATCATGAATAACTTCGAAATTAGAAAGATTTTCTGAACAATCCTCAGTTAAATTCGAGGTGGGTATGTATAGAAAAAATTTCATCAATTTAGACGGACGAGTCAAACATTTAATTCTTTACGTCTGTGTAATTTTGAATATGATAATACAATAATATAGAAAAATATGTATTTTCATTTGAATTTAACTTCTGAATCAACTTTTCTCTCATTAGGCAATGGAAAATTATATCGAATGTCTCAGGAAGATGTTGAAAGATTCGGTTTTAGGATTATTAAATCTGAAAATGAATTTTTAATCCAATATTTTCATAGTTAAAATAGCTCGGTTGTGTCCTTCGAAAATATTTATCTGCTCATGCAAACAAGAATAGTACAATTGATAAAGAAAATGAGGAATAAAAATTGGAGGCAGCGTGGCTCAGATGGTAGCGTGCTGGATCATATTCAAGCAGAACATCTACAATATTGTATGAGCGGCAATGCAGTCGCGGGTTTGAATCCCAAGTCGGTGAGAGAAAACAAATTTTTTTTTTGCAAATTTTTCAGTTTTTTTCGATAGAAATTTGTCTATTCTGTCAAACAAATATTATTATTATTTTTACAGGAATAATTGCCTTTGACTGTAAAATTGAAAAAACCGTTTTATGACATGTCATAAAACATGAATCATAAAAGAACCTGAGTTTTTGATCGTGATTTCAAACTACTTATGTCATTAATTAGTAAAAAAAGAGTTTCGCATATCACGAGCGATTTCATAGTCAGCCCCGGGATATCAAACCGTTGCATATCATTCTGATTATCAGCTTCAGATCAAAATGATCCAATTTTGCGGATCCAAAATTAATTTTTACAAAACCTCATTCACATCTGTTGATTGGCAGTTGTTATACTTCATGATTGTTACATGACTGGTATAATAGTTATAAAACAAGGAATGCTTTAGAAAATTTTAAATTTAAGAGTAGGATGAATTTTCAACTAACGTGATGAACCTTCAATTGGAATCTTTGAATTTCAGTTGACAAAAATAATTTTCAACAAAAAAACAAACTGTTCAACAAAATAGTTAAATTTTCAAACAAAGAGATGCACTTTTAGCTAAAATAATGAATTTTCAACTAAAATAGTTAAATTTTCGGTGGAAGAAATTAATTTTCAATCAAGAAACAAGGAATTTTGAGCCAAAGCGATACATTTTGAACTTAAGTGATGAATTTTTGTCATAAGAGTTCAACTTCCCATAAGGCAGTGAAACCAAATTGTTATATATTCAAATCAAACAGATATATTTTCATTTAGAAAAATTAATTTCCAACTAAAGAAGACAAGTTTGCAGCAAAATAGTTAAATTTTCAACAACAAAAATTAACTTTTGACAAATGGTTTCAACTTTTAACCAAGTATATACATTTTACAAGAAAAAAATGAATTTTCAACCAAGAAGATTAACTTTGCACCAAAAAAGACGAATTTTCAACAAAACACATGAATTTTCAAACAAATAGTTAAGTTTTCAACCAAAGAAATGAGTTTTCAACCAAAAATATGAGTTTTCTACCAAAAACGACGAGTTTTTAAGAAAATACGTGAAATTTTAACCAAATAGTTAAATTTTCAACCACCGAGATTAATCTTCTACAAACAAAGACGAATTTTCAATAAAATGCATAAATTTTCAACTAAAATGACGAATCTGCAAACGGCAAAATGTATTTTTAGCACAGTAGTTTCACTTGCGACCAAGTAGTGGAACTTTCAGCAAAAAAAGATAAATTCTCAACGTAAAATGTAATGGCTGATATTGCAATCAAAAATATTTTAATTTAAAATCTAAACCAGTTGAAACCAAGTACAAAAGACGAATTTTCAATAGAATGATTGAATTTTCTACCAAAACAGATTAATTTTCAACTAAACAGTTACATTTTTAACCAATAAAGATTAGGTTTCAACCAAAAGAGACGAATTTCCAAATCAAAAAGACAAACAACAAAAGAGTTGAATTCACAGCCCAGAAAAATTTTTCAGTCAAGAGAGAACAGTATATTATGCTACAAGTGTGGAAAGTAGGCAGTTCCACACGAATGTGAAGTTTGCTGTACCATCCAGAGTCACGATATTTTTATATTTATATTTTATATTCTATACATATTTATATTTTTTGTAACAAAAACAGGGAGTTCTCGATTTGAGAAACAATTAGAACAAAACTTCTAGAAATTTTGAAAATTGATGATAAAGTCACCAAAAATTACCGAGAATTTCCAGGAATTTAAAAAAATTTTGAACATCTGAAATTACAGGAAATTTTCAGTAAATTTATATTTTATCCAAAATTTCCGGAAATTTAAGGTATCCAAAGCGTTTTGGAAGAAATAAAAAAATTCTCAAAATTTCAAGAAATTTAATGAAAAATTTCGGTATTTTATGGTAATTTATCAGTAATTTATTAGTAATTTGTGGTAACCTATAACTTCGAGCTGGTCCAATCACTATGTACTACTCAACAATCAGTATGTCAAGGGTCAACTCATAATAAAGTGAGGTTACACTTCCGGCAGTCCAGGAAAGTATTTTAAATCGAAATACGCAAGCGCAACAGCTAGAAAAAGTAATCTTCCTCAAACAGTTCAAACACAATAGCTGAAAAAAGTAATCTTGCTCGAGCAGCGCAAGTGCAGCTGCTAGAAAAAGTAATCTTGCTCAAACAGTGCAAGCATAACAGCTGGAAAAAGTAATCTTGCTCAAACAGCGAAAGCGCTGCAGCTAAAAAAAGTAATCTTTCTCAAATAGTGCAAGCGCAGCAGCTATTGAAAGTAATCTTGCTTAAACAGCGCAAGCGCAAAAGCTAGGAAAAGTAATCTTGCTCAAACAGCGCAAACGCTGCAGATAGTAAAAGTAATCTTGCTCAAGCAGCGGAAGCTCAGCAGCTAGAAAAATTAATCTTGCTCAAACAGCGAAAGCGCAGCAGCTAGTAAAAGTAATCTTGCTCAAACAGCGCAAGCGCATCAGCAAGTTGAACAGTAGAATTTTCAAACCAGAAATATGAATTTTCAACGAAAAACTGGAATAGTTTAATGTTCAGTTAAAAAAATTGATTCATTTGGTCGTGGCATAACAACTGACACTCAAAATCTCATAAGAATTCATGACAGGCAATTGATCCTCAGACTCGGACCATTCTGATATTCAATTTGCTGATCAAATGAGAAAGTAATAATTTGTAGGAAAGCGCTGAATATCATTTTCATTCAATTTCGGGATCAAATTGATCAACTGACATTTACTGTGTTGACTAAATGGAAATCGCGCATCGAGAATCGAAGCCTGCACGCCTAGAGTGGGCCGAAATTTTTTTTCAAATTTTTATTATGGCTGGAAAAAATCTTTTTCTGCACATCAAAATGAGTCGCTGTGATTTTTTAAGATTTTTAAAACGATTTCTTCAGTTAGCAGAAACTTTTCGAGACATGAAACTTTGAAAACAGTGATTTTTTCGATTTATTTGAATGTTGTGTCACCATTTCTTCATAAAATCAGTTTCCCCTGTACGAATTTATTTATTCTAATGTAGCAAACGATTCTGAAAAACTTTTATTATGAAAAGAATTCTAGTGATAAATAGAGATACTAAGAATATATTATTTTATTTTAAAATTGATGTTTCGAAGAAAATAATAAATGATACAAAATCGTAGACATTTTTTCATTTACCCTTTTTGGAGGTCTTTTAGAATCTAAAAATACATGTAAATTAAAAAAATATATATATATAATTCTGATTCTAGCGTAGCATTAAGCCAAATAATATTCTTCCAACTTCAAAAAATTTTCGTGCCGTGAGCAGTTTCGAGGATTTTATATAATTTTTTACAGTCATATCGAATTTTTGTAAGACTAATAAAACACGTTTTCCTTCATGGAAGGTGTTGTAGTCAAAGAAGAATGAAATCATAATTTTCGCATCTAGATTCTGTCGTGGTATTCGTCATTAATTAAAAACATTTTCGTCTTATCAGAACTGTATAAATAAATAAATTCAATATTGATTGAAAGAATGGAAAATAATATAATCAATTAAATAACAAAATTTCTACTATTGGGGAATTTTCCGTAAAACTGATCCATTTCCAGCTTGTCCGCAGAGCTAGTATTATGGAAAATTCCATAATATTAGCCCTAGAGCTATATTTTTACCGGTTAGTTTTACAGAATATCGCGTAATGCTAGAACCTGTCATTTATTGACCGAAACACTTATAAATGAAACAACAACATCGCATTGTTAAAAATGATATATAAAATCAAGCCAAATATTTCCATTCTTAATTGTAACTAATGTTAAAAGAAAACTGAAGGCGAACCTTTAGAAAGAAATATTTCAGGTTGAAATTGTCTATATAACAATACTTATTTAGAGTTTTATTTTTTGATTTCTCTTTAGGTAAAACTTGCAATTCTCAGTTAATCCTAATGTTAGCGGGCTCATTTTATTCCCTAAAGAATTCTCAACAAATCTCTTTATTATATTTTCCTTTTAAAAAATTTTATTTGGGATTTATACAATTGTTGATCTTATAAACAATATTATTCTTGAATGAAATCCTTTACCTGAAATTTTTGAAAGAGATTTGTAGAGAATCCTTCGAGGAATAAAATGAGCCCTTAAACATAAGGAATAAATAATAATTGCAAGTTCTAGCTAAAGAGAAAACAAAAACATAAAACTGTGAATAACTATTCTTAAATAAACAAGTTTAAGTTGAAATAATTCTTCATAAAGTTCGCCTTCAGTTCTCTTTCAAAATAAGTTACAATTGACAATGAGAATATTTTGCTCGATTTTATAAATCATTTTTAACGATGCCCATTTTTGAACTTGAGGTAACACGCTGAAATCGTATTTATAAATAATTAAATTTTCCCTTCTAAATTTACATGTATTTTTATATTCTAAAAGACCTCTAAAAAAGACAATTAAAATTTTCTTATGATTTTGCACTTGAAGCATTTTGTTTCATTTACAAGTATTTAGAATAACAAATGTCACTGTCTAGTACATACTACGAAATAATCCGTAAGACTAACTGGTCAAAATATATGGCTAGGGCTAGTACAAAGGTATTTTTCGTAATACTAGCCCTGCGTTCGAGTTGGAAATGGACCAGTTTCACGGAAAATTCCGTAATAGTAGAATGATCGTTAAAATATTGATTGTTTTATTTTCCATTTCAAAATGATATGCCAAAATAGAAAACCTAATTATTTTAATTTTTTTTTGAATTTACATGTCTTTCTAGGTCTTGAAGGATCTTTAAAAAACATAATTAAACATTTTTTTACGATTTTGTACCATTTTTGGTTATCTTTGAAACATCGATTTTCAGATAAAAATTATATTCTACGTAACTTTATTCATTACCAGAAATTTTTTTTACAATCGAAGTTTTTCAAAACCGTTTGTTACATTTGAATAAATAAATTCGTACACGGGTATCTGATTTGATAAAGGAATGGTGACACAATATTGAAATATACAGAAAAAATCATTGTTTTCAAAGTTTTAAACTTCAAGAAGATCCTGCTAACTGAAGATATCGTTTTAAAAATCCGAAAAAATTGTGGGAACCCATTTTGATATGCAGAAAAAGATTTTTGCTAGCTATAATAAAAATCTAAAAATAAAAAATTCGGCCCATCCTGCAGCACGCGTATCATTTTACGATTTCGACTATAGCATTGGTATTGACACAAATTGTTTATTCAAAACATGACTTCGACTTTCCATACGCACGTGTCACGTGCTGTTCCATTAGACCCGGATTCTGGGTTAATTTCACCCTCAGACCTAATTAACGGCACCTTCATCTGGAATTTTGAAAGAATCCAAGCTCCCTATTCCGTATGCAAGCTTCGTCTCTGGCGTGAAGACATGCGTTTTACTTCTTCGCCACTTGAGTTGAATCAATTTCTGAGACAATGGCTCTCTAATAATTGGAATTTGAGGTCAAATTTCGCATAAACATCTAGATCAGGAATCCACAACTATCTGGACGATCGAAAAGTGTTTTTGAATCTGATCACGCTTTTTCTGGTGCACTTGGACTCGGAAGATATATATGTCCTATTTATTTTTATTTACCAAATTTCATTCTCGCTTTTAGTGTCATTCTTCTATAAATTTTTTGAAAATACAAAACTGTAAAAATGTTAATCAAACTTTTTTGTAAAACAAAGAAAGAAGCTAAATACTAAATAAAAAAATTTATCTGAAAATTCATCCCTGCTTTCGGACTAATTGGACACCTGCCAAACAATTATTATATCTCAAACTTTTCCTTTCAGAATATCTATATGAAAATTATTTTCTTTAACGTTTTCACTTTTCGTTAACAGTTCTTACTTAATCCTTTCGCTTTTCTATCCTTAACTGATTTATCTAAACCTTAAACTGATTTTCACTATGAGAATTACGTGTTCTTATGTATAATGATCATATAATGGAGTAAGTGATTTAAAAAGACATGGTTTCTATAGAAAATATCAGAGTTTTTATTGTACATAAATAGGATCCGGTAATTTTACAAATAAATATTAAATACTGGAGGTAGGCTTATTTTCTGTAGGCTCGATAAGGTCCTTGTGCAGATGTATCCCAATGAGGTGAGTGCTCAACAGGTGGGTGACCATAATGTACTACTTCGTAGGCAACTTTGGGCTTGGTGAATTTAAAAATTAGCATAGCACCACTCAGGACCAGAGATAAGAGCCCAAGAGTCAGAGCTTTCCATGTTTTCAGAGCAATGAGAGCCAGAGCCAAAGGTACCAACGCCGTGGCCTTGAATTTGAGACCTAGAAGGAAGGGAATCATGACCTTCTTGACGAAACCTCGACCTGTGCAAACATAAATAATATGTTCGAATAATTATATCAGTAAGTTGCATTTGTTAAGTTAGTAAATCTTCCCAAACTAATACAAGTGTTTAGAGAGGAAATTTGAATTATCTGGATGTTATACTTTAATTGAGTGCAAAGAATAAGGATGCTGAAAAAGTTGATGAAATGAAAATAACTTTTGAAAGCAATGCATCTGATTACTTTACTTCAGCAGAAATTTGATTTACATACCCTGTCCATTTTCTGAGTCTGAAAGGGGAACACTGACTTCCCTCGGAACAGATTCAACCAAAGTTCTAGGAACAATATTAGAACCAATAATAGCTTCTGGCAATTTTGCTTCTAATCTGTGACTCGATAAATAAGCATCCAGCTTTTCCAACATCAGAGATCGGAGAAGTTCCTTCCTAGCAGGGTCCACAGAATCCTGGGAAGAGTAATATTCTTCAAAGTTGTCTTCTGGAACTTGCATGGATCTGACAATCGACAAATCTTCTGTAATTGCTACTTTTTCTTCCTTCACTGCATGACTCAGGTAGGCGAGCACTTTGGGTTTCAGACATGATAACATCGAATCACTATCCGCGCATCTAGAAAAATTTAAGATTGTTATTAACAAACGAAAACAATATAATTAAAATGATCTAGGAGACGCTATTATAAATTAAATTTTATAACTGAGTTTCGACACTTGTGTTGATCCACTTGTACTTGTTCGCCACTTATTTTTTTGGTAGACGATGAAATAGAAGGCACGATTTAAAAATCACGCTCACCTGTAGTAAATATTCTGAAGAACTTGAGCGGTGGTCCCGATGTCCTGGGCGTTCGCCAAGGAGACCAAAAGGGCCAAGGAAGAAGCAATTATGAAAACCCTCATAGCGGACCACCGATCGACTGATTTGCGAAGCTAAACACCGAATGCCCCCTCGCACATTGACGATCCGGTTTTATACTCAATGGAAGCTTCGAACGTTTTGTGAATTTTGATTAAGAACGTGCTACTATCGGAAAGGAAAGAAGAAAGCATCTATGTAGGGTGCCATGTGTTTGATGATAAGTAGTTCCGATGTGCGGAAGAGCGTAATTAGGAATGTGATTCTACTGAACATAATCAAAAGATTTTTATAAGCATTATCAGAAAAATGAATTGAAATAATTAAAGTGTGGATTTTATTCTAAATGAAAATTTATGAATGTGGGAAAAATACGAAAGGAAGATTAGTGAAACCAGTAGGTGTAAACTTTCTTCGAAATTTCACTCTCACTTGATTCTTGAAAAGTTTCTTAATTTTTTTGAGAATTATGAAGCCAAATTTTTTTTTCATGCATCAATAAACGTTAGGTGGATTTTTTTATGTAAAAAGTAAGAATAATGGATTTCTGAAATCGATTTGTACAACTTCGAGAATCTTTTTTGTGAACTTATGATTTGCCAAGGTCATGAAGTTTCAAAAGATATTTGATTGTAGCAAACCATGAATAATTTGATTACTTCGTTATTCATTCTTCTTCAATCGTGAATCAACAATTCTTTATGGCTAGACTGACGGCTCCGGCAAAGGTTAGCGTGGTTCTTCTCGGGGCAGTACATCACGGAGGAAAAATTCAGTATTCGCTAAAACTGTTTTTGTCGGCACAGCAACATTTTTATTGTTAACATAAAATTACTTTGTTGGCCCAACAAAACAGTTATATTACACGAAAAGCAACACAATTATTTTGTTGAGCCAACAACATTTTTGCCATTCAAGCAAAACAGTTTTCTCAGTGGGAAAAATGTTAGTGGCCAGCCGAAACACACCCCTACCCCTTTCCAATAGTTCCACAGTCCCATTGTGTCTCTTTCTATCCACACTGATAAGTAGAAAGGTGGACATGCAATAGGGGTGGGTGGAACAACCCAAATTTTTCTTTTGAAAAACGTATCTTTTTTCAAGTTATTGTTATTATTATACTATTATTACGTCTATTATTATATCTGCAAATCAACGACTAATTCTGCCGTAACAATCTTATCATCTGCAAACGCCAGTCCACGCACTTTTACTATTCCCAGATCAACACCCATGACCTCACCAAAAAGTATTTTGGTAAATATTTTGCCCACGGTACTTGGCAGGCTAATCGCTCTATAATTAGTACAATCACCTTTAACATCCTTTTTCTTGTAGAGTGGAACGATAATCGCCTTTCTCCAATCATTTGGAACTTCACCGTTCTCAGCACACATGTTCATACTATAAATTCGCTCAGCTACATAAACAAATGTCCGCCACCGCTCTTAAGCATTTCAGCGGTGATACCTTCTACACCAGCAGCCTTATCATTCTTTAGTTTCTTAATTATGGATATAGTGTCGTGGATATCAATTCTTCTTTCGCCATCTACAATGAGATTCTCTAGCATATCCTCTTCGGTGTCACAGCTGTGACCTTGAGAATTAAATTTGCGAGTATTTTAATGCACTGGAAGAAAGAGTTTTGAATTAAGAAAATCATTCTTGTTTTGAAGCGCAGAGGACTAGTTTTAAGGCAAATAATAGGCTTACGTTCTTCTTTTAAGGCCAAATCGGATTTAAATCTAGTTTTAATTCCAAAAACTGGCTTAAATTAAGATGAAACAAAATGAAGTTGTAAAAGAAATAGAATTTTTTCTGTGTGGCCATATTTGTAATTGCGGTGGATTAAAAGTACATCGATATAAGTTTTTCTCAAATTTCACTTCTGGCATAAAAACCACCCAAAATGCACATTTTATGTTTCATAGAGGCATAGCAAATCGATTTTTCACAAGAAATAATACTTCTTTTTGAAAGTCTAGATTAAAAAATTTCTGATTCCTCCACACAGTAATCGTTTTTGAAAATAACTTTGTTATAATATTTGTTAAACCAGTTTATTCAGACATTTTGATCGTTACATTATCACTCTAACATTTTATACTTGTCGCTTGTATCAAAAGTTCAAATCTGCTTTCGAGAAAAAGAAGAAAGGTGTGACTATATAAAGCTGCTCCTCTTTTCAATGGATTGATTTATAGTTGAAGTCAGCGAAAACATACTATATACTTCATTTAACTATTTCTTAACTTCCTTTGTTTATGCGAAATTCAAGTTTTGTGACTCATGTATTTTTCAATTTCTTTAAATAAATTCTTACTCCTTCAAAACAATTTTTTCAGCTGAAATCTTTTTTGGCATAGCTTTCATCAAGAAAAGAAATATGGAAATATATCCATACTTCATTCAACATTAGGAATGAAAAATAGGGTAAAGTCATTCAACATAGAAGTTTGTTGATCGTTTTATCAAGTTTCAAACACGTTTTTTTATCCATCAGTTAATTATTTAAGATTTATTTTGGCAAGATAATGATATACGTGGCGACAAAGTTATTTTTAAAGGGTTGATTTAGAACCAGTCTGTTCAGATTATTCAATTTTTCAAGTGAAAAAAGTGATAATCCGAACCAATAACACATTTCTAAGAATTGCTAATTGAAGAAAATTTTACTTCTTCTTCAAAAAATTTTAAGTAAAATAGATATCTTTTTGTAAATTGAGCTAATATTTAAAATTCTCATTTAAAAGAAATCTTCAAATATACATAGGCAACCCTGCAGATTGGAACCAGTCCTTGCTTAATATCTCTATTTTGAAATTTATCAAAGATCGAAATAAAATCTACTTTCTTATGAAAATTTTGTGTGTACCAAAAGGATAGTTTTTAAATTTATTAATTTTTTAAATTAATTATTTATACTATAAATAATATAATAATATATAATAATATATAAATCATAATATTTAATTTATATTTTATTTTTTTTGTGTACCAAAAGGAAATTTCACAAATCAAAAATAGACTCTTTGACTACCCGTTTTTCCGGCTCATTAGGATGGTTTTGGTTGACTCGTTCTTTTTTCTCCCTCTTTTTTCTTTTTGTTGTGTACATTTATTGTGCACCTGTCTCTAATGAGCCGAAAAACGGGTAGTCGAAAATTCTATTTTTGATTTGTGAAATTTTTGGGTGTTCCTTTTGATACACAAAAAATTGTCATAAGAAAGTAGATTTTATTTCGATCTTTAATAAATTTTTAGGAAATAATATTAAGAGGTGCGATCTTGACACAATTCATACGAATCTATCTTGGGCCTATGGCCTAGTCAAAGTTCATAAAGCAGATTTTCCTTTACGGCCAGTTATTTCGACAATATGTTCACCCACAAGAAAATTAAAAAGAACTTCTTAGCAAAATCTCCAAAGAATCAGTAACCTTTTAGTGGTACTTTTTATAAACAAAAATTAAGAACTCCGATAGGCTAAGTCTTGTCCCCAATTATTGCTAAAATTGTGATGGAAGATTCGGAAAATAAAGTTTTTAATCAAATTAATTTTGAGTTAGACTTTTATGCAAGATATGGTGATAATTATGTATTTTCTTTACATGCACAAAATGTGGATACCTTACTTAATGTTTTTAATAGTATACAGGGTTTGATTGAAAAGTAATGAGCCTTCCCGCGCGGAGCGTCTGCCAAGCGATCAACCGAATCGGCT
>JAUMHM010000016.1:25708551-25719084 GCA_032362435.1 Melikaiella ostensackeni | reverse complement strand
TTATTGTGCACCTGTCTCTAATGAGCCGGAAAAACGGGTAGTCAAAAAGTCTATTTTTGAATTGTGAACTTTTTGGGTGTTTTTTTTAGTACATTAAAAATTTTCATAAGAAAGTAGATTTTATTTCGATCTTTAATGAAAGTTATTTTTTTTGCCAGAAGAACAAATCTGAAAGTTTTGAATCGATATCTCGAATAGCTTTCGAGATATCGATATTTTTACTTTTTTTTAAATTTATATAATTTCTCAATGTACATTCAGATATTTTTACTTTTTTTTAAATTTACATAATTTCTTAATGTACATTCAGATAGAGGATTTATTACGAGAAAAAAATTCACACACTTATATCTCAAACATTATTTCTGTGACCAGTCACAGAGGTGTCATCCCCCCACGAGACGTTGGAAGGGTTAGGGGCGTGAGCTACATTATTTCTGTAACCAGTCACAGGGGTGCATTCCCGCCTCCCACGAGACGTTGGTAAGGATTTATGGGTGTGAACTAAATTATTTCTTTGACCACTCATAAGGGTGCCTTCCCACCTCCCACGAGTCGTTGGAAAGGGTGAGAGGTGTGAGCTACATTTTTTCTGTGATCAGTCACAGGGGTGCCTTTCTGGCTCTCACGAGACGTCGGAAAGTGTTCATGGGTGTGACGTACATTATTTCTTGGACCAGTCATGGTGGTGCCTTCGCGTCTTCTACGAAACGTTAGAAAAGGATTATTGGTGAGACCAACACTATTTCTTTGACCAGTCACAGAAGAGCCTTCCTGTGCCCCACGGGTCGTTGGAAAGTGTGAGGGGTGTGAGCTGAATTATTTCTGTGACCAGTCACAGGGGTACTTTCCTGGCTTCCACGAGACGTTGGAAAGTGTTTATGGGTGTGACCTACATTATTTCTTTGACCAGTCACAGGGGTGCCTTCGCGCCTCCCACGAGACGTCGGAAAGGGTTAGAGATGTGACCTACGCTATTTCTGAGACTAGTCACAGGGATGCCTACCCGCTTATTTCGAAAACTATTTGAGATATCGATAAAAAAGTTTTAGACTTGTGTTTCTCGCCAAAAATCCTACAGGAATCAGCATTAAAATTTTGTCGCCGTAATGTCGCTATTATTTGTTAATGCTTCTATTTGTCATTGCGAGAAATATGATACCAAAAGTGAAAGAAATGTGAGTGTTCTTTGTTCGACTAAAAATTTTGTTCAGAGATTATGCTATTGTGAAATTGAAATTTTCATCAATAAGTTGTATTCTATAAAGACTCTTGTCAGGCTAGAGGGTTCGGAGCCCAATCCAGGATAAAGGAACTAATTTTTTATTAAGAAAAATGGTTGTTTCCTTCCATGGAAGTTTGTTTATCTTACCTTCTAATAATTCTATTCTAAATACGTCTTTTTTAGTCCAACAGGAATATAGGAGCATTCATTTAAATTGGACATTGGCACACTTCAGACACCGAATTTATTTTTGCTTCTACATAACCAAATAATATAAAAGCATAAAAGCTTTGAAGTTAAAAGTCAGAATTGACATAGGAAACCAATTTTGTTCTCAAAAGCGTGTATAAATCTAAGGAAGTTAGGTATCTGAAGTTAAAGTCAGTGTCTGACGTTAGGTAATTATTCGGTACAAAATTTTTATGAAATCGTTTTGAACATTTGACCTATTTCGTTCATTTTTCAAAAACATGCTTAAGACTTACTACAATAAATTTTGATATTCGATTGTGAATAAAATATGTTTGAAAATTTTTTTTTTCAAATTCTGTCACATATTAGGGTATGTTATCCTGCATTAAGAATCATATTCGGTGAGTTATTGAAATTTAGTAACGTCCTCTTAAGATCGTTACAAATAAACTATTGAATAGGGAGTAGCATAGTACAGATACTGACGTGTGAGTTCTGTAATGATAGTAGACACACTGTCACGGATTCAAATTACGACCCTGAGTTTAGCTATGCATATTAGTGCGGTCTAAAAAATTGACTTTCAGATAAAGGGCATACCAACTCCCTCCCCCCATTTTGTGAGGTTCCCAAAAAAAAATTCCCTCCCAGTTTGCGCCAAATCATTTAACATCAAGACATGCCGCAAAGGCCCAGGAAATCCCTGAGATTTAACGTGAGAAAATTTTTATTTTCGGAAAAATGAGATTCGCGTTCCTGAGTTGAAACGTAGGTTGAGGGAGATTATCAGAATTTTTTGGAGAATCTCCAATGAATAGTTTTCGCGAAATTATTTTAAATTTTGACGCTCCCTAAACCACCTTATCGAGCCCCAAATATGCCCTATGATACTGAAATTGACAATTTTGTGCGAAATTGACACACATGAACTTGGTTTTCCCTTTTTTGCTACGAACTATTTTCGTCGACAAGTGATATGCTTTTAAGCATTTTTTAAAACTAATTTACAATTGTTTAAGCAATGCCCATTCGTTCATGTTTTTCCCCTACTAATTCATTGCAATTTAATTTTTCTTGAAAAGAAGTAGAAAACTTTATGTTTTTTTAAAATTTTGGTTACCTTTGTCGCTTGTTATTAAATATCTACGTCATTCAGTTGGCATGTCTTCTATTGGAAAAAAAAATTTTTAACGGGTATGGTTTTGGACCACCCTAATGCATATAGATTTAAAACTTGTGCAATTTACGTTATTAAGTTATTTCTGTGAATTCCTTACATAAACAAACAGATTATTAAAGTTTTGAAACAGAATTATCGCACTATATTTTTTATTTCATCAGAATAACTACGTTGGAACCCCCACCTAACGGCCCTCCATTTATCGTGTTCGTAGAATTTCAGATCGCAGTCGTTGATGAGGGGGTTCAAGGGCCCGAGAGGGAGGTCGAGTGAGCGCAACGGTGTCGAGCAGTTCCGTAGCCACAAAGCAGGCAGTTCGAAAATACGCGTGCATATTTCGCATTTATTTTTAAATACACGTGGAAGATTCTCTTTTCATCAGTAAGTCTTCATTATTAAAATGGGTCTTTCCTCTATGATAATAAAAATCTAAATCTGTACAAAATACAATTAATTAATATTATGTATTCCTACCGGAAATGGTTCATACAGCCCTGACCGTTTACATAGTGAAAATTCTTGGAAGAGCCTCACGGTCATAGCAGGCTATACCCGAGACCGCCGTTAAACGGAGATTCCAGTGTGTTTATTAATTTCCGCTTTAGGTGCTTAAAAATAAGCAATACTAATTATCCTAAGTTGCTAATAAATATCTTCACTTCATTAGAAATAAATTAATAACTACACGTAATAAAGTATCACAAAAGGTTCTCAATTTAATTTATTACATTTAATTGTAAGACAGCAATACGCAATACACATTAAATACTCCACAGAAGTATTTTAATATTCATCCTCAAAAAACCCCCACATTCACTTTATAAACCTAACATTCAGACATTTCAAGCTTCTACGGATATTGGGTATATGGCACCCGAATGCGTAAAAATAATTAAACTTAAATAAATAAATACATGCATGAATCAATAAATAATTTAATAAATAAATAAGATTTTGTTCTATAATCAAAAAAGCTGATTTTAAAAAGCTAAACTTTCATCCAGTTCACATTTCACAAACTTAGACTATAATTGTGAGAATATTGTAAAGTGTAATTTACAGCTTTGACTATTTCAACGATAATTAAAACAGAAATGTACACTTGATATTAATGTACGCAATTGTTCATTTTACAATTTCACTTTACAACAAGAATGACTAAGATACATTTTTTCGTCTAAAATCTATTTCTGACAATTCTCTTCACTCAGGGAACATTTGCAAGAGAATCAAGAAACAGATATTAGATTAGTGATATTTAAAATTAGCGTTTATCAAATTGCTTAAATGTCGAATAAATTTATATTTGTTTATAAATAATTCGAAAGATACGGAATTCAATTCGATGCAATTTAATAACAATATTTTTGAATGTACAATTCAAAATCTCATATCAGATTCCTAATTTTTGATAGATATTAACCATTTCGGCTTTAAATATGCCTTTTTCGGATTTTGAAGTAGAAAAAATTAGAAATCCCTATTCTGTGTTGATATGACATGGGTAAGTTCGCAAGCAATCTCCACCGTCTTGTCCCAACCTCGCTGCACTCAAATAGCGATGAAATCTTTGACTGGAAACTGTGGCCGAATTTCCACGCTTCAACTCTTGAGGATCCCTGAAAAAATTGAATTAAATCGTAAATTTTGATGACAAATTGCAAAAAAGAAATAATGACAAAGTGATTTATCATTCACGATATGATACGATATTTTACCCAAGTTGAATAATTGCAGACATTACTTTTGATTCCATTTCATTTATATAAGTTCTATAAACAAAAAACAATGCACATTAGGGTTGTTAAGAAAAATGAAATTCGAATATAAACTTGCATTTCTGATTATTTTTTTTTGTTTCGCTTGGGTTAAAAATGAATTACGTGAAAAGAATAAATCGGGAAATATTTAGTGGTCATTCATCGCGGATTTGTCTGTTTTCATAGACGAATCAATTTTCCTCGAAAATGACAGATCACTGAGCAAAATTATACAGAATTTAAAAGTATATAAATTATACAGAATATAAAATATGGAATATTTTTTTTTCATAATTTTTTATTTAGTAATGCATTTTTGAGGAGAGATGAAAAAAATGTTTATAAGGAAGCATTAATCATCTATTCCACTTACTGGGATATCTTTGATATACATTTAAATTATTTCTAGTTACTTGAAAATCAATTTATATTGACATGTGAAATTACTATTTATGAAAAATTGGTTAATATTAATTGTTTTTTACGAACACAAAAATAATTGAAACGTATATTGAAGACCTTCCAGTAAGTGGAATATATGATTAATGCTTCTTCACACCATTTTTTCTTGCATATCTGCTCAAGTATGAATAATTAAAAAGAAAAATTATGGATAAGAAATACTCATTTTAAAGAGCAACATCTTTCATACACTGTATAATTTTGGGTTGGAGACTGCCATTTTCGAGAGAAAATGTATTTTTCTGCGAAAACAGACAAATTCTCGATAAACGACCTGTAAATATTGTCCGATTTATTTCTCCTTCCATGTGATTCATTTTTTACACAACAGAACAAAAAATTGAAAGTGCAATTAAAAATTCAAACTTTTTTTTAACACCCCTAATGCACATTTTATTTATTTATCATTAGCAGCTTCCCTGTATTCTATTTCCTAACATTTAAAATCTGAACAATTCAAAAATCCATTATCAAACTAATTTTTGAATATTAAGAGTTTAACATTTTTTTGAAACAACAATAATTAATTAGTAATTTCGAATCTCCAAATCAAACAATTCCAGATCAGATAACTTTTTGGCAAAAGGACAATATTTCGAATGGAATGAAAAGGAAGTAGAATTGCATAAATAAAAGCGTTAAAAATTGAATAATATTAAATTGGATAATTTTTAAGCAGAAGCTCTCGAAATTAAAAAATGTCAGGCTAGCATTTTGGAAATTGAACAATTTTAATAGAAACGAGTTGAAATTGTATCATTTGTTATTCAAAGCTTTCAAAATAGAATAGCTTCATTTTCAAATGAACAATCTCAAAATTGAATGATTTCACACTGAAATTTCGAAAATAGGACAATTTCAAAATGTTCAACATTGAATAATTTCAGACCAGAATTTCGAAGCGCGGATTATCTAAAATTCGAAGGGACTGAAACTGTATCATTTCTAATTAAAAGCGTTCAGAATTGAATAATTTAAAATTGAAAACTTTTCAATTTAAATAATTTGTCAGTTCGAAGCGAATAAAATTTAACAATTTGAAATTAAAAACCAAATTGAATGTTTCAAATTCAAAGCTTCTAAAATTCTATAATTTCAAACTGCTATTGCATAAAAAATACACTTTAACATTAAATTTGATTAGACACACTTTTATGATAAAAAATAAATTCACCGTCATTTTCACCATTTAAATTTCAACATGAAAATTTAGAATTCTGAAATTGTAACTATTCAAAGTTGAATAAATTGTCTTATTGCAAATGTATCAATTTAAAATAGTTCAAGTTTTATTTATTCTGATTTTATATAATCCTATTTTTAACTTTTTAATTTTTATCGCTTTATTTATAATTGCTATTCATTCTTGAAATCTTCCAATTAAATATTTTTCAATTTTAAATGATTCATTTTATAAAAACGTTGGCTAAAAATTGGACAATTTGAAAATATTACATTGAAATAAGAAATAAAATACAAAACAAGATCGCTGTGATTCCGATTTTTGAGATTGCACAATTTTAAGTCTTTCAATTCGAACTTGTTTTTTTTAAAGTTGTGTTTGAAATGTTCAATATTTTGGGAAATTTTTTAAATAAAAAATAATTTAATTTTCAATACTTAGTTTTGAAATCTTCTTTTTTTAGCTTTAATTTGGCAAATCATTTTCTAAATTTTTCATTCTTCTGAATTTATTCTGGAGGCATTTAATCCAAAATTGTTTCATTACAATTCCTTAAAACTGAAAATTATACAACTATCAAGTCTTTCAATTTGAAATTTCACGATTACGAAGAATTTAAGAAACCAGACAATTTTGTGCCTTGAAAATTGAAACAAAACAGTTTAAAATATTTATATTTAAAATTATTTAATTTTCCAATTGATTGTCTAGACTTTCAATTTAAAATTTTGCAATTTTGAAAGACTTAATTGTGAAATTGTCCTGACATTTTTAATAATTGAGTTTGAAACTATGATCGATTCGGGATGATTTTAATTTAAAACTGTTGAATCATTAAGGCTATCAATTAAAAATAATTGTACAATATTTGCAGCCAAATTCTCAATATGAATCTAAAATGTTTGAGGATGGCCTTTAAAAACAAAAACAACTTTCTGGTCATTTCGCGATTATCAACCATTTTTTCAAGTCATTTGTTTATGTTTAATAGAAAGAGCATGAAGGACCCTATTGTAACTGCAGGGAGAACAATATTTGTTAAATTGATATTAAAAGAGTTATAAATCGTTGAAGAAGATATTTTCTGCTCAAAACCTACTGAATGCATATTTTTACGAATGAATAACTGAATATTGTTTTTTTAACCTGAAGGCTTTTATAGAAAAAAACCTGAGCTTTCCTTTGAGTAAAAAAAACAAGAAAAAGAGAACCCTTAATTGAAAAAAGTCTAATTTATTTTTGATTTCCATTTTTGACTCTCCCCTAGGCAAATATTAGTCCCAACGACAAAATTTTTACTTCATAAACTATCATTTAATATTACTTCAAAATTGGACACTATGTTAAAATAAAACATGAATGAAGCACATAAATATGCAGTAAAAGTCTTAGTTCATAAAATCCCATCCCTATTAGTGAACAAAAATTTCCGAATTAATTACCCATATAAAACTTCAATGTACTTTTTAATAGAAAAAAATGTGTTTTGAGGACGAACACGTCCTATTTCGCATAATGGTTTAGTTTATAAGAGGGATTCGTCCTACTATTCAAGTTGTAACTTGAGTCAAGTTCACAATTACATTCCTAAAAGAAAAAAATTTTAAATGGTAAGGAGGATATTTGATTGATGATTGAGCAACAGGAAAGTTAATTAATTGAATTCTTCAATTAACCATTCATTAATGATATCAATCGAGGCGAAAAATATATGCATAATGAAAAAAATTATGTTAAGTAAATGAAAATTGTACATAACTTCCTCATCAGGGGTAATCTATGGCATAACTACAGTTATAAATAATAAAACGGCTGAAAAGGCTGCCATGCACAGACACACATAACTTTATAGTGTTTTCTATTTTAGAATGATAAAAATCTCCATAAGAAAGTTAATTTCACATTGATCTCAAAGATTATGATTTTAACAAGAAAATGGAAAGATTGGCGAAACAACATTTGATAAAAAAACAGGTTCAAATAATGAAAACATTATTAGGTTATAAAACCATTATTAGGTTATAAAACAATTATTATCTGAAAATAAAACAGAGATGATTAATAGCAATTGTTATTTTGGTACATATTTCATTCCTTGATTGAAAATGATTTCCACATAGGCAAACATTCTGAATAAAAGCTAAAGTCAATTGTTTCATTCTTTAATTGAAAATTGATTTGCACATAAGAAAAATTCTGACCAAAACTACAGTTAATGTATCCAGTTAATGACTCCATCCCAAATTTTGTAGTATCTCGATGGATCTCTTTTTAAGTTAATAGCTGCGTCGTGTTTTCTATTTATAAATAGCATTTCCATGAACTCCCTCTTTTTTTATTTCTCTCATGATACAAAATTTTAACATCCCAATTAAAGTCATGACCATGTGTGAATCTGTGTTTTGAAAAGACCGAATCATATCATATCTTTGTTTCATTTTCAGGTAATAATGGTTTTATAATCCAATAATGTTTTCATTGTTTGTAACTGCTGTTTTTCTATAAATTACCCCTGATGAGAAAGTCTAAATTGGCATCGAAACATGCTGTTTCCCAGTAGTATGAAAAAGACGGAGAAAAGAAAGAGTGAGAGGTTGATTTGGTTGACTCTTTCTTCTTTTCCCTCTTTTTTGTTTTTTGTTTCACATTTATTGTACATTCGTCTCTTATGACCGTAAAAGTGAGTAGTTTCGAAGTCTATTTTGGATTTGTGAACTTTTTGGATGTTCCTTTTTAGGACACAAAAAATTTTCTTAAAAAAGTAGATTTCATTATGATCTTTAAGAGAATGATTTACTCATCAAGATCTTGAAGTTATTTGCTATCTTTTCTGATATGTGAGAAAACATTTATCTACCTTAAAGTAAACACAGTGCTTCCCAGGCGGAAAAGTTATGCATAGTGTACAAAAGTTATGTATAATTTTCATTTGTTTAACATAATTTTTTTCACATAACCTTTTCGCCTCGGCGAGTATCATTAATAAATTATTTTTCTCTTTTCTTATTCTTAGTAACCTTTTCGTTTGCCATATACAATCAACATCACACAGCCTACATTTATATTTGTAAATCACACATTGTTCATTAAATATCATTTTCAATCAATGAATGAATTATGTACCAAAACAGTAATTGTTACCAATTATCTCTTTTTATTTTCAGAAAATAAAGAATTTCTAATCTAACAATTCTTCATTTCTGTACCTGTTGCTTTGCTATAAATTATCCCTGATGAGAAAATCTAAATTGGCTTCGAAACATGTTGGTTCCCAGTAGTATAAAAAAGACGGAGAACAGAAAGAGTGAGATGTTGGTTTGATTGACTCTTTTTCTTTTTCATTCTTCTCTTCTTGTTGTACATTCACTGTAGATCTGTCTTTAATGAGCCATAAAAGTGGGTAGTTTCGAAGTCTATTTTTGATTTCTGACCTTTTTGGGTATTCCTTTTCAGTACACGAGAAATCTTCATAAGAAAGTAGGTTTCATTTCGATCTTTAAAAAAATTTTATAGAGAGATATTAAGCAAAGATTTGCTCCAATCTGCAGGTTTGCCTATTAATACTATTAAGATTTCTTTTAATTGAGGCATTAATGATTAACTCAATTTACTAAAAGATGCGAACCATTCACATACTAAATAACATTAAAAGGGGGGAGGAGTCGTGTTTTGTTACGGTCTATTATGTGGGGAGGGAGGTATTTTTGACCCGATTACGTAACATTTTTAATCGCATGTATTTTTGAAAAAGCAATGCGCAAGAAAAAAGTGTTAATATGACATGTGCGCAGAAGTAAATAATTTTCGTCCATTACTTGAAATCCGTCGTGAAATTTGAAAAAAGGTCAAGTTTAACAAAGTGGTGACGATTTGATTGAAAAAATAAAAATATGATTTTCACAAAAAGAAACCCACACTTATATTTTTCGCCAATTTTTCGTTGAATTTGGCCTTCTGTAAGGAAATGACCCTTTGAGTTTCAGGCGGGCTAAACGATTTTTGGGGTCGAGAGAATTTTGTTTTCCTTAAAAATATAATATTCGAATTTTTCTCGTGAGCGATGCAGGATATGACAAAAGAGCAACAGGCATTTTTGTAGTTTTCTTCAAAACGAGCCAACTTTTTTCTTAGCAATTTGTCTAATCTGTCGTTATTTTTAAGACAAGTGTAAAAATTCAACTTTTCGAAAAAATGCTCATAGACACAAAAATGTTTAAGCCAACGTAAAAGTCACAGGATGTCTTCCTTATAGAAGGCCAAATTCAACCAAAAATAAAAATTTTGGGTCTTAGTAAAAATCGACTTTTTATGCTTTTAAACAAATCGTCGCCACTTTATTAATATTGAACTTTTTTCTCCGACGGATTTAGAAAGAGGACGGTAAAACTCAACAGTATCCGAAAAAATTGGAATATCTGAGTCAGGTAGAAAAATATATAAGTTATAGAAAAAAATGGATAAAGTTCCGAATAGCTGAATTCTCCGATTTTCTTCAAACTTCGTATACTTATGTATTTTGATGCGCTGATTA
>JAUMHM010000016.1:25665406-25708451 GCA_032362435.1 Melikaiella ostensackeni | reverse complement strand
CACATTACACATGTGAATGTGCTAATGGCCAACGCACTGTTGGTTGTTGTTCACACATTGCTGCAGTTGTTTATTATTCATCATATGCTAGGTTTTTGTCGAGAATTTTTAAACCTGCAGAAGTACTTAGTGATGTATTCAAGGAAAGTAACAATATTCCAGTGATTGGAAGTGACAGCGATAATGATCAAAGTAATAAGCAATTCCTAATGGTGAGAGGCAAGGGGACTCACCAAAATCAAGCACCCCAAAGGGTGAGAGGCAAGGGGACCCAAATTAAGCACCCCGAATGTAGTTCAAAAACGTACTGTAACTCCTCCTGGTGGACTCCGGAAACTAATTTTCAAAGCCTAATTGCAGGCGATTTTGATTAAAATATTTAATGCAATGTCAAAATCATTAGATACAATTTATATCGATCTGTGATGTTCCAGGTCTTGAGGTAATGTTACGCGCTATACGCAATACACGCACGGTGCCCCGCGCCAGATTTTGTGTTTTTTTAAGCTATGAAGTAACCCTATGAACAATTTATGTGGAATATATGTTGAAGTAGACAATATAGACATCTTTTCCAAAAAATAGAGGTGCATCTCTAAAACATCACCTTAAAAAAATTTTGAACTTGATACGTGCGGGAGCAACTTTTGCATTCTTACCCCCCTGTGCCCTTTGAATCGTGAACTTTTATTTAACGTCCGTAATCATCATTTTTTATTAGTGATACTTTTGGACCTACGTAGCTTCTATCCGTCACCGCGAGTTACGTACTTTCTATCCGCCACTGTAAGTTGCGTACCTCCTTTTGGGACACATCGAATATGTGAACGCTCCCATATCTATTTTTATTTAAATATAGTGCTTAAATTTGAGGAAGCAACCATTTTTTAGAAATATGTTATTATTTTGGATTGTTACTTTTTTCTGTTTTGAAAAACGGAATAATCTGAATAGATTGGTTCCAAATCAACCTACTAACTCATTCTCTTATGAACTCACTCTCTTCTTGCTGATTTCGAGTTACTCTTTAATGCAGTTTGAGGTAACAGTACTTATGAATGCGTGCACTTGAAACCAAGCCAACTGGCTTAGAAAGCCACAGAACTGTTACAGATAGTGTACCACATTGTTAAGTAAGAAAAATAATTTCTTTCAATTTTAACAATTCTGAGGTTATAAAAACGAAAGTAAGGACGTTCTTCATAACTTCAATGTGGATTTTACTGTCTGCTAGATGGAGAAGAGAAATCTATATTTACAGTTATTTGGAAAGAGAGACTACTGCGGTTTTGTGTTGTTTACGACGTATGTATCAAATATTTAGAAAGCTGCATTTTAGATGTGATCTTGCATCCTTAAGCGGTTTTTACTAATTTATTATTATATTTATGCTCATTCTGAATATCAAGTTGCACTTTTATATTCAGTTACTGAACTCTAGGGTTATCAGACATAAAACATCATTGTAAAAATATTGTACTTTTCTGAAATTGTATGTCTCCCCTTCAGTGAAAATTTTTTTTCGAAATATGAAGCTATTCATGAATCGGAAATTTTTCAATTTTCTATTTAATTCAAATGGTTTATTACTTAAAAATCAAGTTTTTAGTTTTTAATGCTTTCGCTTACAATTGTTGAATCTTGAATGTTACAATTTTTGTGCTGCTTATAATAAGTTATTTAACTTTAAATCCAAGAAGGAAATTCATTTCATATGGGGCAGGCAGTCCATGCTCAATATTAAATTTTCAACAAAAATGTTGACCATTTTTTGATAATCCGCGTTTTTTATTTAAAAAATTCAAGTATGTACCGATAACTTTGTTAAAACAATTTTCTTTCCAAATCGGTGAGATACGTGTCATTTTATTTCCTTTGAAGGACAATATATTTGAGTGGCAAATGATGGTGTGACTTGAGCATGGACTGAGTGCCTGATTTGAAATAAATTCGGTCCTATTTAAAAATTTGTCGAGATCGAAAGCTTTCAGATCCCAGTTTTTAATATCAAAAAATCATATTTGAAATTTTGCATCTCTTAGCAATTATTAATCATTCATCAGTTTTTAATGTCGTATGTTTTGAATCGTTTTAATATGAAATTCGGTATTATTTACAATTTAAACATTTTCGATGTGATCCCACGCAAAAAGTATGGAAAATGCTTTTCAGTTGATTTTACAGACACTCATTCATTTTGTAGTTTATGAAACTAGAAGAAATTTCTCAAAAAGACTCGGACCAATTGAAGGTTTTTACGGCAGAACTATGTAAGTGCCAAGAAAAAAAATTCAGCAGATCAAAAATACGATCTCAAAATTCGAATTGTATAAAAAAGAAAAAAATCAGAAAGTACTTTCGAGAGTTTATGAAGCTCTATAGATATATAGCAAGAAAATTTGGAAAAAGTTCATAATTTCCGAGTAAACGCTCATAAAAATTTGCCTCCATTCATATTCATGTATGTGCCACGAAAAAAATTTTATCCCGAGTAGAAATCGCCCTAATTGTCTCTAACAATATTGGGGATTTTTTAGGGGCCTCGACAATTTTCCCTTATTAGGGCGGCCCTCATCAGAAACTACTGTGATTCGAATATGGCAACCCTTTTCATAAAAATAAGTTCCATAATAAGTCCCATATTGTAGGCCGGACAGGACCGCTTCAGGCCGTAAGTAGGTTACATGATCAAAAACATTTTTTTTGCAATATGGACAAAATAATTAAAAATCTAAAACGCTAAATTTGCACGTGGAAAAATTTTGGGTATGAAATGCTCAGCTTATGCCAGTTTGGTGAGGCGTGAGAAATTTCTTAAACCACTAAAATACATTCTGGAATATATTTTGGGAACATATAAAAAATGTTTATTCAGAAAAAAATTTTTGCCTTCAAATTATAAATGGTTAAAGTTGTTTCAAAATAATTTCGGAATTTGAAGTAATTCTAGGATACGTATTGTTTGTTTCCAATTATTATAATTATAAACTTTTCTGAAATCATTGAAAAAATGTTAAGCATTCATAACTTGAGGAAAACAATTTTTCAATGGAAATCTTTATATGTTATCAAAATATGCCCCAGAAGATGTTTTAATATTGTGAAAAATTTCTCACCCTATATCAGATTTATTTTGCTGTTTTACAAATTAAGAACGACATTTATTCAGAAAATGGCCCTATTGGGGTCCAGCGGGGGCCCCTGACATTAATTGGAAATTAAAAAGGATCCTTGTTAGGGGCTTCATAAGATTTCCTTTGATGGGTCCCAAGAGTTTTGCGTGACCAAACTGGTAGGGCCCGTAACAATTCACTTAATACGGAATCTAACAACAATATTGAAGCCCCATCTGAGCCTCGATGATACCGTATTAACTTTTCTAAAAGGGATTGTTACAATTGATTCTTTCTACTCTAAGTAACATAAAATATGTCAGCAAATTAACAAAAAACATATTACGAGACAAATAGGAGGTTCAAAAGTAAAAAATTAATTCAAGAAAATCGGTAATATAAAACAATAAATCTAACAATAATATTGAAACGCCATCTGGGTCCCGATGATACCGTATTAACTTTTCTACACGGGATTATTAAAATTGATTCTTTCTACTCTAAGTAACATAAAATATATAAGCAAATCAACAAAAAAACATATTACGAGACAAATAGGAGGTTCAAAAGTCAAAAATTAATTTAATAAAATCGGCAATATAAAACAAAATCAGATTTTTTATTGCAATTTTTTCAATTTTTCAAAAATTTCAAAAAATTATTTTGTCATTAAATCATTGGAAAAATAATAGCGCAACGAAGCATGGATGATTTTTCAAGACAAAAAAATTGTAAATTGTTTAAACTATTTGTTCAAAAATGCGAGATACGGAAAAACTAAAAAGTTTAAATAAAAGTTGTTTACATAAAACTTCTTTGAACATTTTACAAATTATATATTTTTCACCGCAATGTACGGTGGAATTCAAGAAAATTTTGAAGACAATGAAACGTGTTTTGAAAAAAGTAGCACTTACATGGTTTATTATGCTGTGACACCCTTCAATTATGTATAATTTTTTTGCTTCTGTACATCCTATTTAAAATTATACACTTACAATGCTGAATTTTTAAATTGATATTGCTCAAAAGGTTGAAGATGTTTAATAAAAACAATTATTATTATTATTATTCGAAGAAAAAATTCTTTTTCATGGAAGCATTACGAAAGAAATTAGAAATGTGTTAAATATTTCGCAGATTTTTTCCTTCTAACTTCATAATGTCTCAATTTTCATAAAATTAACTTTTCACTTTGATAAATTGCTTGTAAATTATTTCGGATATAATTTTCATAAAAGAGGGTACACGAACCAATTATCGAGAACTTATTTTATGTTAAAAATTTACCCAAATTTAAACACAGTATAATTATCATTAAATAATTAATTTTTTGATTACAAGTTTTCCCTAAAAAGAAAATCTCTTCCTGAAACGTGCATTCATTCATACCATGCAATTTTTGAAACAAAAATTTCTTACACGTATTACCCGACTCTTCTCCTAACTCATTTAGTATTCGATTCTAACTTACAGTTTTAAGCGAACTCCACCCATTTGCTAATGATGAAATTCTCAATACCTCTGTAAACTATTAATTTAAGCCGTTAGTAAACAGAATGATCCTCCTTTCTAACCATAATGATTTCAAATTACAGAAATACCATAGCCACGATTCAAGCCCAACGGCAATTTAAGAGGAAAGCGTGCAGACAAAAATTGAAAGGAACGCAAGAAAAAAGACGTGTAACGCAGAGAAGACAAAAAAGTGAGAGAGGAAAAGAGTAATAAGAAGAAGAGTGTGAGAGAGGTGGCGACTCCTCGTGTAGGCTCAATGACCCGATTGAAGTAATTCGGAACAGCCAGGGCGACGGCCACCTTTCTCCTTATGATCCACAATTCCAGAGCCGATCAATGATCGCCTTACACAGCGCGTACCTGGACAGTTCGTTGGACACAAGATTGCTATGCGGTGAGTAAAGTGCCGGGTTTTTGTACATGCTGCAAACAAGCCTCTCCCTGCAATTCTCTTCAAGGAACCTTAGTTGTCCGAAGGTCTCGTCTAGTCTCCCAACAATTGGCCCATAAAACTCATCATCATAGGCTGGACGAGGTGCTGGAACTGGATTCTTAGCTACGGTTTGGACCACTCGTTGACCTTGAAATGGTCTCTGTTGTTGTTGTTGTGGTTGTTGGTGTTGTTGTTGCTGTTGCGGAGCATAAACAGTATAAGGACTTTTTTGTTTAGTCACTGCTCCTTTGATAGAAGATGGCACATTGATTTGAGGATTTTGTGGAGATTGAAGAGCTGCTGGAACAGGAGCTGATCCTGCACTGACTGGTCCTGGTACAAACACTGGTCCTATTTGTCCAATAGTTGGTCCTGGTCCAATGGTTTGTCCCGGTCCAATGCTTGGCCCAGGACCTATATTTGGTCCAGGTCCTATATTAAGTCCTGGTACCACTTGTTGAAGACGTTGTTTATTGGCTTTAAGCTCATCTATGTAGCCAGAATAAGCAAGATTTTGCGCATGAGCAGATATTGATGAATGCTTATCCGGAAAATGATCAGCAACAGGTCTTGCATTTGAAGAATATTGTGGGACACCATATGACCCAGGGTAAACTGGCGTCACTGGTGTTGGGCTTATTGGACTCAAATGCTGATTGACATCCTCGAATGGCTCTTCATAAGGCTCGATGCCCCACTCCTTTAATTCTTCCATATCCTTTCGATATTGAATGTGTGGATGAGCATAATCGTAGCCATTAAATTCCTCTTCCACATGGTGAGGATGGTGAGGTGGATGGTCAACGTAAATTGGCGCTGCCGCTGGCACGGGGACAGGTACAGGAACATGATGATGGTGATGAGCTATCTGAAACGTGATTAATAACGATGATGAGAAATGATGGATTAGCGTATAAAAAGTGAATTTGGCTGAGAAATTAGTACGCAGTAACGGATAACGCTTCTATATTTTGCTACGAATGTGTTTTGAGGTGTGAGAAATATTTTTATTGAGGGATTTCGTGTTTTAGATTCGGATAATAGTTTTATGCTCTCTTTTTAATTAGACCTTTATAGTCAAGTGAGGTTTATGAGTATGTTAAGAGACCATAGTGATTTGTGAATTTTCGATGTAAGAACTTCTTCACATAGAATGAACGTGCACAATTGAATGGGAAATTTATCTGCTTCGAGATTATTATTTCGGATTTTATTATGTAAAAGAGCTGCAAATCAATAAATTTTAAAAGCACAAGTTATTAAGGGCATGAACCAGACGGTCACGTGATAATTTCTTTTGAAATTCGTTTTAAAGAATGGGTCACGTGACAGTCTGGTACATGCCCTTAGGGGTCGTTCAAGTATTACGTAACAATTTTTCAGGTCATTTTGAACACCCCTTCCACCCCTGTGAACATCCAATAGAATTTTGTAGAAGTCCCTCACCAATAGACAATATTTTTTTGCACCCCCCTTTTTTGCTGATAGCAAGTTTTCAACGAAAGAGACGAAAAAACCTTCATCCACTGAAAATTATTTGATGGTGGTGTGACTGTTTTATTTGAAATGGTGGCTAGATTTAAAACTAATTCTTCTAGGTGATTCAGAATCTTAAGATTTTACGTAATCTTCCTCCTACCTGCAAGAAAAAATAAGCAGTCATGAAGCCCCACCCCCCTCTACGAAATGTTTACCTAATAATTGAACGACCAATAAGGATGTACCTGAATCTTTTGTATACTCCACATCAAAATTAAAAAATATCTATAACACTGCATTATGAGGTTTATTAAATTAAATTAAATTAATTAACATTGCACTATAAGTTTATTTAGCAATAGTTATTTGGAGTTTAGTGCCTAAAAGGCAAGGAAAAGGACTAAAATTAATTAATACTGTTAAAGATATAATTATGGTCCAAAATATTTTTTCTAAAAGAACACTACCGTTACTTTTTAAAAATCCCTTGACACTTCACTGAAAAATTACTTAAAAGTTTAAGATGCTGTGTAAAATCGATAAAAATAGAGTAACTTCTAAACGCAACAAAAAATAAACCAAAGAGTACTTAAGAAGACTGTATATTGGGTCGTGATTGTTCACTTGAAATGATTACTTAGATTTTAGTTTACAAAAAAAAAAGTGAAATGTATAATCAATTTGGTTAATTAATCAATAATAATCACAAGATATTTTAAAATAAAGGTCACTTCGATTTCCTGTTGATGATTCGTTATAATTAACACTGGGACTATTTTTCTCGTAATCATAAATTACAGTTAAGATTGATTCATTTTAAGTTTGAGTGTAAAATTTCTAGGTCCTTAGAAGATAAGGCCCTGAGGTTTCTTTTAACATATTTAGATGAAAGTTCTCTGCTCACGATGAGAGGAAAGGCAAATTTATTGAACTATAAGTTTTATATATTTATAATATTTTTTTTCCAATTTTTGTAAATGATATTGCTAATAATTTTTACTAAACTCAAAAATGTTGAGCTAAATTTAAGTTTTTCAGGACTTTCAAAGCATATAAGGTAAATCTGAAGTAGGAAAAATCTTTTGATGTCATATTAATTAAATAATTATACATATTCGCGAAATCTCACGTGTGCAACAGAAACGTGTTTCTGACTTTATATTTATTTGGATAATTTTGCATATTTCATTTTAATTTATTAATTTTATTTTAAAATCCACAATCAGTGGAATAATTATTAAACAGAGCACCTCATAACTTTCTAACTTCAAATCGTATTAACATTATTTACAGCAGAGAAGTTCTTTTTAAAAATAATATAGAAAATATTGTTTTCATTTCTAGTTTCTGAAGCCAAGTTTCCATGATGTTTGTTCTAATATTGGATCACAAATCATAAAATATGCCATTAAATTTAATATAAAATTTAGAAAGAACGAAATATACGAAAAACGCATATGTAAAATTTAGGGCTTGAATCGCAAATAAACATCATATGAGACAAATATGTATAGCATTATTTGTATTTATAAACTTTATAAACTCTGTAAACGTGTTCTCTGAATTTGAATCAATTAAAATGTAAACAGTTAGCCGATGAATTTTTGAAACGGAACTAATTTTAAAATCAAAATGAAATTACTTGAAATAGTGAAATAATATTTTAGTGAGCTGAAATTTAAATATCGTTGATTATGAAGTAATACATGCTATAAAAATTGACCTCATCCTCACATAAAAAAGTAAATGATAATCATTTGAAAAGAACTTCTCTTTTTTGAAACAGTTTTTAATTTTGGATAAACGAAATAAAAATCTTGTTGAACACTCTTATGTTTCATATACCTTAATGAATATAATTGATATATATATATATATATATATATATATATATATATATATGAATCTTTGTGTTAAAATATCATTCTGAAATATAATACTCTAATAAAATATTTATCCTGACTCAGTAATTGTAGTGTCACTCAATAAATAGAAGTGGTCAATTATTAGTTTCAGAAAAAATACGAATGAGTACTGTTTGTTCAAAAACTCAGTTAAGTGTAACTAAGCTTGTCGAGAGCTCGTAATGCACCGGTAAACTTGCACATATTATTGAATGAAAAAGGCTCAATCACATCTATTTTTAAATAAAAATACTCTATTAAGAATGAAGTGTATAATAATCAAAAATACTACAAACAATATTGTATACTACGTTGCACGTCTACTCAGTGAGTGATGAAAATAAACATTTTGAGTTGAATCTTCAAAAAGTATTTCAACAATAAAATAAAAATATGCCAATACAGGTAAAAGTAGTATTGGAATTATATTAGCGCTTGAAACTCTATAAACGAAAAATATTTCTCATGCCTAAATTTTTAAAATTTTATCAACTCTATTATAAATGAATCCAACAACTGAAGGTTAGTTTCTAAAAAAATTTAAATTATTCCGCTGTTAATCTTATGTTGGAGAAAACGTATTTTTAAATTCCACATGCGCCTTTTGAAATCTAGTCCACATACCTAAAATACGAGACTGTTTTACTAATCTATAACATATTGCCTCTGACCCTCTTTTTTACCTGATGGTGATGATGATGGAATTTGGCAGATTTACTGCTGTAATAGCTCGAGCACAATTTGAATACGTGAGCAAAAGCAGGCACCAAAAATAGCAGCAACTTTAAAAACAATTTTTTCGCAGCTCCAACTCCAAATAGAAACGGTATAACGAACATGAACTTCAATTTAATGAGTTTAATTATAAGCAGTAATGCCAGGAAACTCATCAGTAATTTGTTCTGTATCATCTTTCCTGAAAAATTAAAAAAAAAAAAACATTAGCTATAAAATCTTAACAAATATACAAAAGCAAGACAAAAAATACCATAAAATTATCTTACTGATTTTTTTGAAAAGGAGTCTTCCTTGACTCTCGATTGCTCTCTGTCCAAAATCGACTCTGATAAGTGCCCCATTTTCATCAATTTCTCTGGGGCTAATTTTAAAATGAGCTCCTTCGAAAAAAAATTCTGGTAGTTGAATTTCATAATCTCGTGTCGCCAAAAACCTGACTGTCTTTTTTCGAAGAGCACTTGTTACTTCCTCTAATGGAGACGAAGCTTCGTCCTCAAATCCACGAAGTTGCTCTTCATTTTCACAATCACTTTCATCTTTCCTAACCGTCCTTACATCGCGGTCACCCTCGTTTGAATTTTCCACAAGATTCTCGTCTACACTATCTTTACTTTCGCGCCTCTCACAACTTTGATAATTCAAGCTATTTTTCTTCAAAACTAAACCATCAAAGACGGTTATGTTATCACGTTCTGTAAACGTTTTGTCCAAATAGGTGTAAGCATTTTTTTGAATACACGAGAAAGTTATCCTCTCTCTACAGTCTCTCATAAGTCCATGCCAGAGCTCATTTCCGGTTTCATTGACCGGCGAATCGCGAACATCGAGGAGCTTCGCGTACGATTCGAGTTTCTCAAAACTGAAGAATTGGGAACTCGCGAACGTGACCGAGATACACATCAAGAGGAACGTCTGCTTGTACATTTTTAACTGGCTCACTTACCAACAATCAATTATTTTTTTTGAATTGCCACTCAAGTAAGTTAGTTATTTAATTATAGTCTGTGTAACAAGATACAAATTTTCGTAATTCACATTATCGAATTCAGAATTTTGAAACTAAGATAAAGAATCTAGATGCACATGCAAATTGTAGAATTTTTTGTCCTTCTCTTAGTGAAATATTATCAAACTTATTATATCAAACATCTCTACAGTAAGTGGATTAGGAATTTAGTTATCATCGTTCCAGATGATAGGATTATCATTTCGAATTCACTAGCGCCTTCACAGACTCGAATAATTAACGGACCTTCCATGTCCCACAATGTTCACACACGCACATTTCGTTTCGTAAAAGATCCAAGATGAAATCGTCACAACCACGTCACCGGGACGTCACCGGCTGCACATTGTACGGAGATGCGCTCTCTGCGATCTCTGGTTGAGAACTAAGTTAACAAGTGTTCGGTCTCTCGAGTTACAATTCACCTGGTGCGTCAAGTGTGTCAAAGACCCTCCTACTCCTTCAGCGGCCAGCTAAGGAAGGTCATAATGAACTTCTTCTTCGTCTCTTCTTCTGCATCTTATAGCAAGTCTTCTCTCTTTGTATCTATTTCTTCTCGTCTTACAAATTACGATTCATTATTGCTTTGAAACGTGCACATCCTATAAAACACCCGATTTTGAAAAGTAGTCTAGGATGTTTATTACACGTGTTGAAGAAGACGTTTATTGTTGGGATATAATGTCTAGTGGAAGGCTGAATGACAGATTTTCTATTTGAATTTTGACAAGATGATTTATGGAGGGATTGAAGATGTGTTAAAGAAAAGACATCTTCAGATTAGGTACACATGGTTGGATATATGGGTAAGAGGTAGCAATGACAAACATAAACTCAAATAAGTTAGGACCATTTTCCCTAAATATTTCAAGTTTGTGGTGTCAGAAAAACTTGTTACTTACATGAAACAATGATAAGTTTACCTAAACCAGCATATGTTCTTCCAATTCGTAAGCTGGCATTTTTATCCAAAAGTAGTTTTTCGAAATTCTAATTTTAAAAATCCAAGGAAGGTCATAATGTTCCTCATCTTCTGCTTCTTACGGCTAGTCTTCTTTCTTTGTGTTTATTTCTTCTTGTTTTACAAATCACGATTCACTATTGCTTTGAAACGTGCACATCCTATAAAGCACTCGATTTTCCGAAGTAGTCTAGGATGTTTATTAAACCTGTTGCAGGAGACGTTTATTGTGGGGATATAATATCTAGTGGAAGGTTCAGAGGCAGATTTTGAGTTTCAATTTTGACAAGATTATTTAAAGAGGGATTGAAGATGTGTTGAAGAAAAAAAAGATGTTTCGATTAAGTACACATGGTTTGACCTATGCGTTAGTGATAGCATAGGGATGTGCAAAAATAACTACCTTAAACCTGAATAAGTTAGGACCGTTTTCCGTAAATATTATAAGCTTTTCCTGTCATAAAAACTTCTTACTCACGTGATAAATGTTAAGATTATCTGAACTAGCGTATGTTATCCAAACTCACAGGCTGGCCTCTCTCTCGAAAATTGGTTTTTCAAAGTTCTAACTTCTAAAATCCAAGGATTGTCATAATGATCCTCTTCTTCGTCTCTTCTTCTGCTTCTTATGGCTAGTCTTCTCTCTTCGTATCTATTTCTCCTTCTTTCACGAATTACGATTTATTATTGCTTTGAAACGTTTATTTATAACACCTGTTGAAGAAGTCGTGTATTGTTGAGATCGTATAGTCTCTAGTGAAGTATGAAAGAGAGATTTTAAGTTTTAATTTTGACGAGATGATTTAAGGCGGGATTTAAAATGATTTAAAGAAAAGACAAATGTTAGGACAATTTTCCGTAAATATTTAAAGTTTTAGGTGTCAGAAAAACTTGTTACTTATGTCAAACAATGATAAGTTTATTTAAACCAGCGTATGTTCTTCAGATTCATAAGCTTGATTTTTTTTATTGTTGCTTCTGACTCAGATAGATATTTTTCTAATAAACAAATTATTTCAAGCCTCAAATTTAAGAGAACTCACTTCTTGTTATACAGTTTTTTTATATATGTACTATTCGCTATATGCCCTTAACGTAACTGCATACCTACCATAAGGGCCCCCTTCATATTCACATATTAATTAAGACAAGATTATAGAAATGGAAAACACCACGAATAGAAAAGTTTAATAAAAGAACGCGATTTTGTAACATTCTTCACTTGATTGAAACTCTATGAAAACAATCGACAACGAAATTCATTTATTGTTTGGTAATCGAACGCACTAAAGAATTAGTCAATATTCTCACTAATTGATTATAGTCAAATGAACTCGTGATTTTTAAAACTATTTTATTAGTGAAATCTGTAGAGATGCATATTAATAAATTCAAGACGAAGCTGAGATTTTCTCGAAACATAATCAGATGAGATTAAAATGTGATGGAGATCAAGTCTCGAGAAACTATCGAGACGAGATGATCATCTCGTTCGAGTAAAGTTTTGTCTCCTTGAGATAAGTATCATGTTAGAAGTTTTAGTTTCATCTGACGACGTCTTGGAAAAAAATTTTATATGTTCGACGTGCACCACGGATGCTAAAATATTACTATTTCATTAGTCAAACACTCAATCACTAATTCAATTAGTAAACCTCTCACCAATTTAGATTTATAGAGCAATTAGCCTAGTTTTTATGGATATGAGTCAAGCTTATTGACCTTTTGCAGGGATGTTATTTGATCGTTGCTATAGGACAGTTGATGAGACTTGTACAAAAGTTCCTAGGGATTACTATTGACCGATGCTGATGGCTGCTATTATCCGTTGCTGGGGATCGTCAAGGCACTCTTGCTGGGTTATGTTATTAACAGTTGATGGATATTTTTAATCAATATTGCTAGGGGTTGTTACTATCCGTTCCTGTGTTGATATCGACTGTTGCTATAGATGGTTGTAGACTTTTTCTAGTAGTTGTAATTGACCTATGAGAGTTGGGAGTTGCGCTTGATAATATTGACCATGTTGGTATAGTTACGATTGCCTCTTTCTATGGTTTTTATTGAAAGTTGCTATTGTTCGTTTTTGTTATTGATTGTTATTGATCGTTACTATAGGTTGGTATTGAGCATTGATAGCAATTGTTGTAGAACGTTTCTAAGGTTTGTTATTGATCATTGCTATAGGTTGTTGTTTACCACCGCTAGGGGTTATTATTGACTGTTGCTGGGGGCTGCTATTTTATTTTTCTGGATATTGATAATGATTATTGCAAGGGTTTGCTACTATCCGTTCCTTCGTTGATATTGGCCATTGGTATAGATGGTTTCAGAACTTTTCTCGTGGTTGCAATTGATCTTTGCTCGTTTGGAGTTGTGCTTGACCATGTTGACCATGTTGGTATAGTTGCGATTGACTGTTTTTATTGTTCTTATTGACAGTTGCTATTGCTCGTTTTTCTTATTGGTTGTTATTGACCGTTATTATAGGTTGTTATTAACCGTTGATGGCACTTGTTGTAGAACGTTTCTAGAGTTTGTGACTGATCGTTGCTATAGGATGTTGTTTACCATCGCTAGGAATTATTATTGACTGTTGCTGGGGGCTGCTACTATCTGTTTCTGGATATTGTTAATGATTATTGGTAAGCGTTGTTACGATCCGTTACCGTGTTGATACTGACCGTTTTTATAGATGGTTGGATGGTTGTAGACTTTTTCGAGTGGTTGTAATTGATCTATGCTAGTTTAGAGTTGCGCTTGACTATGTTGACCATGTTGACCATGTTGGTAGTTGCAATTGACCGTTTCTAGGGTATTATTGACAGTTGCTATTACTTGTTTTTGTTATGGATTGTTATTGATCGATCCTATAGGCTGGTATTAATCGTTGATGGCAATTGTTGTAGAACGTTTCTAGGTTTATAACATTATTACATATGTTGTTCTAAACCTTTGCTAAGGGTTGTGTTATTGATCACTGTTAGGAGTTGCTTTTGACCCTTACTATAGGTTTTTTTTTTGTCATAGGCGTGCACTCGTGCAGCCCTGTACTAATTTCTTTTTCGTCAGTATTACTTGTTTTCAACTCAGAACCCAAAAGAAAGATGCGAAATGTTCTACACTATTATCAGAGTTTCTTTTATTATCATTTTTTCTTATTTGGTGACCTTTTACCATAAAGCTTGGCATACATGTTTGTGGATTAAAGATTCGTTTAGCAGTTGCTTATATGAGTCAGCCTTCTATGACCTGCAGATTACACTAGAATGTACTCATTGAAGAGACCAGTTTCCAGTGTAATTATGGGAGAAGCCTAGTTGCGTGTCTACGATTGAGCTTAAAGAAGATCGAGATGCGAGTCATCCTTTGCAATCAGGATTGTCAGGAAGTCACCTCGTCTCGCACTCACATAGCTCTTTCACTGAATCGCGTGATGCGGAATTACAGACTTTCAGCATACGCGTGTCTGAGCTCAGCACATTGTCATTGGCGCTTTAGACGGCAGTAAATACAGTTCATTGACGCCTATTATGTACGGTTTATTTGTCGCGATTTTCTATAATTTTAAATCGTGAACACCATCAGGTAGTAATCAGATTTTCCTGGAGTAAACGACTTAATTAATTGTTTATTATTTCATTTTGCAGCTTTCATATACATAGCATGTAAAATATTGAAATGAGTGACTTGATTACAGTCGATCTATTTATTGAAAGTGAAGATCCTGAATTATTATTATTATTAACCATTATTTAATTCTAATACATTAACTCATCAAATGGATAAAGTTGCAATGTCTCCTATGCAATTGCTCCTTATTCTATTATTATTAAAATTCTTCCAAATATCTTCTATAATACTTTTTAAATATTTTTTTTGGAAAAACACATACAAATTACTTAAATTCAAAGAACATCAGACAATTTTAAGTAGGTACGTGAATGTGGATTTATTTCTTTTAGGAAGATTAGGTTTTTTATTTCATCTTTTGTTACCAAATTTCAGTCACATTTTATAGTAATCGTAACGATTTGAACTTCAACATCATGCATATAAATTGTGAGAAGAGTATTATCTTCGGAGGCGGTATAACTGCAAAATGAGATTTTTGATCAAGATAAGATGTCAAACATTACGAACAAACTAGATATATTATATAAATATATTTTTTCAGCTCAAAATGTAATCTGTTTTTTATTTATTAAAACTCATTTAAGTCGCAAAAATGACTTTGAAATTGAAATTCACTTTTATAATTACAGAACTGCTCCATATAGTAAATAATAACTCTACAAAAGGACTACTTTCTCATGATATATGTGTCAAGAAAAATTTAATTTCAACCACATCCTACAATTTTCTGCTGTGACATTCAGAGCGATTGTGAAGAGAATTATAAGTATACTTTATGCGTAGAGCAAGTGTTTGATGTCGCTCATTAAGATTCATGTTTATATATGTATGTAACTTATTATTGTAGATATATAGGCTCTAATTTATTAAAATTAAACAGCCTATTAAAAATGTTTATTACTTCATGTATTATGGGCGATTTTCAAATATATTTCAATGTGTATGTTCCTCGAAGTTCATTAGATGTTCCCAGAACATTTTTCACCTTTTAAAGCGCTTACAGCACATATGATGGCCTACTTGCTTAGCCTGTACAGATAGAGTTAAAAAAATGGCAGTTAGGTATACCTTCTTCGTGATAAAGTAGTCAATTTTGAGTAATTTTCACGTGTCCTTTCGTATAGTTTCACATATTTAAAATGTTACAGAACTGGTAAAAAAAATTTTTCCAGTATTGAGCTTGGGCGATTTCTTTTAAATCTGATACAGTTTGAATTGCAATACTAATATACTATAGACTTTAGATACTGATTAAAGGTCCATGCTTATATGTCTGTCTCTAGCTTTGGTGTCAACTCCGAAGCCTCTAATTATAACGAATTTGATGTGATTGATCTTATCATAATCGAATATAATCATGAAAAATAAGTATTTTCTACTAATATTTAAAAATGCATGATGTTTTCAGAATCCTAAAATCGATTAACTGTTCATAAGTCCTCTGAAAACACGTAAAAAGCTATGGGTGGAAGCCGAAATGTCAATTACGAAGCCTCAAAATGAAGGCAGACCAGAGGGCAAATACACATATTTATTAAATATCTTTATAGTATTTGTAGGCTTGAGGGATTAAAAATCTCTCCCGAAGTTGATATTATAAAAAAAAGTCTTCCAATTACAACACTATAAACATGAATACTATCAACTCCGAAGCCTTTTACTGTGTGCGATAGTAAGAGGTTCAAAGTCGAATTAAGAAGACAGAAAACGCCTTCTTTTGCTTCTAGGAATATAAAAAAAGGTTTTGAAAGGTATTTTTTCAAAAGGAAAATAAAAAAACTCTTTAAAAAATTTTTTTTGGAAAAAGTGTTCGAAATTCTTCTAGAATATACGAAATCAACTTTTTAACATTTTTATAACTTAGGTAGAAGCATAATTTAGATACAAATTAGTGTAAAAACAGTAATCGAGGTTTTCTTTTTCCCACGTTATAAATTACATCATGGTATATATATATATATATATATATATATAAATATAGAAACCATTACCAACTATTACATTATTTAGAATAGCAATTCACTCACAATTTGGAGACCAAAATTGAAATTTATTTCGAAATTGTCCATTTATGAAATGTACTTTATAATAAAAAAATGATTTTAAGAGGGTTTCAAACATCTTTGCATCCATTTACGAATGGATGTTCAAAAAGAACACGAATAAGTAATAAATAAAAAATAGTGTATAAAATTATGAAATACTAAAAGAAATTTCAAGCGAAGTATTATCGAGATTCAAAGTGAGAATAGAAGGCGTCATAATTGTCATAAGACAAGCCATTCTAGACATTTTAATATTCTGGGTCGCCCTTTTTGATCTACTGTGTAACCATACTCATTTCAAATATTTTCTTTTAATCTTCGGCTCCGTCATTTACATACATGATAACCGTTTCGTTTTTTACAGTACAACATTTAGTCTGCGTTGCATAGAAACACTAAATGATCACTTGAAAAAGTGTCAATTGTGTGAAAATTAAGGTGACGATTGGAAAGTGCTCCACTCGTTTAACAACACATATAACGGTATTGATCACTGCTTTTGCTATTTTTTAACCTGGCAGTGTCAAAACAAGACTTCACCTATAAAGAAACAACTTTTTTTATCTTGTTTCGGAAATTCTCATCTCATATATATATATATATATATATAATAAGAAATGGAATTGGTGTTTTCAATAAACCACAAGTCTCTAACATACCTTTGATCATAATAATCTTACTAAATACATTTTGTTATAAAAAGTAGCTTTGCTAAAATTTCAAGGAAATCAGATCTCTGGACTTATCTGATTGAAATCCTAGTAAAAGGTCTAAGGATAGCGCGTCTAATTCTGCAAAATAAAAAGCTTACCATTTATTTGCAACGAAAAATTCTTAACTGTATTTCACTTTCATCAATAGTACTTCTTATTTCATTGCAGTAGTTCTTGATCGCATGATGTTGCTAGAGGAGAATTATAATGGTGAAAGTATGAAACAAAAGAGGCTATATAGCTGATTTTATTTAATAGACAAGAGCACCATAAATTAATTGTTCATTGAATGATCTTGATTTATATTTCTTTCATAATGATTTATGAATATAATTAGGTTTGTTGCCTGTAAATTTTTTGTTAGCAACTGTGAAAGAAACAATAAATTCCATGATACAGCCAAGAAAAAATTTTCTTGGAAGAGAAATAGTTCGATTGGATTTGTTCATAATTATTAAGCTATAAATAACAGCGACTCGGTCAAATTTTTCGTTTCATTTCATTACTGCCACTTAAAGTATTTTTGATCCAGTCATTAATGTAATTACAGATATTGTCTAATTTCGTCCAGATGTAGAGATAGCAGCTCAAAGTTTAGTAGCTTATTTTTCTATCAATAACGAAATGAAACGAAAGTTTCGGTCTGGTCTCTGATAAATAATAATCACAAGCTCATTTCGTGAACTTTCTTGATGCTAAATCAATGACACAATAAACATAGAATGTTTCCTTTGAAAAGATGTGGAAAAATAGTGAGAATTTGAATGTATTTTTAAATTATGACTGACTTTCGAAATTCTAAAAATTTCTCAATGTTCTTTTATTCATTTTCAATATAAATTCCCAAAGAAAGACATAAATCCAATCAAAAAATTATGCTAACTTTTGTTTGTATTTTACCTTACTTATTTACTTACGCATGAACAAAAAAGTCCAAAAAATTCAAAAAGTTCGGCTTGGTCGTAGCTGATCTGAAATTTGAAGTTATGCACTTATAAATCTGTGTGGCGTAGATAATAGTTTTTTCATAGGGTGAGAAAGATAGATCAAGCGAGTCAACAGGAATTTTAAAAATCCGAGATTCACAAAAAAGACCCTAATTTTGTGAAAATTGACATTGAATCATTCATCTTCAAACTGTAAGATTTATCGGTTGAACGCTTCAGAAACTCGTCTCGTTCCAGTCGTTTCGGGATTTCCAGCAAAGATGCTGTTTTCAGTTTTATTGCAAATCTAAAGATGTCGAAGATCAGATGTTAATGTCCCTAGCGCGAAACCACTCGGGCGGGCCACCCGGTTGAGGAACAGATAAGCAGCTGAATGCCATTGACCTACAACAGGTAGGTTGGTAGGTAGGTAGGTTGTAGCGTGACCGGCTTCCTCGTACGTGTTTTGCCGAAAAGCGATCGCACATCCGCGGTACCACTCATTTCGACTCCAGAAGCCATTCAGCGTATTTTCCACCATTCAGTATTCGATAAATGTAGCAAAGTGACTAAATATTTTTCCTCAACTTTGAAAAAATAAAGGTAGGCGACAGGCGCCTACAAAAAAGTTGCGTAGCTTATTAAGTGGTTAATGAAGTCGTTCAAACATCCCCCTCCCTCCACCTAACACATCCCCTCATTTTCCCCTCCCCTCAGTTCCCCTTCCCTCATTTCCCCTTTCCTCATTTTCTTCTCCCCTCATTTCCCCTCCTCACGCTTCTCTTCATTTCCCCTTACTTCATTCATTTCCCCTTACTCCCCCTCATTTCATCATATTTCCCATCACTTCTCCTTACTTTACTCATACCCCTCTCAATAATTATCATTTCCCTGCCTCCTTATTCCATGTATTGAAATTTCTTAGTTTCTTACTATTATAAAAAGTAAATTTCATAATTTAAGTTGTAAAAGTCTTTCAAATATATCTTATGAGACCGATTTTGTTCGTAATATTTCTTCTCCACATAGCAAATACTTCGAGTCACTCTGGAAAAATATTAAATCTTTTAGAAAATATAAATGTTGTAATCAAAGTGGAAATACTGACAAAAAAATGTGTAATAATTCCAACTCTTTCAGAAAAATTTCCTGATCCACATAGGAGATATTTTATAACGAAATATCCTCGTAAGGAATGTTTCCTACTGAACTGAACTACTACGATATACTTCCCAATGTTTTGGAAATATGGCAAACTTTTTAGAAAATTTACGGACTTTCTAGAAAAAATGATTGATTCATCTTGGAGAAATATTTTGCCATTTTGCAGAGGATGTGATGCGCTGTTTCCTCACGAAAGCCACATTTCCGACAGCGAGGGTCACTGTCCATTTTTGTGTTAGTCAGGTGCTTCTTTAAGCAGCAGTGGCCTGTGAACATTTCTACTAGTACTCTCACCTGCTTCTTTCTCAAGTTCAGGAGTTTTTTAGACTTTCCTAAACATGGGTTTTTGATCATCTTTTTTAAGTGTATCATTCCTTCAGCCATCTTCCAATACCGCGTGTGTTCCTCCAGGAGCCATCTTTCAATGGCATGCTTATCTGAAGCACACGAGGCTCCGCAGTATGGTTCAGGTCCATTGAGGGTTTTATAGTTCCAGTTTTTGCAAACGTTTCACCTCTCTCATTACCTCCAGTAATCTTGTGACCAGGAACCGAGATCAGGTTGATCCAGTATTTACCAGAATCTTCGAGAAGTTTTTGGAGGCAACTCCAGACAAGTCTGGATGTAATCTCCTCCGAATGGCGGGCCTTCAGAGCAGCTTGGCTGTCAGAATATATTATGTGCTTGTGGTGATCAACAAACCTACGTCTACGAGTCTCCCCTTGACAGGCCTAAATAGCCACGATTTCAGCTTGAAATACGGCAGTGAATTTGCCTAGTGCGATTGTTATTTCAGCATTAGATTTCATCCCAAATACTCCAGTCCCACAGCCAAGGAAGTCATTAGAGCCATCTGTGTACCAGACGAGTCCTCCCATTGTCAATAAATTACTTCTCCTTGGTTCATCATGCCAATCCTTTCTTTCGGGGAAGACCACCTTAAAGGGCTACATGAAAAGTATTCTTTCAGCATGTTATCAGACTGCATGAAAAGGATTTCATCCCCTGTCTATAAACTCTTCACTGTATCATGCAGGTCAAGAAAGATGCAGCGGTGCTATACCTAAGATGGATCCCAATGCCACTGTTGAAGTTGTTCTGATTGCTCCAGTAATTGCCAAACAAAAGACCCTTTATAGGCTTTCCAGCTGACTCCTGGAACTAACCAAACTGGTTCTTGGCACCCAGATCAATGACGCATGAGTTATAATTGGTCTAATGCGTATATAACCAGTAAACTACCTTGGGTTTGAGTCTCCAGGCTTCTTCAAACGTGCTCCTGTAAGCCCAAAAGGCTGCTTTGGCCTCTTCTTCTACCGCATCAGCATATAGTTTCCAGGTTAGTTTAGGGTTGAAAATGACGCCTAAATACTTAGCTGACTAGGATAAGTCGACCTTTTTGGCATAAAACTTAGGTTTGTTCAAAAGGGCAGTTTCTTCTTAAAACTTTCGCTCTCACGTTGCAACCGTCGAACGACGATTGCACAATTCTGTCTCTGAATACGGGAGGTAAATGCATGAAGTGCGTCAATGCTGAATTCGCCTTTCCGAGAGGCAAATTGATCACTGTGAAGGGCTTCAGCCGGTAAAGTTTCCTCCTTCATATGAAAATCGACTAACTTTTGCAATGTTTTCAACATGAAAGGAGTTATGTTAATCGGTCTGAATGTTTTGGCCTGATAGTATGGAGTCCCTCCTCGGCTTCGGCATGAAAATCGGTTCGACCTTCTTCCATACCTCAGGGGTATATCACATAGCTATGTATGCCCTAAAAATGTTACACCATGGTCCCATTAAAACATTCAAATCGGAACCAGAAAGGGACACCCGCACGAAGTGTTTGAGGATTTCGCTAGCCGTCTCTCTCATTTCACCTGTTGGCAACAACAATGCCCTCACTTGACGTGTGGGGCCTTTCTTCAGGCTTTTCTGGAGTTTCGCAGTATCAGGTACATTTTGAATCCTCTGACCATGCCCCCTCCATGAGTTCCTCTTAGACGACTCTATTTCATTAATATATCTTGCTATACCAATCTTATACGTGTCCCAGTTTTCCTGGTTCTATTAAATAGTCTTCTCATCTCTTTTTTCAAGGCCTGAAGTCTATTATTGCACCAAGGAGCATCTTTGTCTGGTTTCTCAATACGGAGAGGACAGTTGTCCTCATAGGATTTATATATAAGCCTCTGCACTATATCCACAGCAAACTCCAGCTAATCAATTGATCTAATCCTTTTAGGAATAACTGCCAAGGGTTCTCCAGGATCCTCGCTATATTTTTCCCAGTCAGTCGCTCTTAGGTTCTTATACGTAACTTGATCAGATGTGTCAGTTGTCAGAAAAAACAAATATGCCTATGATCTGATAAGGATGTCTCAGGCGATCATGGGTTTTTCAAGAACGGCTCCACTTCTGCTATCCTCGTCGTCTCCTTTGGTTTATGAGGGATCTTCATCTGGATCCTCTTTATCCCCAAGTATAGTCTGCAGTCAATCTTCTCGAGGCTTTCGACCACTGAAGGATCCGCATTCAGGATGAAGTGTATCGACTTAGTGCCGTTTTTAACGTCGACGATAGCCCACTCCCCTGTTTTTAATTTGGAGTTCGAAGCTACAAATCTTTGAAGCATCGATGTTGAATCCCTCGGAAATTCCAGGTATCCAAGCTATAAACTTAGCAGGCTTGAGAAGGTTGTTAGAATCGATGGCTTTAATTTTTGCACATTCCCATAGTTTTAAACTATCAATAGCTTCGGTGAGCTATGCTCTAAACATATCGTCTGAGCAGATGACGGTGAGTAGATTGTTTTTAAGGTGGCAGTCTTCGAACCTCGGGATAATGTCACTAGGTTTTATCCCAGCGATCTTAATCCGGAGGGCTGCCTCAATAGCCGTTGTTTGTTCTGGGTCAAGTTTCTCTTGTGGGAAACCCTCAGATACTATTGCCAATTTCAGGTTGCTTCAAAGTGCAAACCTGTATGAGTCACCTGGGTCAACGGCCCTGTCCCTCGTAGCTTCCTGGTCTTGTTTAGGTGTGCTGCCATCAGATCGGGGTCACTTAGGAGGCGCCGGTTGAGATGTGACTTCACCTTGCAACAAGAGTTGCTGGCGTTGGTACCACTTCCTGAGAGCACCGCAGTACCTTTTCTCCTCAAGGGCCTTCTTGATTCTAGCATTCGCGTTAGCATTCACCTCGCTTATGGAACTATTTGAAGCCCCATTTCCAGCTATACTACTTGAAGTGCTAGAAACTTCATCAGCCCCTTTGTTGTTTTGAAGGAGATTTAACACCTTCATTGGTTCCCATTTTCTCAAAAGAAGACGTGTTTATAGAAGGTGTCATTAAAGATCCCCCTTCATGTGTTGTTTTGTTATTTTTTTCTTTGTTGGAGTTCATAATGTTCCCACGAGTAGCTAGGGAAAAAATTGGTCAGTCCCCACAGAGCTCTGGGAGCCATCTCGGGGCGAAGAGCCACTCGATAGTCACTTCTTGGTCGAACCTACGCAGAAGCTATACACCTTACTAACTAAGAAATACTTTCCTCAATGAGGTCTTATGCTCCGGTGTCCAGGGAAATGTAATTCCCGGCTGTAGCGGTAAACGGACCCAATCGTCCCATAGGTTAGGGCTTACATAGATATTCAGGTATTGTTTAACATTGTGTTGTGATACAAGTACTTATATAATATTTATTTTGACATAATATTCAACTCAAATTTGTTTGGATAATAACATTTATAAGATGCTCAATCACGCTTTTTTTAATTTGTGGACTTCTAAGATGCTGGTATATTATGAACATAATATACAAATTTTCTGCAAGTACCAAATCATTTAATTATTATAAGTTTGTTGTGTGCTAACGTTTTTTAAAATGTAAAATGAGGGAGCAAACCATTTTGAAGTAAATATAACTTCATTTGACTAAACTTAAGATGTACAAGAAGATGCGAAGGAGGACTTTGAAATTTTGCGAGCTGACCCATGAGACAAAGTGAAGAGGTCAACTGCTCGAATTGTAATGTACAGAATGTTGAAAAAGCAGGTGAGTACCCGGTGGGTCCTGCCTGCCCAAAGGGCTCTTCCGATCGGTTTCAGAAAAGCACGAAGTGGAAAAACCCTGGAAGTGGAGAAATCTAGTTATAGTCGGTTTAGTTGGTTGTTGACCACATGGACAGGCAACCAAGATTTTGAAAAACCCGCTCAGATGATAATGAGAATGGTCCATGTTCGAAATAGATTCAAGGGGCTCAAAGCTGTAAACTTAAAAATATATCGGAAAATATATCAAAGTAATTTTGAATTTTAGAAAAAACTTGTCCCTGGAAGGTTCAACAGCTTTAGTTGTAAAACTTATACTACGTTTTGGGCGTTACTTAAGTATTTACATTGGGGTTTTTACAGGCAGAAGGTTTGAAGTGAAAGTATACAAACTATTGCAGATGAATTTGAAGAAAATGTATAAAAAATATTGTCACGAAGGAACAAAGTTCTTCAAGCACACGACAATTCAAAAATCACATGTTTAATTTAGAAGAACAATATTCGGATGAAATGAAAACTTCGAACACGATACTTATCACAACGAGACGAAACTTTACTCGAACGAGATGATCATCGGGTCTCGATAGTTGTTCGAGACTGTAAATTCTTGATCTCGATCAGATTTTAATTCCATCTGATAATGTTTCAAGAAAATCTCGAATTTGTCTGGAAATTATTGACATGCATCACTAACGGCAAGATACTTTGTATAGTATATGTGGCACATTTTAATTAATCCATATAATAACAACATGGAATTTAAATATTACATAAATAAAATCTGCTCAAAAGTAATTGAAGAATCACCTCCCTATATTGAATAGATTATTAAGGTAATTAAATATAAGTCACCATATAAAAATTTTTTTGCATTACCTGTTTCTTATCAGCCCTTGCTGGTTTTTCAGGCTTAAGAAAGTGAACTGATTCTTTGATGGTCGACAGGTACCTATTTCTGGAGTAGAATGTCTTTTTACCGTGAATACGAAAACTTTCACCTGATTTTCCAGATTGGGTCAAGTTCACGCCAGTATCGTGTAATGTGAATACTGAACAGGAAGGCCGGACTCAGATCGCCTAACGGTGAATGGACGACGAAGTGGTCCTTCGAGCTCTTCAAATGAAAATGGGCCAATGAACGTAAAACAAAAATACATGCGAGTAAATTTCTCAGAAACTTGGGTCATAGTTTACGGGTCAAAGTGTCTCTCAAAAAAGCAATAAATTGTCTCTGATGGAAATATGAGGCTTTACGTGCATCTTCATTTGCCAGCAGAAAACCTATTGAAATAATTTGAATAGAGATAACCCCAAAATTCGATTTCCTACCATTCGTTCTGCTTCCTCAGAGAGGGAGGTTTGTATTGACGTAAATTTTTTAATTTACTTCTTTAACATATTCCGATATAATTAGACTCCTTGAACTCGAAAATGCAATTTTTGAAGAATGTTTGTACGTGTGTGTGTTTAACTTTCTTCTGTTGACCATATTTCAGAAGGCAATAGAGCGATCATGAACTTTGGACGAATTGTAGCTCCAATTGGTGTCCAGGTCTGATAAGATTTTGCGCTAAATCAGCTAATTAGAAGTGGTTTTTTGCGTTTGGAAATGGAAAAAAATATTAAGCTTATTCATAAGAGAACAAATTTTCCAATATTTGAAATGCAACAATACTATATTTGATGCATTTATTCGTATCTTTGAGATGCATTGATCGACCTATTGCGGAAGCTTTTATGACCAACCACTACTGATTTATGAAGTTTAAAAGAATGGATTATTCTGTTTATATTAGAAAAACTTAATCAATACTAGCAATAATACAATACCGTATCTAATATTTTTGTTCGCGTCTTCGAGACGCGTCGAATGACCTATTAAAGAACCATGACCTCTTATGATCAAGCAATTTCTATTTACAAATTAACAAAATATATTGTTTACCTTGCTTAAATGAGGGAAACTTTTTTGATATCGGGAATATGAACTGTAGTTGATGTAATTGCTTGCGTCTTCGAGCTACGTCGATTGACCTATTAATCAACGTTTGATGACCTTTCATGATCAATCAATAGCGGCTTATGAAGATAAAAAAAATTTTACATTTTTTGTATAAGAAACACGCTTTTTTAATTCGGAATATAACACTACTGTGACTTGAAAAGTTTTACGTTACAGCATAACACATTGATTGACCTTTTAATGGTCTTTCTAATTTTCTTTAATAAGATTTTCGGAAAAACAGAAACATAAACTTGAAAAATATTTAAAGTGTCAATTGTATTCTTTTGTTAGAGAATAACTTCCCTCTATGAGGAAGCAAATTTATTTGATACTTATGTGAGAGTAAATTGCTCATAAAATAAGCACAAATAATGACACCCATAGTGAATACGCCCATAGTACTTCGCAATGGTTTTCATTACTATACTCAATACTAGCCTCAAACACTTACAATTTCCCTCGATTTTACAAAACTCAACTTGACAGAATATAGCCTGATGTATTGCAAAATCAAATTAAAAATCTGTATTTGGGAATAGCAGGAAGTCGAATACACCATACTTAACCTCAATTTGGTACAGCATTATCTCCGTTCAACTTTTTTTTTCACTGGGAATATTTAAATTTCTAGAGTGATGGTCATTATTCTCAGCAAAGAAAAGTTTAATTAGTTTTAAAATTAGGGAAGATTTTTAATTGTCTCTAAATATATCTCACCTTTTGGTAGACATAAATATATATTTGTTGTATATGTTTTGAAGCGTTTTAGGAATATGAGATATGAAGTATAGCATACAGATTTAATTTTGAAATAAATCTTTTTCCTTGTAAATTCAAGTGATAATCGTAGAATTCAATTATGAGAATTCTGGGAATGACCCAAGAAATTCTGAATAAAATAAACGAGTTTATCTGTACACATAAAATAAGAATATGTCAGCTGTGATGATAAAAAAAAACAACTTTGCTTTCATTCTTGTGACATTTATTCGCTCGTTAAAACAACTTTCACCACTATGCGTCCCTTTTTTGAGGACTGATTTGATGAAAAAAGAACATTTCATAAAACTTCTTTGACTGAAAACATTCTTGAAAATTTGTTTTTATATTATGCGATACGATGAAAAAATAGTTAAATCAATTTCGACTACGTATTCGCGAAAAATTCGTCTTTTTACTTCCTAAATATGACTTGATAATTGACATGTAAAAGGTGTGTTAAGCCATCTAAATGAGGGAGCATCCATTAATTACGTGAGGATTATTTTTGAAATTTTAAACAACCCCTCTCCCCTTCGTAAGGCTTTTTCTGTAGTAAGTGTATGTAACTTTAAAATGAGCGTAAGATTTCTCTACACCCCCTCCCCCTCCCTAAAAGCCTTACGTAATCAAGGGACGCTCCCTAATGATTAACATTAACTTGTACTTGAAAATTTTCAAAATTAAAATATTTATTAATAAAAAGGGAAATTTCATAATTGAAAGAGATTGCAATCAAACAATTGTAATTAGAAGCATTAAAAATTAACAATTATTTCAAAATGATTGTAATTGAAAATTCTCGATAAGGATACATTCGAAATAGAAATATTTATAGTATGAATGGCTTCATATGAAACTTTATTCCAAGCCTGAATACAAAATTTCAAATTTAAATCTTTACAAAATGAAAAACTTTGCATTTGCTGTTGAAAGATAAAACCGCCTAACTCCACTTTTTCGCAAAATTGAGTTTCGAGTAAAAAACAGTTTATAATGATTATATACATGTATTCAATTGAAAAAGTTGACGGTTTAAACATTTTTCACCCATAATTTAATTCATTAATAGTTGTAAAATATTTGGAACATTTAAATATTTGATTCTAAAACATTAGGGATGGAAATCATTCAATTTTTTATCCAAATCCAACCTCATTATAGCCTTTCAAACAATGTTTCTCTGATGGTGAATACTCAGAGTAAAGTTTAAGTATTATGTATATTAATAAATATCTTCAATTTTTTTCTGTCAATTGATTGTTGTTCAATTGTGAAAAATATAAAAATATTTATTTCACATCATTTCCCTAGCGAGTTGTTTTATTTTTTTTTTATTATAATGGTATGGATTGCTAAACCATCGTAACTCTAAAAAAAAATTCCATTAAATTATGAAATGCTTTAGACATGTTCAATAAGAACAAAAAACTTGATTTTTTCAATCGCGATTGCGATTGTTTGTTTCTCTAGGTGAGAAAATACTCTCTTGATTTTTTAGATTTAAAAAAATTCTTTTAGAGGTTGTGAGCATTAAATTTGAGTAAAAATTAAGATTTACGTAGTCTTTGACTTTTGTTTAAATAGATATACATATTAGTTTTAGAGAAATATAATATAGACAAAAACTGTAGACAATACAAAGGACAAAATTCTCATTTCGTGTTCGATTGAAAAATAAATTATTTGATGCCGGTAAAAGTCATTAAAGGTACGATTTGTTAGGAACAGACAGATATAAGAGCATGATTGTATCCCTAAAATTTTTTGTAAGGTTTGCCAAAATTCTGGGATCTTCCCCATACAGTAGGGAAAAGTATATAATATATATTAGATGAAAAATTTTATTACTGGGCACCAGAAAAATTCTTCTAACAAGGCTTTTAATGATTTCTCCATCACTAACATTGGATAAAATAGCAATATATATGAATAGGAGAAAGAAAGAATAACTCATGTTATATAAAATCATTTTTTGTTATTTTTTTTTCATTTACAACAAAAATACACTTGGGCAGTTCACACTTTTCTTGTGAGGAACGATGTTTTATATGTACAATCATTTATCTATATTTTCTTATAATCGCAACAAATATACAGTTAAGCCACAGGGGGAAAAATGATACATGGTGGAAAAAATTTTGTATAATTTTGTCCAGTATATATAATTTTTCCGCCTGGGACAATTTATACTTTTCTTGTGAGGAAATTTTCGTTATTATTTCACTTGATGATAAAAAGTCGCTGAGGCATTTGTGCATCGCAATATCATAAATGCACAAATCATTTTATGCCAAGTGCTTTCATTATCGTAGACTTGCTGGCTTCAAAAAATTGTCCTTGGTGGTTCTCTACTACTACTACTATTGACATTTTATCAAATTCCTAAGAAATTGCACATTTTATGACTTTCACCAGCCCCAAATAATTTTTTTCTAATCGAATACAAAATGAGAGTTTCGTCCTTTGTATTGGCTGAAATTTTCATCCATAAGATATTCCTCCAAAACTGATATGTATATTTAAAAAAATCGAAAACTACCATACTCTTAATTTTTACGTAAATTTGATGCTTGCAACCTCTAAAAAATTCTGAAAAAATCTGAAAAAATCAAGAGAGTATTTTCTCACCCTGAGAAATAAACTGTCGCGATACGGCCACCGAAAAATAAAAACAAATCTTATTTGAACAACCCTGAGCCTACGTAGCGCTAACTATTCTTCGACATAGTGGTCCTTAAACTGACCCTCCAAACAAAGGCAAAAAAAATCTCAGTCATTTGCAAATTATTTCCCTGAAAATGTTTGTTGTCTCTCTTGTAAAATTAGGTTCAATGGAACTAGACGGTTTTGGTTTTCTTTAGCTCATTTGTAGAATAATCACTATGCTAATTCTGTAATCGAATCTCTCACGAGTCAATGATTACCTTGCATATGGTGATATAATCAATAGAACATCTTGAGTACATATAATAATAAAATATGGTCCAACCACCTGAGGAATATATCACGACTTCAAATCAATCTACTGTCTTCCTAATTGGAAGAATTGATATCATTTTTCTTGTTTAACTCTCATTTTCAAGAAGAATTATATTAAAAATCTTACATTCATTTTTAGAATTTATTTCTCACTTCTCAACGAGATGCAGAAAGGTATGAACTATTTCACATGTCCATAAACGAATTAAGAATCCACCTGCCGTTACTTCATTCAATCGAATTAGTTCACACATTAGAGGAGTCAAGTCGCGTATAAAATGCGTGTAAAATGCGTGCATGGTAAGTGTGTATGTAGGTCGTCAAGTAGTACACACGATATTCGTATAGGTCAAGTCAGTCAAAGCGACGATACTAAAAATTATTATAGAAGTCCATTGAGTTGTACCCAAAAACCGTTATCTGCTGAAAATTTGTTTCTGACATCATTCGTGTTCACAGAAAACCATTGACACTCAGATAAGAGGATTTAAATTTTTGTTCACAATCTGAACTTAGTGAACATTATTTTGTTTGATCGGCAGTTGATGGTGTCTTATCCTCTATATACAAAATAAAGAGGTTTATCTGTCGAGACTTTCCCTCCGTCGATATAAAGCTTACCTGTGGACAAACGGTAAAGAGAAGACTGCTCTCAAAGTTCAAGTTTATTTCTGCAGATGTCAGAGTTAAAAGATCCAGTTAATTCAACTGAAAATTCTTCTATTAACATTTTGTACACAAACTTTAAATTGCACTTTCAAATTTCGCAAATTTATTATCTATTCAAGATCCATAGTTAAATTTACAATAAAATTCTTAGGAATATAAAAAAGAGACGATTGAGCGCTTAAGAAAATAATATGTAAAACTATTTCAAAAATAAGCGTTGTTGATTTATTTGTGGTAGAAATGACATGAATAAACTTATTCTAAACTTGAATGAGACAAATCAGGTTTTAGAACATCTACTTCAGACAACTACAAATAAATAAACTACTTCTAAAATTATACAAATAAATAAATATTCAAGTATTTCCTTGCACTTCACGAGTACTTATAAAATTCGGATACAAAATACTGCGAATTTTGGAAGAATCATAATTCTTCCAGTCCCTCATATAAACCGGTTGCAGGTTCTTAAAATTCAAAGTGCTATTTTGAGTACTGTCATTATAAGTTTCGCGATGATTTATCAGAGTCGAATTTTGATTGCTGTTGTTTGTCTGCAGATAGTTATTTTCTGACGTTACACTTTTAATAATAGGTGTGCTAGAATTCGAGTTGAGATACCATTCGTTCCGGGTGACATTTGCATTTAAATTATAATCTTGACTGGAAACTGCTTCTCCAATTAGAGGTGCGGGATATGATTCTTGAAGATTGTTTGAATTATAGTGATTCATGGCTATAGGATGGTTATTGAAACTGCGACCCCATCCTCCACCGCCACCACCACCACCGCCAGAATCATATCCTCCACCACCACCAGCAGGTGCACCGTAGCTACTTGGTGGTGGAGCCCCATAACTGTCCATCGGGATTGGTGCACATCCACCTCCTCCTCCACCTCCTCCACAGCCACCACCACCTCCACCACCTCCAGATTTCGTGAGCAAAACTATTTCCTTCAATTGGCCTGCGAACAATACAAAAAATACATTTTCATTATTTGATTCAATTGAAAGTAAAATTTAAGCATGCTCTACAACAGTGCATTCTACGCCACTTGCTATAAGGATCATTTTGTACCTATATTCACATGTTAGGTGAGCCTTATTACAAGTGGCGCATAATGCACTGTTATGGAGCAGACTTCAATTATTCATGTTCCATCTAAGCCAGACCTGAGCAGGGTTGGGAAAATTTGCTCACGAACCAGATGTTGGCGTCCCCACTACAGATGCACTCGCGTTGCTCATGAGATGGAAGATCTCGTGAGCAAAGCAGGATCATCTGTAGTGAGGATGTCAACATCTGCTTAGTGAACAAATTTCCCCAACCAAACCCAGGCCTGATCTAAGCACTGATGAGAAAATTTTTTGTCAGGACAACACAATTTTCGTATTTTCAGCAAGTTCTGTAGAAACACCAAAAACAAGGAATAATGTTTAACACTTTTGCAGTTAATTAGGTTTAACACTTACTTAGTGGTACTTACCGCCACCTCCACCTCCGCCTCCGCCTCCACCACCACCACCGAATCCACCGCCGCCCTTCAAACTCATTAATTTCTGTATAAGCATAGCCTTAGACATCATAAGTGACGCGCCAGACATTAGCATTCCCTTCATTGCCATCATCCCTATCATTCCTGTCAGCAAAATATGTTTTTTGTTAGAAAAATTTCTCAGGCTTAAACGTCATTTCGAATTTATCTTTCAAAATAATAAAAAAAAAATAAATCAAAATATAGTAGACATTAATGTTATAATCGATACATTCTAAAACCAAAAATTCGTCTGCCTATACAATATGGGATCAAGTTCTGGTGAGTCTATATAAATAATCGGATTGTGGTTCTTCTGTATATGGAATCAAGTCTATTTTTCGACAGGTTGATTTTTCGCATTAAAATAAACAAGCACACCATTTTACAGCATGTGAAAAAATATTAACAAATTCTACACAATAGTAAATATCGCAAAGAATTCCATACAATTTTATTACGTGCTGAAGAACGGCCTGCTATAGTTGATTTTATCACCAAATGTTAAAATCGTTGAAAATATACTTGATTTCATATAGGGAACAACTGAAACCGGATTCTTTATACGGACTCGCCCGATCTTGATTCTGTACTGAATAGAGCAGTCGAAATATCAACGTGAAATGTAGTGTATTAAAATATATAGATTACCCATCATTTTCATCTTCAACATCATCATCATCATCATCATCATTTTTTTGCACTTTCCTCCACCCTTGCCGCCTCCGCCGCCCTTTTTACCACGTCCTAAAACATATCAATTTGGAATCGAATGAAACAAGTTCAAATTCTTTTTCAAATAACTAAGTCATTGAAATTCTAAGCGCCCAATAGAAACATTCGAAATGGGACTTGAAATGGCTATACTGAATTTATAATTATAAGGAAAATGGTTCCTCAATAATTCCAATGCTTTTTTTTCACTGCATTTTACAAAAGATTCTTCTGAAACCTATTATTCTATACATGCATTTCTTTTAATTTAGTCAATGAGCATTGTTTTAAGATATCTTTTAGCATATGTTTTAGAAAGCTAAGTACACCGAAAATGTAAAGAAATTAAAATTGAACAAGTTTCAATGGTATTTTCGTTGAGGACATGCAGTAGTCTCTGACTGTTTGTATACAGTAGTATACATACTAGTATGAATACATAGTATTTTTGTAGTAGTGTACATTAAAAAAATGAAAAGCCATCCAGTTGGTTTTATTTTTAAAAATGAAAAAATTTTCTACCGGAGAGATATGTCCCTTTATGTCTCTTATCGTTACCCAAAATTACAGATTGACAGTACAAACTGACAAATACACTACTGACAGATGGTATCGGACCACTTAACGGCTGACCTATTAAAAATTAGCCTTGAATTTGAAAGATGATACTGCCGTCCACAGAAGAGATAATAGTATTTTTTAAAAATTGCTGAAAAGCTTATTAAATGCTGCGTTAATGAGCCCTAGTTAAAGTAATTTGTCCTTGTTGATATTGAATTATCACGTCAGAAAGACAAAAATAAAACTCTGATTTTTGTGAAATTTTGTACTTGAACTCTTCGCAGGAGCTAGGAAAATGAATTTATAAATTGGATATTTTACAAAAGTGATTTGTAGGATTTTACCTTCCATTTAAGTTATTAAACATTGAAAAATTTTCACGGGTTCATGAAAGAATCATTTTTCGTGCGGGCAGGCTGAATTTAAAATACATTACGACACCGTGGTTCGTTTGCTGCTTCGTTTGCTGCTTCGTTTGCATGCTCGCACAAAAAATGATTATTCAATGAACCAGTTAAGATTTTTCAATCTTTGATGGCTCAAATGAGAGGTAAAATCCTGAAGATCACTTTCATGAAGTATCAAAACAATACATTTATTTCCCTAAGTTCTACCAAGAGTTGAAGTTGAAGTACGAAATTCCTTGAAAATCGGAATTTTATTTTTGTCTTTCTCAAGTGGTAATTCAATACCTAAAAGGCCAAAGTACTTCAACTAAAACTTATTTAATGCAAAATTTAATACGCTTTCCAATAATTTTTGGAAGATATTTTTAGATATATTTTGGACGGCGCTATCACCTTTCGAATTCAAGGCTAATTTTTAATAGGTTACCCGGTTAGTGGTCCGATACAATCCATCGGTAGTGTATTAGAGTCAAAAGATAAATTTTTATCATGGTTGATAAACAAATTTTTAATTCCCCCAACTTATTATTAAAATAATGAATGCCTTAAGGGACACGTCTGTCTGTAAGGAAAATTGTTTATTTTTCAAAATTAGCCCAATTTGTTAACTTTTAATTTGTTTAAACAGGCACTAGAACCCTAACTTTGATTATATGACTCATAGTCTATTATGTGTCCTCAAATCAACTATTTTTAGTTGGACAACCCACTCAGAAGATCTTGAAACGATTCAAGCTCTGATTTGATTTTCATAAACGCTTTACTTAAAATTAAAGAAGAAATGATTTTGTCCAAACCTTCAGCCACAGACGTATCATCGAACATGAGATTAATCTGATTATTCTTCCCATTCCATTTAGGCAATGTGATCCTAAGCACAAAAGTATCAAAAAATTCGTCAATACTACGATCAATTTTCTCCTTCAATCCATCAACAATCAAATTTCGATCACTCGCCACTGGAGTAGCCACTTTTGTTCTCACTAATTTGATAGCCTGTCCAAAAAGTGTAATTTCCTTCAAATGTGTAATGACCTCAAGAAATCTAGCGACTCTTTTTTGAACGCACGTAAGAGACAGATCAACAATACAACGACCGATTTCCCTTACAGGAAATTCGGGAAAGCGATCATTCACATTTTCCTCTACAATTGTATTATTCACTGCTGGAACAATTCTGACATCCATTCTGAAGCCATTTCTTCGATAATCGAAAATCGGTTTTTCGGTTTGGCCGGAATCATCATAAGGCTCGATATCCGGTTCGTAATCTTTCAAGGGCTGAAGCGCATTTTCGTAAGCGTTGGTAAACACCGTGTTCACCAGCGATAAATAAAAAATTGATATGAAAATTGACATGTGTACTACCGAATTTAGAGTCACCATCGATTACGAGGTGAAGAAGAACCCGCACGAGTTATGGACCGATTGGAAGGTGACTCTTGAAGGAGAGCTTGTCGCGAATCATTTTATATTGCAGATTTATGCCGTTTGAATATTTTTGTGGCATCTTGGTCACGACTGTCATTACCAGATCCTAAACAAAACGGATAACGTAATGATTAGGTTGGATAAACTGAGTAGCGGTTTCGGTGCTTTGTCCCTATTACGTTTACACTGATTTGAAACTTCCTTTGTATTGTATTGGTTTCTTAATACTCTTGTTAATTTGTGAACGGAATCTGTTGGTTTGAATCAGGAATGAGGTCTTGATCTCTTCCTGAAAGCCGGATTTGATTTCTGTTAGGTGCTCAATTTTATGGATTCATGATTTTATGATATCTCGCTTAATAAGAAGCGTTTACGCAATTTAATTAAATGCTCTTGTATTGCTTCCTCTCAAAGGAAGCTTTGTAATGATGAAAATTTTCGAACTTCATTTTTTTACAAAAATGTTTGAGGTTCATTAATTAAATAACGAGTCAGTATCATTCATACACAAAAGTTTGGGTGTTTTATAGAGAGAAATAATTTGCAATTTATACATGCAGATGAGTATTTCTTGTAGATAGTGGGTACTTGACAGCATTTTTTTTTTTTTGAAGAAGATGATGTTAAAAGTCATGTTTTCTACGTTTAAGTGAACATACGCTAGAAAGGTCCGTAGAAAACTTATTTTACATTGTATATTATATATTATATATTATATATTATACAAAATAAAACAATCTCGAGGTCCGGGTGTCCACAATACATCTTTCCCGAGGAAATTTTATTCTAAACTGTAATTCAAAAAACTTTAGTGCTTTTTCAAAGATTGAGAACTACTAGGAAGTAATCCTGCTAGCCTAGGTGCCTAAAATATATTTTCCCCAGAAAAATTTTATTCTGAAGTGAAATTTGAAGAATTTTGATGGTTTCTCGAAGATCCAAATGAACTAAGAAGTAATATCTGTAGTCTAGGTTCCTGGACTACCAGCCTGAGTAAAAAAAGTCCCATTGGGATCCCATTGGGATCCAGCGTAAAGTCCCGCTGAAGTACTAGATATGAGACAAATTAGTACTTAAGTACCAACTTTTCTTAAAAGTTTTTAAAAATCCAAATAGGGACAAAAGTACCAAGAAAGTCTTAAATAATTTTTTTTTGAGCTGGACTTTTTTAGGACAAAAGTACGGGAAAAGTTCAACTTAAAATTTTTTTTAGGAGGATATTTTAACAACAAAAGTACGGCAAAATTCCCACAAAATTTTTTTCTAAAGCAGGACTCATTTAGAACTAAAGTACTGGAAATTTCCCACGTAATTTTTTGCTGAGCAGGACATTTTTAGGACTGAAGTACTGGAAAGGTTCAACTTGATTTTTTTTTTAGGAGGAATTGTTTAAGACAAATGTACCGAAAAAGTCGCACATAATTTAGTCCTATTTCACAAGAACTTTATTGGGACAAGTCCCATCAGCACTTGTACAAATTTTGAAAATAAAAATTGTACCTTCCTAGTACTTTTATCCCATAAATTATTTAGAACTTGAAAAATTGAAAAAAAATTAAGTGGGACTTTACCGGGACTCTAGGCCTAAAAAAGTTTTGCTCAAGAAAAAAAAATTATGTGTGACTTTTCCGGGATTCTTGTCCTAAACAAATTCTTCTAAAAAAAAAATTTTATTGAACTTTATCGGTACTTTTGTCCCAGAAATGTTTTGGTAGAATGGGACATATTTAAAGTTTTTTGGTTCTTTAGTTCTATTCAAGCAGTACTTTTTTGGGACATAAATCCCATCAGTATTTGTACAAATTTTGAAATAACAAAATCGATCTTTCCTAGTACATTTGTGCCATAAATTATTTAGAAGTTGTAAGATTGTAGAAAAAAAATGAAGTGGAACTTCCGAGACTATGGTCTTAAAAAAGACTTGCTCGAAAAATATGATGTGGCACTTTTCTCCTACTTTTGTTTCTATTTGGACTTTTGAAAAGTTTAAGAAAAATTGGTACTTGAGTACTGATTTTTCTCAAACCTAGTACTTAAGCGAAACTTTTTGCGGGATCCCAATGGGACTTTTTTTTACTCAGGAGGATAACTTCTTAGTTCATCTCGATCTTCGAGAAACCATCAAAGTTTTTCAAATTTCACTTAAGAATAAAATTTCCTCGGAGGAGATGTATTTTAGGCACCTAAATTATCGGGAGAACTTTTTAGTTCGTCTCAATCATCGAGAAACCATCAAAGGTCTTCAGGTTTAACTTTACAATAAAATTTCCTCGGAGAAGATGTATTTTAGGCATCTAGACTACCAGTATAACTTCTTAGTTCATCTTAATCATTCAAAAGCCATCAAATTTCTATGAATTTCACTTCAGAATAAATTTTTTCCGGGAAAGATGTATTTTAAGCACCTAGATTACCAAGATGAGTTTTTAGTATGTATCGATCTTTGAAAAACCATCTGAGTTCTTTAGATTTCACTTTAGAATACAGTTTCCTTGAATGAGGTGTATTCTGGACGCCTAGACATCGAGATTGGTTTATTTTATATAAATTCGTCATCTATTTTCTATTTATCAGAAATTATAAAGTAATTATTGATGCAAAATAAGTTGTCTATGTACCTTGAGAGCGGATGTTCACTTTAATGTAGAAAAAATGACTTTCAATATCAGCTTCTTGTAATAAATAAAAAAAAATTAAATACAAAATTTTCTTCAACAATACCCACCTTCTAATATAATTCAATAGAATGTTTATACCTATCTTCATATAAAAATTTTCGAGTTCAAGAATCTTTGAAATCTTTAATTTCTCTTTTATGAGTATTTTTTTTAAATATTAGAAATATAGCAATACAATAAGTACCAAATTTGTTCCTTTAGATAACATGTTTCGATCAATGTATTTAAAAGCACTCTATGACCAAATGAAGTTTTGATATGTACAGATTTGTAAATTTTTCTAACGTTTGTAAGAGAAAAACTTTCTTATATAACTTGGAAATATACAAATATTGTTAATACTAAATTTATTTGCTATGATGAGAAAAATCGATTGATGTATTTGACAGTCCTGTATGACAAAGAAAGATGATTCATAAAGGTTTGTTAATTTGCTTAACGTTTAAAGGATAAAATATTTACAATTTTTGAAACACACTAATGTTTTAAATTCGAAATTTATTCGTGTTGATGAAATGAATGTATTGAACTATATTAATACCTTCTGTGACCTATGAAAAATGAACGATAAACAATAAATAGTAGTAAGCAATGAAAAATAAAATATGAAATATGAAACAATAAATAATAAAAAGGGCAGGGGAAGTCGCTTTTTCCATCCCCTTAACCTGCTTTTACAAACCAAAATACACTTTTCCATCCTTTCAGACTCTTCTTACAGTCCAAAACCACCCTTTCAACCCCCTGACTCAATATTCCTTTTGAAGAATTATATTTACCTGGGAAATATCTTTAATATTGTCACGTCTATAAAAACCTAAGAAACGAGCATGGGTCAGAGTGCTTTTTATGCATAGAAGAGTTTCTTGTCAGTCAAAAAGCAATTTTAAAAAACGAAGAAGTAGTAGTAACCGACCATTCATAGACCTCTCGTCTCTCCTCTTCCTTTCATTTCTATTTCTTCTTTTCTCCTTATATCTGCACCATTTTAATAAATTCTTATATTTAACAAATGAATTCTATATTTCCCTTCAGGAAATGATGCCTCCTCTTCAAGAACCTATGTTCATCGAAGCATAAACCGCAGAAACTGTTACTACCGCATAAGATATAAATTTAATTTAATTTTCCGAAATAATGAGATTATTTCACATGTGTGAGGAAATTAATTTCAAGAATGAATATAAGAAATAATATAAATGTGCCCGATGCGAGTTGGGAAATAGATGAGGATGCTGAAACCGAGAGACAAGAGAATGATAATTAGAAGTTTTATACTGTATACATAACAATCTGTACATAGTATATAGTTTATAGTTTATGTTTATAATTTAATTAATTTGCTAATGCCATGTTATCTAAAAATCGAGAGATTGTTTTCTTTTACTGATAACATGGAAATGGAGCGAAACATCTCAAAACATTCAGCAGTACAAACCTTGCAGAAAATAAGCGTTGAGTACGACTTCTCAAAGTTAATATATATTGTAAAATCATTTGGTTATAATATTAACTTACCGTCATTTCAGGCTCCACGTATTATCTAAAAATTAAATATAAGGCATTCATTCGAAGGCGAGCATACATCCACAAAAAAGCTGCGAAACAAAATGCTGCTCGCCATATGCTAAAGGCTTCAGAAAAAAATACTTGTTTTCGGAAGAAACTTTTGCTCAATGAAGAGTCGAAATTCCGCATGTTAATGTTAATAAAATTTCCGAAATGCCAGTAAGCTCCAATAAAATTAAGATGTATAAATGGTAAAACGCATACGAAAGATGTTATGAGGGTAAACATATAGCTCCACATTGTTTCCGTCCACATAGAAACCTTACGTATAGAATGTAGTTCTTAATTTCAAAAACATGTAAACATATATACTCATAGTTTCTTATTCTACATACTTATATATGTCATTTTTTAAAAATAATAAGAGTAGGGGATTTGACGTCATATTTGACGTCAGCACCGTAGAAGCATCATGCTTGTATAAACGAAAGTATTATCGTAAAAGGCTCTATAAAAACCTAAGAAATGAACATGAGACAGTTTGTTACTACAGTTTCCTTCAGTTGGGTCCGTCTAGTGTCTAGTTTAGTGTGGTAAAACCGGAATTTCTCTTGGTCGTGTTTGTGTGTGAACCTCATTGTGTCAGTATTGTGCACCAGAAAATCCAAACCTCGGACTTCCAATCTTTGGAATCCTCTTAATTATTACTCTCCTAATTAGTCCCACAAGTTTGGGAACGATAACCAGTTGAAGTCCGATTCGGTACTTAGAAAATTTTTGGCATCCAGTTCCTCTTGAAGTGCAGATTCTTTTACACACATACATGCAAGTTGCAGAGATTATTTACGACCTCAATCTTATCAATTTTTCAATAAATTATATGAACCGGTAAATCTTAGATCAACAAGTTTCTAAATTCATTTTGCTAACTCCTTTGTGCCGTAATATATGAGTTCCTTTATTTTAAGGTACTGGCCAAGCATTAGAAGGACCAACTCGCCTTCCATCAGTTTCCTGTGCTAGTTGCTAACGTAATTTCTCGATAGTTAATAAGTTCTGATTGTGATTGTTGATAATATATTCTTACATATTATTCATTGGCTACTGTTTCCTCTTCCCTGTGCGAGATCTTCAATCTCAACTAAAACGAGGAACCTAATGAGAGGGGAAAGTGTTAACGTATTCTATGACGTAACAATATAATAAACATTGTAAAAGCTTAGCAATTAACAAAGATACTGTAATCAAAAATAAAAACTTTGGTATGTTCGATAATCAAAAAAAACAACTTAGAAAATATAACTTTCACTACCCATAAAAATTTCATAAGTAAATGATTATTGAATGGATTATCATCTTCAGGTATAACATTCTTATTGAATGAAGAATGAAGTTCATAATAGCACTCTTTAATCATGATCATATAAAATATATCAGCCCGAGTCTTGTCAAAGAATTATTTCTTTATTACAAAACAATCCTCTATCAGGCAGTACAGTGTTTATGAAATGATCACGATTAAAGATATGCCGTATCATGAACGAGCCCACCAAACTACTTTGCAGCGGTTTTTTTTTATTGAGAGAATGTTAGAGGCAAATTTGTAAGTATGATAAATATTGATGCCATATGCTTCCTAATTTCTTTTTTACATCCAGCTTAAGGCAGGGTCATTCCAGTTGTCTGGACGAAATCCGACGAGATCCGACGAGATCGTCTGGACGAAGTTGCGACGTAATTTTAAAAAAATTGATATTGTCATATAATGTTTATGGATGTTCGTAGAGTTGAATTTTACTATTTATAAATGCTAATACTTATTTTCCTTCAAAAACATGATTTTTAAATTTTGGTGTGCGCTGCGAAGAGGGCATGCGCACTGAATCTTAAAATGATATTATTTTAGACGAACATGCAAAATAATTTGATCAAACTAATATTATTCTATTATTCTATTACTCTGTATACAGAATTGTCTGAGGGTGTTTTTTGTGATAAATATTGTGGCTCTCCTGCAAGGGTTATAGATATGTCTCATGGTTTATTTAAAAGCTTATGGAGCCGAGTTTATCGGAGAACAGAGAGAAAGCTCTATCAGGTATCACTTTTTTCCAAAAGTGATAAATCAAAAAATGTATAGTTTCCTCTAATGGATAGTCTACCTTTACTGTAAAATATACAGAAATATTCTGTAGTTATTTTCAAGATTATCTTGGTCTTGGTGGTCAAAAACATAAAGAGAAAATTCTATCGGATATCATTTTTTAGTTTTCCTTTTTCTAAAAACTGATAAATTAAAATTGATAGAGATATTGTATGACCCATTGTTGAGATTCCTGCTGGTCCTTATGCTAAGGAAAATACACAAGAAAACACAAAAAGCTATTCTAGTATATCAATTTTTTTCTTACGAGGAATGAAGAAATTGAAAAATACACAGGTTTCTCTGTCCCCTTCCATACTTTGTAACACAATTCTATTGCATTTTTTCATGGTCAGAAAATTTCTTGAATTTGAAGATAGCATTGTCATTGATGTAAATGATGTAATTAAATACATCACAGATAATATTTCCTTTATAAACGTCTGCAGTTAGCCTATCCAAGTTATAGTTCTCAGAGTTCACGACGAGGAGGTTGCAGTACGATTTTAAACTTCTTTCTCCAGGGTGCTTTATCATTGTGAGTCCCTTCGCCTCTCACAAATCGGGATGCTTTATTATGATTAGGGTGTTTTCAAAAATATATCATAGCTAGCACACAAAAGTTCTTTTTATAATTCATGCGTTCATGCGTTACTCAACTCAGTTGAAAACATAATTTTTGGAATTCGAATATTTATTGCAATCCTATTATTCAAACATGTCTACATCACAAGAATAACTCACGTGCGTTGCTTGTGATACTGAACTTAAAAAAAGCGTAGGTAAAAAAAAATTAGTAAGTGATGAAGGTAAAGCAAATGCCTTTTCTCGCTGCCTTAAATAACCAAACTGATGCTCTAAAAATTGTTATTCACCAAATTATTCAATGCTGATGTTATCCCCTTCAATGTACGAATATGTTCAAAACCCAAAATTGTCTACGCTATGTTTGAAATCTATTTTATTAAATGTATGTTATATTAAATTCTCTACCATTATCTGGGATTTCTTATTTAGATATTACAAAATAAAGTACAAATTTTATTCTTCATCATTATTTTTTTTTTAAATTCCGAGTTGTGAACTATTCTTTATTCGTAGTACTTCATAGCTAAAACCATAACTAATGGTGGCAAAAAGCTAGCTAACAAACTTGACTTGTCTTTTTGAACCACAAAACAGTGTGCAAAAGGAAATTTAAGTTAGAAGATTCCTCCGAAAGTTATCGTGCTGTCAGACTACAGACAAACATACAGATCAACAGAGTAAACATACTAAACCTGCCCCTACATGAATTAACTCAAAATTTCTGCCATAGGTTCGCATCCATGTGAAGTAAAATTCTTCGCAATGATAACCCTGAAATTTCATTTTTGTGGGTGTTATGGGAGGGGAAGGAAAAAGTAAAAAAGTAGGTTTTCTCGAAAACGGCTGAAACGATTTTGATGAACAAAATATATGTTGTAGACACTAATGTCAAAAAAAAATCTCACATGCAACACTGCGCACCGTTATGGTGCACTTGCTCCCAGCCGCATACTTTGAAACACAACTCTATTGCTTTTTGTCATGATTAGAAATGTTGTTGAAATTGAATATAGCATTGTAATTGATGTAACAAATGTAATTAAATACATCATAAGTAATATTTCCTTCATACATATCTGCAGTTAGCCTATCCAAATTATAATTTCCAGAGTTCACGATGAGGAGGTTGCAGTACGATTTTACACTCATTTCTCCAGGGTGCTTTATCATTATGAGGCCCCTCGCCTCTCACGAGTCGGGGTGCTTTATCATCGTGAGTTCCCTCGCCTCTCACAAACCGGGGTGTTTTATTATCGTGAGTCCCCTTGCCTCTTACATATCGGGGTGCTTTGTTATCGTGAGTCCCCTCGCCTCTCACCAATTCAGAATTTTCTTAATCCTCATCGCTATCATCATTAATCACTGCAGTGCAATGGTTTTTT
>JAUMHM010000016.1:25622785-25656883 GCA_032362435.1 Melikaiella ostensackeni | reverse complement strand
CCTCGCCTCTCACCAATTCAGAATTTTCTTAATCCTCATCGCTATCATCATTAATCACTGCAGTGCAATGGTTTTTTTTAAACATTTCGCTGAGTACTTGTGCTGGTCGAAGAATTTTCGACAAATACCATGCATGAAAGAGGTAATACACTATGGCAGCAATGTATGAGCAGCAGCCAACTGTTCGTCTGCCATTAGCACACTCGCATGCATAGTGTGTCACCTCGGAAACACCATAGCTGTTAGGCTTGTATCTCATAAAACATTTATATGATGCTTGATAAATGTGTCGGGATTGTACTTTCAGCTCAAGTACATTGGGTTCTTCTTTTACGTACTCAAGGGTCAGTTTACCATCCTTATCCACCATTTATGCTAAATTAGATACAGCTTGAGAAAGCTGATAGGATCCAGTGAAAAAGTTCGTTAAATCTCTTTCACTCGCTTCTGCAAAATCCAGAATTTCATCTGATGTGACTGTTTTGAAGGGAGTTTTTCGACGTATCTATCCTTTCTCCTCTGCCTCAGTGGCAGACTGCAGCCTTAGATCGTAAGTATTATTGAGAAATGATACAACTCTAAAACAGATGCTAATTTCTGATACCAACTTATGGTCTATTTTATGGTCCAGAAGACGATACTCTTGTTTGAGCATACCACGAACAGCTTCAACTCCACATCGAATTTTAGTCACAAAATGTGACTGGTTGGATTCTTCTGTTGACAATTGCTTTCTTTTACCTTTTAAAGCAGGCATCAGTACTTTGAATTTTTCTCATTCAAATCTTTAGCTACGTCACGTAAACCTCGATCAAGAACAAAGACATCATTCGTTCTCAAAAACTTGCATAAACTATTTGGATCTCTAATGATGGTTTTCATGATTTGCGCATCATTTTGGTTTGCAGGATACGGCTCAAGCATATCCACTACGTATCCTCAGTCGTACAAATAGTGAAGGGCTTACAAGGAGGAACTTCCGTCTGTCCAGAGAAAGATTTTCTTTGATACTCATTATTTGTTCTTTTTTGGCGATGCGCATACGTACCATCATAAATGAGAAGCAAATTATCCTGAACATCAAAAAAATTTTTTGCAATTTTTGTCGTATGGTTTTGAATAATATTATCCCTGTTAACAGAATTTAAACCAAAACAAAGTGGCAGGACGTCTTTTTCAAGAGATTGAATTATACATTTAGAATATTCCGAAATTGATTGTGCTTTATCTATGTACAATATAGAAGCTAATAGTTTATTAGAATTTCCTGTACTTAGTTTCAAAAAAACACAGCGAGAGCTTGGATTACTGAACGAGATTGACTATTACGCAATGAAGTCATTAAGTCTTTTATTTCAAGGAGATTTTCCCAGGATAACCCAGTAAAAACTACAATTTGTTTTTCTTAACGGCCAAATTCGCCGATTTTGCCAAGCAATGTCGAATCACATTTGGTGGAAAGATTTTCCATTATTTTAGACAGTTCTGACGCGCCGAGACTTGCAGTGTTGGAATGAACTTTTAAACGGCCAAGATTTTCCTCATATATGTGTGATTGAATTTCATATAGAATCTGGATGCAAAATTACTTGAAAAATAATGTAAAATTAATGTTTTTCTTAATGTTAAAATCTAAACCCAAGTTTAAGGTCGATAACTCATGAAAGTTAATTATATCGGGACTAACTATTTCTTATTAACAATATATAATGGTTCTCTTTTCGTTTTTCGGCATTGGATAGTTTATGCAAAATTACTCGAAGAATAATACGCAAATGATACTTTTGCTTTGTTATTGTTAAAGTGTAATATAGAGTTGAGAGGGCAACACATAGCAATGAATTAGGTGGGGATTAACTTTTTTTTTGAACAAAATGTGAAATTTATTTTTGATTTTCAAATACTTGTTTTTTCAAAAAATCCTTACAATGAATGTAAAGAGCGTGAAAAATTTAATTGACAAGTAGAAGACCTAATGTCTTTTATTAATATTAAAAGTATTTTCAATAATCGAAACAGATGGTTTCCTCAAAAAAAACCACTCAACACTTATTTTCATAAATGTAAACAATCGTAGGCCCAGTAACCTAAGGTTTTTCAGAAAAAAAGCTCAGCTTTCTTCGGAGCCCAAAACAAAACAAACAAAAATTGTCCAAATTCGAAAAAAGTGAAATTTATTTGGACCTTCATTTTTGAAGATCGAATATTAATTTTTAAAAAACGCTCACAATTAATAAAAAACTTGAAAAATCCTATTGACACTGTATAGGAAAAATTTTTGTTCGATTCATATTAAAAGAGTTACAAATCGCTGAATTCAATGAAACCAGCAAAACTCCAAAAATTTCACCCCATCCCACTCGTTAATGTATTATTTGGAAAAAGGTCACCAGAAAACAAAATATTATGAAAAAAGTTCAAATTGCACTATTAAATATTAAAATTTTTCCAGTTTTCATCTTTCAAATTTTTAATCCTCTTGAAATGAGTCAATAAATTATCTCTATTAAAAAAAAATAATCCAGAAAATAATATTTCAATGCAGCATATAAAAACACCTTACATGCTTCAAGAATATTTTTTAATAAATGTATTAATGAACAAGAAAATTTTGTAATTTGAAATGATAAGTAGAGTTAAAAATTTACAATTCATTCTTGAAAAATGATTTTGATGGGCTAAAAAATTCAATATTTTCAAACAATATTCAAGGGCTGTTTCTAGGTTCCTGTTCCCCATTTCCTTAATAAAATAATCCCAAAATAATGTCCACATAATATTCTATATTCTCCATTGCGCTTAAAACTTTTATAATGATAAAACAGTATTGCGTGAAAAGTTAGGATCAATTGTCACGGCGATTTATTGTACATTTTTAAGTATAAGCATTTTGAATTAGGTTTACCGTCTGTTCCTTTCTCATTGTTTTCATGGAAAAAATTAAGGATGCTTAGAATTCCACAGCTTTTCATGAAAAATTCACTTGTATGTGATAAAAAGTTTTTCTAGGCAGTGATCTTCACTAGATACTGCTAGAATAGTAAATTGTAATTTTTAAAGTAATAAGCAGGTTGAAATAGTATGTATAAATAATTATATATTATTATAAATATACATTTAATCTTGGATTCATCACCATGCAATAAAAAATTTATTGTATAGAGGCTTACTTATGCGGTATGTAAACTCAAAATGTGAAACTGATATATTTGCATCCTGTGCAGTCTTACAACGATGGAAAAAGCGAGTTTATTGAAATTAGTTGAACGATTTTGGATGTGGTATTCCTGATGAGTAAATTAGATTAAAAACCTAATTTCGAGGAAAAAGTTAATGTCATCTTTATGAAAATGGAACTCTTCCGGTACTAAATTCCAGTACCTTTCACTCGCTCCAGATTTTACAATAGCCTCAGCCTTGATAACACTTTTCTCATCTAAGACGTACTCATGCATGTTAAAGTCTATTGAAAAAGCAGACCTACATTCCAAAGCTCTATAATATACATCACATAAAATCACATTCCTATGCAAAATTACCAAGCACTGCAATTTCATTCGGCAATCACATTCCAAGATCCACAACTTTCGCCACCTAGTCCAATGAAAAATTACTAAGAAATAAATATTCATTAAAAGAAAAACCCACGTTTATAAAAAGACGTTTATTTATAATAAATTTCACAATTCTAACATAAATAAATGTCCTACTCTCTTCTCAAACAATAATCCGAGTGTACAATCAAGGTACAAAGGATTTCACAATAAATACTTACGAACTAGACTAAAGTAAACGTTTGTAACGGTAGCGTTCTTAGAACGATTACTTGCGAGGAACATTTGAAGGAATGATAGAACAGAAATCAGACTCGTAGATGAACAGCTATACAAGTAGAACCTCGAAGAAATTAGAAAAGAGCATAAAAAATATGTGAAAAAGATAAGAAAATAATCGACAGGAAGAAGAAAGAAGACAAAGTTAGGCAAAAGAGAAGATGAAAGAAATAGTGAAAGCTCTCTGTGAGATTAGATCGTGCCTCGATCTCTTTCCATTTGGTATGCCTCAAATCCTAAAATTAGTTGAATTGTTTATTACAAAAGGGACCTACGATCACGCACATTTCCGTATTTGCGTACAGCTTCTTGAACAGTATCTTGTGCCAAATCAAGAGACCTCCCGTATCCAGAATGACCATAACCATGGCCATGATGTTCTTCAGAACTGTGGGAATGGGAGGAAGAATAGACAGGCTTGCTGACAATTTCATATGTTGTCTTTTTCTCTCCACCACTTGTTAGGGATTTTAATCCTATAATTGCTGAAAGCATCAGAGCCATCAGACCCGTCATCAAGGCCTTTCCAGCCAGAAGAGCAAGAGCACCGAATCCTACTGCACCCAAAGTACCTTTCATCATCATTAAACCAGCCATTAATCCGTTCATGCCTTTGTCTTTCTTGCCTCGACCTAAAAGAAAATTACACTCTGGGTTACTTTGAAAGTGAGAAGTTTAATTGTTGCTTAATTACATTTCGAGGTAATTATTTATTTCAGAAATGTTTAGCTTTTAGAGTGTATGTTTGGGTATTAATTAATAATGTAAGGTTTGTTAAAAATAGATGATACTGATTTGACAAGAACAGGTCGCGAGATGCGATGCGCCAACACAAAAAAATAGTGGGATCATTTTTGTTGCAGCTCATTTGTTACGTTCTGAAAAAAAGATTTTTTTTCTCAAAATGAGAATACTTCAAGTGTGAAACTGTAACTTGAACATAGCTCTATTCTCATTCTATGGTGTTTCATTTTTATTGCAACTCGGCGTACTTCTGAGCATCGGCGTTTTTCTGTGAATTCGACTGGAGCTTTACAGGGTGAAAGTACATTGAAATCTATTGAATGTTTTTTTTCCACTTGATCCAATAGGCTTCCCTTTCCGAACGCTCAAGCGCCCAAGTCCCAACAAACCTCGATATTTCGAAAACTAAGGCTTATTGGATCAAAAGAAAAAATACGTATCTGATGGAATTTGATGTACTTTCACCCTGTAAAGCTCCATTCAAATTGGTGTCCCTCATCTCGCGACCTCTCCTTGTTAGATGGGAAAAATCTGTCTCGTAAATTTGATTTAGTTGTTTGATTGAACATTGTTTACAAACGAGAAGACTTACATGGAAGAATTCAAAAATCAGTGTTGAGCTGTTCTTGCATGGAAAAATATGTTTGGGGAAAATAACAACTTCTATAAGTCAGTATTTAGAACAGCTATTATTATTGCTGTACATCTGACTTTAATTTTCTCGTGTGTTTAAATTTGAAACAGTTATATTATGTATAGAAAATTATGGAAATTCTTATTCTCACCAGCTTCGACATTTTTATCTCCAGTTAGTCCCAGTCGATTGAGCGCCTCGCTATTAAAGTTTCTGGCAGCTTCGAATGTTCTCGGATCGAAGAGTTTGATGGAGATTGCGTGGCTGTTAAGATAACTACCCACTTTGTGAATTAAGTATGCATCTAGTCGTTTATCGGCGTCATGAGGAAAATCTCTTGCTAAATTAGCCAACACTTCTGACACTGGAATATCTTTTGAGTTGGCATCTTTAACAACTGAGACACCAGGTAGGAGACCTGCAAAATCAGGATAAATAATAAAAACTTGATTCTTACATATATAAAGAACGAAATGTCTACCGTTAGGAAATTTTCTGTAACACTATTCAGTGCCTATAAAGAAACAAAATAAATATTGTGAGGGAATATATTAAATATACCGTAGGAAAGGAAACCACGCAGAAAAATGTCGATGTTAAGCAGAAAAATCCGAGCAGAATCGGACAGCCTACATTTTTTAGGAGATAGAATCTTACTAAATATGAATAACAAAACTCTTCCATTTCATATAACAGAACCTTATCTCTTTTCAGAATATGTTTTATTTGAGTTCAATTTCAAAAAAGATTAAAAGATACGGTTACGTGGTGAAATTACTTGTTTTCCAAGATTCCAAAATAAAATTTGTATTAACTATGAGAGACAGATAGTTTAATTTCAATTTTATATTTTAATTTTCATTTACGTTTGTTCGAAAGCTAACAGTCCAAGACCAATTATATTAGTATTACTGAATTTTGAACTGCATCAAATTTATAGGACTTCTTGATATATTAGAAACAAACTCTTTCTCTTTTGATTGAGTAAAATTGAATGAAGACTCATTTTGTATACTATGATTTTTCTACCAGAAAACAGAATTTATAATATAATTTTGAATGGAAGGATATGGATGCTTTTTGAGCTAATAGATTACTATTTAAAAATACGGGAAGGCCTAATTTTTCTACAGCTCTTGTTTCGTAATTGTTAAAATATAAAATAAAATAATAATTTATTCTGTTCAATTTGAACGCGCCCAGTTTAAAAGAATATCATCAAATTAGTAATAGCTCTAGTTTGTGAATTTTAAAGTCAGTTTCATGCCCTTGGCAGACTTAAAACTATTATTTTCTTTATTGGAACTTATCAATTAATCGTATTTTACCAGGTTCTTAGTGTCATTTTTCTTTAATTTTATGAAGAACTTTTGAACAAAATTTTGTATGATGGTAAGTAAGGAAATTAGTTGAAGAATGTTAAAAAAATATTGCGCTTCTTATTTTCATTAAAAAAAGTTGCTGGGAATTACTTTCAAAAGTCAATCTTTTATTGCAAGTGAATATTTTTTGGAAGATCGGCACACAATAGAGAATTTTCTCAGAATTGATGATAATAATTGAAAAAATAAATAAAATTTTGATCAACAATAAATAATATATAGAGTCGACTAAGAACTGAACCTTAACGAAACGGAAGCAGATTCTATGGATTTATGTCTCTGTTTGTTAAACTTCAAAAAAATTGAAACATAAACTCTAACAAATTCATCTTGTGTGACTAAAAATTGCATAAAAAGTCTTCCAATAGGAAATATAGGTTTCCAAAAATTACTGTGATAGGCTCATAAGATGACTTTGTTAGAGTTTATGTCTTTAATTTTTTCTTTCAAAACTAAATAATAGTTCTTTGTTTTGTCAGAGAAATAAAACTTCTTTGTAACAAAGAAATTTTTCTGAGCGTATTGAACATCCTGCTACAGAACTGATGAAATCCTTCAAACTGGACCGTATTTGATGCAAAATTTGAAGACTTTTGGCCAAAGAAAAGAACAAAATATTTGTTTCATTTTGAGAAAAAATCAAATTAAAATACAACAAATAACTTGTGCATTACTGTAATCATTTTGAAAAACATTTTACTAATAAGAATTTGGAAATATAGCATATAAAATAAACGCTTAAGAACAAACTTTTGAATTTTATTTAACTGAGGTCTATTGAAAGTACATAATATATAAGCACCTTTACTATCTTTATGGATTAAATTTTAAATTAAATTCTCTCTAATAGATAAAGTGTTAAAATTCCATTCACTTGAATTTTTACTTATTATTCATCAATTCTTCCAATTATTTATATTGTACTATTATTTCTCAATGTCATCAAAAAAGTTGATATTAAATCCATTTTATAGAACAGCAAAATGATTTCCTAAATTTTCTACACACCAAGATCATCCTGTTCGGAAAGTCGATCAAGAAACGAAACCATATCCAGCTTGAGACATTTAGCACTGTAAGATCTCCCACAATCTTTGGTCAAAATCGTGGCCGATTTATCCGGAGTGTCTTCAATTGATTGGCTCACAGTTCCATGTTCGATTTCAGCACGAGCGATTGTCGAAATTATCGAAAAAATGATAAAGGGCAGCAAAAAGCTAGGCACTTGGTGGGGCTTCATGTCCGATCGATGGAACTTTGAATATTGTCGATGAAATTCGAGCGCTTCTCGTCGAAGGATAAGGGGTTGAAAAAAAAAGCTCCCTTCGACTTCGACGAGACAAACTGACGGGTCGCGTGATTTGCACTGAATGTGCCGATGGCTGGTTGCACTATATATAGGAAAGAACTACAGTCCTTTTTCCTTTTTGCCTTTCGACATTCATACATTCTCCATAGTCGAGCAGAGCAGAGACGGCCCTCTTCTTTTGCGGCCACTGGGAGAGGTACCATCCTTCCTAAGGTGCAGGTAGGGAGCGTCAAATAGAGCGGAGAATTCGAATCTCAGTCAAATTTACAAAAACCAGAGGCACCGACAATAAGAAAGGTGGTCGGTCGACTTTACCTTCAAGTCGAGCAAAATCGAACATCATTGTGAATTATCTTTAGTACATGCGGCTTGTAAACACTTGCTACGGTTTCACTGCACGGTGTGCCTCAATGGCTCAATATTTTTATAATAAATGAGATAAATTCACATTCTTTCACTTTATTGATAGAAATGTTGTAACTGAATATAATGTCAGTCCTTATTAACGAGTTGACAAAAAATTAAATTAGTTTTACATTGTATTCTTGTACTGTTTTTTAGTAATTTACACGAATAATAAGGATGTGTTTGAAACATTGTACTTGAGCCAAGTTGTTTTAATATCCGACTGTATAGATTCCATGGCCTGTTCGCTGAAAAATCCAAGGAATTTTCTTGTTTTTTGACAAAAATCAGGAGCATGAAAGAAACAACTTGAACTTTAGGTGTAATTGAAACGTTCAAATCGTACTCACTGCGTTGAAACTCAGCAATATGGCCTGAGTATAATTTAGAGAAGACGTAGAGGTTTTCAGATTATTGGTCCATTTTATTATGTAATGACTAAGAGATCTTTCAGTAATTATTCATAACGTTTCGGCAACGTGTCGGATGCCCTTCTCAAATGTAAAAGTGGAAATTTATAAATATAAGAGAAATGTATGTATATATTCAGCAGGAGAATATTATAAGTTAGGTGGCATAAAAGCAGTGTCATCACAAATTATTAATAAAATGTTATGAACGGAGACATACATATGTGAGTTGTTTAGAATCGAACACAAGTACAATGACTATTAGATTTTTCAATGTTAAAATTGATGGAAATTCAATTAAAATGATATATTGTCTTGTAAAAACAAGATGAGATTGGTTTATACGTGACTCCGCCTGTGTGACGGAAACAAGATTGTTGGTAGATAATTAAAATAAAATTGTAGTGAGCACATGTCATTTTCGTACCATCTCATAGGCGGAGTGAGTCAGCAAGCATAAATTAGAGAGACATTATTATAACGCAGAGGTGGGTACTTACTCTAGACAAGGATTGTAAAAAGTATTTACAATGTGATACGTTTTACGGATACATTATGGATGATTGGTCGATTATATAAGACTATTGTAAATGCCACTATTACTATTTAAACCTGATCTTAAATTTATAGTGTTATTGTTTTTGACTACATGATACATTTCCATGAAAATTCTTTTTATGACAAGAAAATTGTTTAGAGAGTATAGTGACATTGTCGAAGTCTGAGCTGTGTTTTAGTTCTATTGCGTATTTAGTTAGAACAGTTTTGTTGGTTGTTTTGTTAGTTGTTTTTTGGCATGATTTTTTGTGTTCTTTTATTCTAACCGATAAATATCTCTTGGATTGTACGATATAACTTTTGACACAGTCAAAGCATGTGATTTTTTAGACAGTGTTAGTGTATTCCTGTCTAGAAGGTTTATCCTTTTGTCTTATGAAACAGTTAAAAGTATCTGTAATTGATTTTTACATTTGAGAAAGGCATCCGACGCATTGCCGAAACATTATGAATAATTACTGAGGGATCTCTCAGTCATTACATAATAAAATGGACCAGAAATCTGAAAACCTCTACATCTTCTTTAAATTATTTTACCCTGGCAGACAAGACAAACAACTGTTATTAATGTTCTAGGTACTATGATTCTAGGGTTGGAGATATAATAAAAGCCTTTAAATCATGTGAAATTCCTTGAGATACCTTAGAATCCCATGAAATCTTTATTCTGGAGTATTCTTTCAAAATCTTTGGAAATTCTAAGAATTTCTTTGAAATCCTTTGAAACTTTTTAAATCTCTTAAAATTCTTTGAAATCTCTTAAAATCCCCGGAAATGTGCGGAATTCCTCTAAAATCCCTTGAAATGTTTCGAAATCTTACGAAATTTGTTGAAATCCGTGGAAACATTTTAAATCTCTTGAAAACCGATGAAATACTTTAGAATTAGTTAAAATGTTTAGAAATTTAATAAAATCCTTTCAAGAGCCTTACATTTATGGAAGCCTTCCAAAATCCGTTGAAATATTTTGGAATCCCTTAAAATCCCCTGATATGTTTGGAAATCTTTGAAAGCACTTCAAATTTTGTGAAATTTTTATGAAATATCAAGAAATTGCTTAAAATCCTTGGGAATTCTCTAGAATCCCTTGAAATTCATTGAGATCCATTGATGTATTTGAAATATTTTAACTCTTTTGGAATTCTGTAAAACTCCTTGAAGTTTGTGAAGTCCCTCGAAATAATTTGACATCCTAGGTTAGGTAAATAGATAAATCCTTCGCATGTGGTTTCTCTATTTTTCCATTAATTCTCTCGACATCTTAAGATTATTTATTTCTAAAGTAATTTTCTTGTACTGATTTTCTCATAAGGATTTTCTATAATGATTTTAAAATCGCGAAAAAATTATAAGAAATTCATTATAGAAAAGTCATTATAGACCCATACTGATTTTCCTATAATATTTTCGAATAAGGGGGGTTACGAGATATTGTAAGAGATTGGTTGGGATTGCATGAGATCGCATGCAGATTGCAGTGCACGGGATTGCACGAAATTTTATAAAGATCGCTTAAGATTTTATAGAGACTGCATGAGATATCAAGGGATTGTGAAGGATTGCATGGGATTGTATGGTATTGCATGCAGATTGCAGTGCACAGTATTGCACGAAAATTTATAAAGATCGCTTGAGATTTTATAGAGACTGCATGAGATAACAAGGGATTGTAAAGGATTGCATGGGATTGTAAAAGATTGCATGGGATCGCAAAGAATTGCATGGGATTGCGCGAGATTGCATAAGATTGCAGAAAAAGTGTACACAAGATTGCAGGAGTAATCATCCCCTTAGAAAATATAAAATATTAGCAATCATGATTCGCGCGCTGTAAGCGCGAGAAGTTTCTTATTAGCAATCCAATTCTCAATATAAATTTAAAATATTTCAAAGTTGCCTCTAGAAACAAAAATACATTGTTGCTCATTCCCGATTAGCAAACATTCTTCCCGGTCATTAAAATTAAAAAATTAAAACTTTCAAACCTGAAAAGCTTCTCAATTCAAATAATGAATACTAAACTACAAAATCGAAGAGTTCAAAGCATCAGAACTCTTCTGAATTTAAAATATTTGAAATTAAAATTAAGACATTTTCAATTCATCAATTCATCAAACTTTTCATAACGTAATATAAAAAATGAGGAAACCCTTATTTTTCAACTACCATCAATTTTGGTGATTTATAACCCTGTTAGTACCAATTAAAATCTTTCTTCCTTTACAGGTCCGATAAGGTTTTTCATAACCTTTGCATTATTCATAAGCATTTTCTAAAAAAAAACAACTGACCTTTTAAGATGCGGGTCAACAATAAATTAAGACTTTTTCCGTACTTGAGGTTCTTTTTTTCTTTTTCTTTGTCAACAATTCATAATTTTAAATTGGAAGCGTTTGAAAATAAAGAAAATATATTAAACGATTTTGAATTGATAACGTTCCAAATCAAACAATTTTAGATTATGTTAAATTTGAAAAAAGGACAATATTTCGCATAGAATGAAAAGGAATTGAACTTGTATCATTTCTAAATGAAAATCCATTAAAAATTAAATGATTTGAAATTGAAAGTGTTTGAAAGTGAAAACTTTTAAACCAGAAGCTGCCAAAATTAAAAAATTTTGGACCAAAATTTTTAAGATTGGTGAATTTCATTAGAACAGTGTTCCAATTGTATCATTCCTAATATTAAATTTATTTTGCTCTTTTTAAACAATTTTTTGCAATAATTCAAATCTTTTTAAGGTTTGAATTTGACAAATTATTCTCCTAATTTTTCATGGTTTTGAATTTGTTCTGGAGGCATTCAATTCGAAATTGTTCAATCACCAATCCTTTAAAATGAAAATTGTACAACTATCAAGTCTTTCAATTTGATATTTTACGATTTCGAAGAATTTGAAAAATCAGACACTTTTGTGTGTCTAAGATCGAAACCAAACAATTCATAACATTTGAATCCAAAATTGCTATATTTAAAACTGATTATCAAGGCTTTCAATATGAAATCTTGCAATTTTGAAAGATTTAGTAGTGAAATCGTTCTGCGATTTTTGATATTTGAATTTGAAACTATTATTAATTCGGAAAGATTTCAATTTCAAATTGCTGTATCATTAGGGCTATCAATTAAAAATCATTGCACGATATTAAATTATATAAGTTTGAATCTTTTTTTTTAATAGTTCATTTTTGAAGACTTACGATTTAAATCTCTTCAATTTGAAAGATGTATGAATAAAATCTCTTAAATTTTTCTAATTTTGAAGATCAAAAGTCAAGAGTTTTCAATTGTTATCTTCTAACTTGGCCAAATTTCAAACGTAAATCATCAAAGTTACAGAATTTTTAATTGTAAAACTTGACACTTGCATAATTTTTGATTTTGAATTTTCAAAATTGAGAACTCTTTAATTTTAAAGATTTACAATTCAAAGTTCTACCATTTTGAAGAGTTGTAGTTGAATATTCTAGAATTTTTGAGATTGACAATTGAAGATGCATTAATTTGGAATGTTTACATTTTGAAATGATACAATCTTGAACGTTTCTTTTTTCGGAATGCGTAGTTCAATTCTGAAAATTCACAATGGTAAATTCTTCAATTCTGAATATTTGCAATTGAAGAATTTTAAATTTTTAATGTGTACAATGGAAAATGATGCATTTTTAATGTTTTTTAAAAATAGTTTTATTTAAAAGATTTAAAATTGAAATTTATTCAATTTTGTAGATTTGCAATTGAAGATTCATTAATTTGGAATGTTTATAGTTTTAAATGATTTAATTTAAAATGATTTTCTCATAGTTTAATTTTGTAGCTTTAAAATTAAAATTTGTTCCATTTTGAAGATATAAAAAGTTAATTTATTCAATTTTATAGATTTTCAATTTAAAGCTCATCAATTTTAATGATTTGAGATTAGACTCATTAACTTGGAATGATTACAGTTCACAATGACGTCGTTTTAAACATTTTTAAAAATATGTAGCTCAATTTTGAAGATTTACAATGGAAAATCCCTCCGTTCTTAATATTTGAAATTAAAGACTCTTCAATGTTTGATATTTAAAATTTAAAATTATGGATTTTTAATGCCTTTTTTGGAATAGTTCAACTTGAAGATTAAAAATTGAAAATTCTTCAATTTTGAAGATTTGAAATTGTAAAATTATTCAATTTTGAAGATACGATATTGAAACTCATTTAATTTTATGGATTTTTAATTTAAAATTCATCGATTTTAATGATTTTCAATTTAAGATACATTAATTTGAAATATTTACAATTTACAGTGATGTAAGTTTGAACGTTTCTTTTTTTGGAATATTTAATTCAATTTCGATTATTCACAATGGAAAATTCATCAATTCTGAGTATTTGAAATTGACGACATTTCAATGTTTAGTGTTTAAAACAGAAAATGATATATTTTTGAATGTTTTTTTAAAAAATTATTTCAATTTTGAAGATTTAAAATCCAAATTTATTCAATCTCATAGATTTTCAGTTAAAGATTTATTAATTTGGAAATGTTTATAGTTTAAAATAATGTAATGTAGAGTGACATTTTAATAGTTCAATTTTAAATAATTGAAATTAAAAATTGAAATTTATTCAATTTTATTGATTTTCAATTTAAAATTCATCAATTCTAATGATTTTCAATCGAAGATACATTAATTCGGAATGTTTACAGCTCGCAATGATGTAATTTCGAACATTTTTTTCTGAATATGTAATTCAATTTTGAAGATTTACAAAAGGAAATTTTTCAATTCTGAATATTTGAAATTGAAGATTTTTTAATATTTAATGCGTAAAAAAGAAAATGATGCATTTTTCAATGTTTTTTTATATAGTTTAATTTTGAAGATTTAAAATTGAAATTTATTCAATCTCATAGATTTTCAGTTAAAGATTTATTAATTTGGAAATGTTTATAGTTTAAAATAATGTAATTTAGAGTGACTTTTTAATAGTTTAATTTTAAAGAATTAAAATTGAAAATCATTCAATTTTGAAAATTAAAAATCGAAATTTATTCAATTGTATTGATTTTCAATTTAAATTTCATCAATTCTAATGATTTTCAATAGAAGATACATTAATTTAGAATGTTTACAGCTCACAATGATGTAATTTTGAACGTTTTTTTTCTGAATATGTAGTTCAATTTTGAGAATTTACAAAAGGAAATTTTTCAATTCTGAATATTTGAAATTGGAGATTTTTAAATATTGAATGTGTAAAAAAGAAAATGATGCATTTTCGAATGTTTTTTTTATATAGTTCAATTTTGAAGATTTAAAACTGAAATTTATTTAATTTTATAGATTTGCAATTGAAGATTTATTAATTTGGAAATGTTTATAGTTTAAAATGACGTCATTTAGAGTGACAAATTGATAGTTTAATTTTTAAAAATTAAAATTGAAAATTATTCAATTTTGAAGACATTAAATTTAAATTTATTCAACTTTATTGATTTTCAATTTAAAATTCATCAATTCTAATGATTTTCAAGTATAGATACATTAATTTGGAATGTTAGCGGTTTACAATGATGTCATTTTGAACGTTTTTTTTGGAATATGTAGTTCAGTTTTGAAGATTTACAAAGGAAAATTTTTCAATTCTGAATATTTGAAATTGAAGATTTTTAAATGTTTAATGCGTAAAATAGAAAATGATGCATTTCTGAATGTTTTTTTTTTTGAAATATTTCAATTTGGAAGATTTAAAATTGAAATTTGTTCACTTTGCAGGTTTAAAATTCAAAATTAATCAATTTTATATATGTCGTGATTACGAAATGAAGGAATATCTTTTGAGTAAAAAGAAAATAACAAGCCGTTTTTACTAATGACAATTACGAAAGGAAGGAAAAATGGATTTTTAAGTAAAAAATTCCAAGATTGATTGGACAATCTGTTTTGTGTAGAAGGGCATTTCTTACGCTAATGAAAATGTTCATACTTTACTTTGAATATAGGAACATGATTCTAATTAAAAGAATGTGGAAGAATTGATTCTTTCAGTAGCAAATGTCAACCTGAGTCAGACAACCAATATAATACAATTTTCCTAATAGCAATTAAAAAGTATTTAGTAAAATATTTAAACATTGGATTGGGATACAAAAATGTTATGGCGTAAGTTTCTAGTTGATTGTTTAAGTAGAAAATGCCCGGCTGAGCCACACAAACGATTTTTTAATGCAACCAATTTTTTTATAAGACCAATGAAAAAACATTTGTTTCATATTTTGTGATGAAGATCATCGTTATTCACCTGCAAATAGTGAAAGCATTATAGTAGAAAATAGTGGCATTGAAACAATGAAATCTCTTCAAAGTACAAAAATTGACATCAATATAACCTAGTAACAATGGCTTTAGATCCTTTTGTACCAAGAAGAAAAATTTTTCTTGACGTGAGAGTGGTTCACGCCATGATAATAGAGGTGCCATACTCTATAAGATCAGAACTACAGCTTTCACAATTACGATGATAGCCGCTAGAAAGTAATTTCATAGTTTTTTTTCTGAATTTTCTTTTTAGAGAAAATTTTACGAAATAGAAGTAAAAACTCGTCTAAAAAATAAAAACACTGTCATATTTGAAATAAGAGTGCTATAAGATTGTTTCCTTTCCTCAGGCTGTACGCAAGATGATAAAATGTTGAATAGTAATTTTTTTGGAAAGATTATATTAAAAATTTCAAAATTAAAAATGAAACAGTTTTGTATGTTCAGGTCCTTATAAGTGCTGTAAGAAATTTTTAATTTTTTGGAATTCATTCCATAGTAATTTGAGAGAAATTACACTGAATTATTTTTATTTAAGGTAATACTTGATAATAACAGATTTTTAGAAAGAATACACTGACATTTGAGAAACTTGCCACTCTAAATTTGAATTATTTCAATTTTATTATCAAACAGTTCAGTTTTAGTGATGATGAGTAGTGATTATATGACTTGAATAATTTTATTAATTGATAATTAAATTATAGTCAGTGAAATCCCTATATAAGATTTGACTAATTTTTTGTGAGAGAAGGCACTTTAGTTGTAGGGAAAATAGTTAATTGCTCTGTATTTTTAATGAAGTTCATAAACTAAATAAAAGTGTTATTCAGTGAATTCCTATCTAATTGTCAGTTAAATTTTTTAAATTCACATTTAGTTATTTATGTTACAACTTTCATCTGAGTACCTACAGATTGTGCTAAATTTGTCTTCCTCACGGAATCGAAGAAAGCAAAGAAAATGCCAGGGAATTAAATATACCTGACCAAGTTATCATCTTCATTGGAAAATGAAAGTATTGGAAAAGTCGTAGCTGGAAGTGATCGATTTAAGAAAGTGAAATGTAAATGAACAGCAAAAAAGCTGCATATAAAAATTGCTATACGCAGGAAATCAAAACCATAGAGTTTAAAAGGAAATCATTTTAATTGCATTGAAAACGAAATGTATTCTATTTTTCATTTACTTTCCCTCTAATTCTATGATAACTAGAGCCAAATCATGCATTTATCAAAATATGAAAATATAATTCCATCCGAATTGAAAATTCTTATGTCACAGCTATTAAATTCTTCATTTATTAAATGTTATTAAAATTTTTATTATTTTTGCAACTTATTTATATGCTTATACAATTGACAGTAATCTTATCTTATGTATACTTAAGACAGGAGCTCAATTCCTTTTGCATTACATGAAATATCGGTCTCAGAAGATATATTATTTATTGGACATATTTTTACATCAGACAAGAATATTACTGTGAAAAAAAATTCTATTTGTTCATGTCTATTAAAGGCCCATTCTTCGAAAAATATTAATTTTTAATATCGCCAGCGATATATATAATAAGAAACTGGGGGTGTAGTTTTGAAAACGTTGGACCTTCGATTTTATTAACACTACGTATAATGGTTTTTTTCATTTATTTCCGTAAATAATGGCAATTTTGAAAAATATTTAAGACAAAATTTGTAGACCTCATCAAAATGCATATTTTATATAGTATTAATTTTTACTGTAAATATGATAGTTTACCAGAAAAAGATAGACAAAGTTTAGGAGTTGTAACAACGTGGGGTAAGATAGGGGTTGGGTCTTTCTTTAGCGTTCGCGCTTTCGAATGCGTCTTTATTATTCTCGATCATTTTCGAGGTCATTCTATAGTGAGTAAACAGAAATAACTTGAGTCACACTGCTACCCCTTTCCAATGTCCCGTGGAGGGGCGGAAGGGCACCCCTGTGACTGGTCACAGAAATAGTTAAAGTCAGACCGCTATCTCTTTTCAATGTCTGGTGGAGGCTGGAAGGCACCCACCCTGTGACTGGTCACAGAAATGCTTTAAGAGATATGAACTCTTTGTGTTTTACCTTCTTCAACTTCAAATATCTTGAAAACCGCCAACGTGCTTTTATTAGATCCACAACTTTTGTCTAAAATATTTTACGAAATTTCTTGTACTTACCGAGATAAATGCGAAAAACCATGTTTTGTCGATTTTGAAGGTTTTCGTCATGGAGATTAAATTTGCTTCAATTTTTACTATCATATTCGTAACTTTATCCAAAACTGGTTGAACAAGCACCGCAGGGTCTCCCTGGGAGCGACTGTCATCCAGGAAACTGTCACTGGCTCCCAGTAGAAGCGCGGTAAATTACACCAATGGCCACTCTTCACGACCGTGAGATGAGTGTCCACATGGTACGGCGAACTTACAATGAATGGCCGACGAAACCCTCGTGTGTCTTGAAGACACGGAGCGACCCAAGAATGACAGCTCTCCGCATCCATCTCGTTAGTGCCTCAGAATATTTCTGGCACGCGGGTATACTTATATATGAAATAATGGGATCCCCTTAGCGCCGATATTTGAACAGTTTTCGTGGAACTAACGAAAATTCAGTAATTAATTAAAAACAGGTTATTTCATAATGCTGAATTCAAAAAACTAAATGTAATGAAAGTACACAGTTTTTCAAATGTTTGCTAATAGAGCAGAAAAAGTACCAACAAATAGAGATCGACGGTCCTGACTCTCCAATATCCGTAAAGCACGAAATATGCTTTTACATCAGTCCTTTCTCATGATCGTTTCATCAGTGGGCCAAGATTAATCAAATTCGTCACGCAGCATCTATTCAATTCTACGGGACAAGGTTTTTATAAGAATTTGCTTCACTGTCGCGCTTATCGACGTCTGTCATCACGAAATCACTTTCATTCTCGTCAGCATTCTTGACATTAATGAAGAGAAATGCGGATCAAGTTGGTCGGGATTCAATTCTAATTTTTAGGTACAAACAATAAACTTCTGAAATTACGGTTGAACTGATAAGACGGGAACCTACTTTAAATCGGCCCACTTTAGCACCGGATCACATTTTCGCGCTCTACGCTCGAATGACGTTATATCCGATCCTTGTGCCGAGAAAGTACATAGACAATTTTCACGTGACTCCTATAACAGTTCATTGTTTCGATGATCATAAAGCATAGACAACTATTAAGTTTATACTTTAATGCTCAGCATTCCGGATGATTTCCTGTGTTGTACGTATATATTGAATTTAAAATCGTACTTATGCAGAGAATGCGTTTCATAGAAAGTAGGTTATCAGAAACTATTCAGACAATTTTCCATGCAAAATGAGACAGATTTTATGTCTGGCACACTTTTCAGTTTAATTTCGGAAACAAATCTTAAATGAATCTTTGAAAATGAGATCAGTTTTACAAATTTCGAATAATTCTATAGAATGTCTTGAAATTTTTACACCATATGATACATATTAAGAGAAACAGGTATTCTAGAGACGTACAGTAATAATAATTTATTGTTTTAAAATGTATGAGAATATAAAATATTGATGGAAACAGTTTTTTCGATTCGTTAAACATTTAATATCTAATGCGAAACTATTGAAATTTTTTCAAAATCAAAAAAATGAGAGATTTGTTTTATTCTAAAATTAATTTTTTTTTAATTTGTATAAAAAAGATTTATTTTCATATTTTTCTATCAGATGTGGGCGATTAGTTGAAAAAAAATGTACATTTACGGGAAATTCCAAAAATCTTTTATGTACACAATTGGCTTAAAACGCGACAGACAGTTGATAATTACATCAAAAGTTGTAAAGATGGTTGTAACTGTCAATGAAGTTGTCAAATGTTTGCAGTGTTTTAAAATACTTTCGGGCTAGACTCGGCGTTTTTTCTTCATAAATTTTTAATTTCTAAATTAAAAACTAAATTCTTAAAAACTGAAAATCGATAAGGAAAAGACACCGCGCAAAGATAACTAGTCGTAGTTAGTCCAAGTCCTTTTGGGAAATTTCTGCTAGTTTTTTTAATGACAAAATGAGTGCGGGGTTCTTTGATAGTTCAGGAATTGATTCAATTATTATTTCTTTCAAACTTTGGGAGGCGATGGCGAAAAGAGAAATAAGAAGGAAGCTAATAGAAAGAGTGAAAGAAATATATAAGGAAACAGAGGATAGAGTAACAGTACGGAAAGAAGAATCACAGAAGTTTTGCTTGAAAAGAAAGCGGTTTACGATAAAAAAGGGTTGAAAGAAATCCACGCTGAATGACTATTGGTCGAACTGTAAAGTGCTCGAGCAACTGCGACAGAGCAATGGTCTAGGTTCTAGACTAGAGAGTCTCCTGTCATGCGTTCGCGCCCTCATACTTTAAAAAAAACATGTTTTTTTTCCTTTTCTTCAATAATTTAACCGCAAGTATGCATAGATAATATAAAAATAACAGTAGATAGTAAAAAAAAAAATTTTTTTGATCTAAAAATTTTATTTTTGACACGAAAAAATGTTCATCAATAAGTTGATGTTTGTAATATATAATAAATTATTTTTTACCATTAAAGATTATTATTTTTAATTTTTCAAAGTTTTTACCAGCGAAAAATTAATTTAAAAAAGTTATATGTATGAAAACAAAATAAAAAATATATTCAAAATATGAATATTCAAAAACCAAAATATTTCATTAAAAATTTAATTCAATAATTACATACATGTCCATTAATTTTTCGTTGGTAAAAATGTCGAAAGATTGCAAAATAATTAATGTTTATTGGTTGAAAATAATTTATTACATATTATAGACTAAAAATATTTTTTGCCTATTTAGTATCATTTTTATAATATTTATGCATATGTACGATTAAATTATTTGGTGAAGAATTAGAAAAAAAATGAAAAAAAAGTACAAGGACGCGAACGCATGATGGTAGACTCTCTAGCCTAGAACCTAGACCATTGTTCTATCGCAGTTGTTCGAGGACTTTACAATTCGACCGGTAATTAGTGAGCGCGGATTCCTTCCAACCCTTTTTTTCGTCAATCGCTTTCTATCTAAGCAAAGAAAAAGATTTTGGTCACTGGCATATGCGGATGATATAGTGTTGTTAGCAAGGGAGGAAGAGATGTTAAGAAACATGATGAAGAGATTTGAAAAATACCTGAAAGAAAAGAAAGTGGTCCTGAATATAGAAAAGTCGAAAATAATGGTCTTCAAAAAAAGGGGTAAAAAGGGAGATTGTAAGGGATGGAAGTGAAGAGGGGTAAAATTTGAAGAAGTAAAGGAATTTATATACTACGGATTTTTGTTCAAAAAGAATGGAATCACTAGACAACATGTGAAGAAAAGAGTAAAAAAAGCTGGGATAGTAATGAGAAGGTTATGGGGTGTAGGAGAGAAATTATTCAAAAATGATTCCATAAGGAGAATGAGAATGTATGAGGCCCTAGCGGCAACCATAATGATGTATAGAGCAGAAGTATGGGGCTAAAAAGAATATGAGGACGTCGAAAGAGTGCACGAAAAATATATTAAATGGACTTTGGGATTAGACAGACGCACACCTTGGAATATAGAACTAAATGAGGTAGATCGAGGGAAAATGAAAATAAGAGTAGGGAATAGGGCTTGTAAATATGAGGAAAAGTGTCTTAGAAAGTGGAGGTAGAATAATAGTTAAAGCTTGCTTATAGAAGAGAGAATCGGGAAAAGGAGGAAATGAAATAAAAGAAAGAAAAAGGTACTCGAATAGGAATGGATGATCAAGGGAATGAGTCAGAAAAGCACACTAGAGCATTAGCTGATAGAAAGAGACAAAGAAGTCTTGAAGCAAGGAATAGAAAGTCAAATAACGTTAGCAAGACATAATGAAAAATATAAATGGATATGGGTAGAAGAAGTAGCAAAATATTCGGAGAAAAGAGGGAAAAGATGATCGGAAAAATTAATTGCGCGTATGGGATGTAGAGATACAGAAGAATGGAATAAGTGCTAGGATAAGGAGGAAGGAAGAAGGTGCATGATATGTGAGCGAAGCAGAGCAACACTAAACCATTGGCTGAATGATTGTGAAAGAATAGAAAAAAGAACCATGAGTATGAGAAAAATCCTGCATGGAAAAAAGGAAGATAGAGGTGCTGGAATGGTTGAGGGAACTGGAAAGGAAGAAAAAAGGAGAGGAGAATGGAGAAAGACGGGAGAATAAGAAGATCTGGTGGGAATAGAAATGGATAAAAAATGTAAAATTGATCATTATTGTAAAGAAAATATATGCGAACAAAAGGCAGATATGGAGTAATCAATTTCAAAATGGGTTAAGAAGATTAGGAAAGGAAGTACTAGCACTAAGGTAATCAGAATGAGGAATGCTCATGATAAACTAAAGAATGGTAAGGCTGTTGGTGTGGATGGTATTACCGCTGGAATGCCTAAGAGCGGTGACGGATATTTGATATTTGGTGAAGTTCCAAATGATTTGAGAAAGGTGATTATCATCCCAATCTACAAGGGAAAGGGCGATAAAGGTGACTGCACTAATTATAGTGATTAGCTTACACCGTGGGCAAAATATTTACCAAAATACTTATTGGGAAGGTCATGGGGATAACTAAGGAAAGGATCTGGGAAGTCCAATGTGGATTCATACCTGGGAGATCATGTGCGAATCAGATATTTAGCTTGAGACAGATTATAGAAAAAAGTTTGAGAGTAAATAAAAGAGTTTTCTGTGCATTTGTGATCTGGAAAAAGCTTTCGAGAAGGTAAATAGATCTAAACTTTGGGAAGTTCCGAAAGAGTATGAAGTGAATGGTTGGCTTCTAATAGTAATAAGAGCGATATATAATGGTAGTAAAGTGAGTATAAGAGTGAATGGACAAATTTTCCAGGAAAGTTATTCTTGTTTTTCAATTAGGTATTATACTACGTTATAAGAAGTGTTCAAGTGTTCAAGTGCTCAACAACAGAAAGAGGCAGTCGGCGCAAATACTTGAGTTTGCAAAATATGCCACTGTCATTTCATTGGTAAGCACAACTATACTTTGCTTGTTGGTGTTACTACTCGGTTTGTTGAAATTACAATGCGGCTAGTAGCACCAAAAAACAAAAAGGTTGTTACAACAAAGTAGCAGCGGTATATTTTACAAACCCTAGTACACTCAGCCTTGAATTAAAGTCATCTGGATTAAATTCCTTTCTAGAATTTCCGCCGGCTCGTATTTTTTGATGAGGGGGTCCAAAGAGTCAAAAGAGAGATAGATAGAGAGAGAGAGATTCTGTGAGTTCAGCGGTGTTCAGCAGTTCGGTAGCCACAAAGCGGGCAGTTCGTACACACGCGCGCATATTTCGCAACCAGCTCTGCTGGTTATTTATGTGTTCACAGGGCATTCCAAGCAAATCGCTATAGGAGAAAGGTGCCCACAAGAAGTGGGCGAAAAATTGTTTAACTGACTTGTTTTTCTGAAATATTCGTTGAAAGTAGGTAGTCAAAAAACCTGTGATTGCGTCCTGTCAAAAGTCTTCCTTGTCAAAAAAAAAGCCTAAATACGAGAAGCATACAAATATAGCGTTTTTAAAACATGTCAGTACAATAGATTTATAGACATACAGTGATTATAACGCATTTCATGCAAAAAATTTGTAGTTATTCCGTTTGACTCCCTGTGCACACTGAACAAATGTGGGTACATTTTCCGTATACAAATTATTTTAAAAAATCAATTAACTTCAAAAAATTTCAAATAATGAACAAAAACTGATTATTCTAGCTCTTTAGAGGTTGCAAAAGCTGTTTTTCATATTTGAAGGATTTTGATAATAAGCAAGGTTAAATATAAATGCCCATAAAAAAATTTTCACGTTTTTCAACCACTTATTCTTTATTTTTCTCGAATTGTCGAGCATACTTGTTCTATTGTATCAAGATATTGACTACCAGTATTAGTATTAGTTAGGTACACCCAATTAAATACGATAGCCCCCATCCGAGTATAGCCGAATCAAGCGCTGCTTATCTTCAGTGATCGAATGAGAAGAGTTAAACATTTGCGTGTGTTCAAGCGGACAAATTAGATAAAAAATGGTCTGATAGAAAACAAAACTTTATATTTTTTCTTGGCGATACTGCTGTCGGTACTAAGTAGCGAATATAATATTTTACCTTATCTGTAATTTTATTCTCATAATCATACCTTTCCTTCTGGTAATTTTCATATTTGAACATATAAAACGAGCCGGTAATAGGTTATATTATTCCAACAAATTGAGAAGAAATTTAAAAAATAAAAATGTCACCCCAACGAGAATTTATATAAAAAAATGTACTTTGAGCTTGAAAATAATAACCCTGGTTGATAATTCTTTACATTGGAATAGATTCAATATTCAAGCGACCTGTAACTGATAAAGAAAGTTCCTAAGAAAGAATCTCTTTCAATTATAAAAAGATTTCGCTGCCGCCGATGCCGCAATTGTGTCAGTATTTCTGGGAAGGCCCTCCAGAGCCTCCCACGACGGCCTCCAGAGCGTGACTTTCAGATTGGTGTACCCAGATACCATTTTTTAGAGTGGTTTTTGCAGATACCGCTTTTTAGGGTGCTATCCCCAGATACCACCTGTTTCCCTCCAGCCTCAGATACAACCTTTTCTTCATTGGATCGAGATACCACCTTTTGTGAACCGGCGCTGTGTCAGGAATTCGAAGGAGGCCTCCTAGAGCCTCCCACGAGGGCCCCCTAGAACCTCCCACGAGGGCCTCCAGAGCCTTCCTCGAGTGTCTCTAGTGCCTCCCACGAGGGCCTACGGAGCCTTACTCGAGTGATTCTAGTGCCCCCCACGACGGCCTCCAGAGCGTGCCTCTTAGATTGGCGACCTTATATACCACTTTTTAGAGTGATATCCTCAGATACACCATTTAAAGTGTTATCTCCAGATGCCACCTGCTTCCCTCCAGCCTGAGATACAACCTTTTCCTACTTGGAATGGAGATACCACCTTTTTTGAACCGGCACTGTGCCAGGAATTGGCCCATACACTCGATATCCTCTACCGCCCAAGGCTCTCCTGTGCAAGTCCTCATCCTCTGATGCAACACACAAGGATGTCCCATCAAGGCCCCCCGGCCCCCAAGGTCTAAACTCTGAGGTACAAAGCAAGGTCTAAGAGAAATAAATGAGAATTTTTAATTTAAAAAATGAGAGTAAATAAAAAACAATAATGAATAAATAAAAGTCTTTAGTCTATAATTCTCCTTTTCATTGACAGGTACCACCTTCACCTTTCCAGTCTTTTGTGGGGCAAAGCCCCCCTACTTAGTTATATAAATTATTTAACTATAAATTATAAAATATGAGGGACTAGCGCGCGAAGCGCGCAGGGGAGCCGAGGCCCCTTAGTCTTCTATGAGTAGATAAAAACGATAAACTGCTAAAAAGCTGAAAGTTACTTCATTATATAAATTATTTAAACATAAATTAATAAAAAGATGAAGGATTCGCGCGCGAATTGCGCAGGGGGGCCCGGCTCCCTTAGTCTCTTATAAGTAGATGAAAACCATAAACTGTAGAAAATCTTAAAGTTACTCAATTGTATAAATAATTTAACTATAAACTTTTAAAACGATGGATGGTTCGCGCGTGAAGTGCTCAGGGGGCCAAGCCCCCCTTGCCTTTTGTATGTAGATAAAAACGATAAACTGCTAAAAATATGAAAGTTACTTAACTATACAAATTATTTAACTACATATAAATTAAAGAAGAGGTAGGGGGTTAGCGCGTAAAGTGCGCAGGGGGGCCAAGCCCCCCTAGTCTCTTATAAGTAGATAAAAACGATAAACTGCTAAAAATCTGTAAGTTATTCAATTATATACATTATTTAACTATAAATTAATAAGATGATGGGGGGGTGGCGTACGAAGTGCGCAGGGGGGCCAAGCCCCCTAAGCTTTTACAAGTAGATAAAAACGATAAACTGCTAAAAATCTGAAAGTTACTTACTTATATGAATTATTTAACTGCAAATTAATGAAATATGGGGAATGGGCGCGTGAGACGCGCGGGGGGTGGGGGCAACCGCTCCTAGTCTTTTATAAGAAAATAAAAACGATAAACTGCTAAAAAAACTGAAAGTTACTCTACTATATAAATTATTTAACTATAAATTAATGAGGAGATGGGGGTTGGCGCGCGTACTGCGCAGGGGGTCTAAGCCCCCCTAGTCTTTTATAAATAGATAAAAACGATAAACTGCCAAAAATCTGAAAGTTACTTAGTTATATAAATTATTTAACGATAAACTGCTAAAAATCTGAAAGTTACTCAATTATATAAATTATTTAACTATCAATTAATAAGAAGATAAGGGGTCGCGCGAAGTGCACAGGGAGTCCAAGCCCCCCTAGTCTTTTATTAATAGATAAAAACGATAAACTGCTGAAAATCTGAAAGTTACTCAGTTATATAAATTATTTAACTGCAAATTAATAAAAGATGGGGGGTGGGCTCGTGAAGCGCTTGGGGGGGCAAGCCCTCCTAGTCTCTTTTAAGAACATAAAACGATAAACTGCTAAAAATCTGAAAGCTACTCAATTACATAAATTATTTAACTATAAATTAATAAGAAGATGGGAGGTGGGCGCGTGAAGCGCTTGGGGGGCCCAAGCCCTCCTAGTCCTTTATAAGAAGATAAAAACGATAAACTGCTGAAAATTTGAAAGTTACTCAATTATATAAATTATTTAACTATAAATTAATAAGAAGATGAAGGGCTTGCGCGCGAAGCGCGCAGGGGGGCCAAGCCCCCCTAGTATTTTATAAGTAGATAAAAACAATAAACTCTTAATAAACTGTTACAAAGCTGAAAGTTACTCAATTATATAAATAATTATTTAACTATAAATTGATAAGAAGATGGGGGGTTCGCGCGAAGCGCGCAGGGGGGCCAAGCTCTCCTAGTCTTTTATAAGAAGATAAAAACGATATACTGCTAAAAATCTGAAAGTAACTTATTAATGGATGTTCGAAAAAAATAAAGGATAAGAACTTAATTTCTGAATTGATTATTATATATGATGATCCATTAGAAAAGGAACCACTGTGTCGATCGTAGTTTCGGAATTATTCGGGTTTCTGTGAGCAAGGCTAAAAGAATATCGATTTTGGGTTTTGAATTGGAAACGATACTTCAATCTATGCTCAACCTAATGATATTATTCTCATGTCCCAGAAGTGACTGGAAGTGGGTAAATTTTATGTTTTTCTGGGAAAAAAGTTTCTTGAGGTTCCAACTTCAAAAATGCCCCGGTGTCTCGTTTTTGAATCTACTTTCTTCGCCTAAAATGTCGAACATTTATCTAACTATATGCCCTTATACGTAACTCCATACCGACATTGTGGGCCCTTTTCTTATAGACCGTCACATATTGTGACTAATATTCAAATAATAAAATTCTGATATTCTAAACTTTAAATTAATTTCAATAAATAATTCGGGTTTTGAAATTTCATAAAAATATCAAGACTCCTGATGAATTCCACGCCAGACTCACACAAACTAGACCTTCACATAATCGATTTTCATTAAAACTTCAGCTACTTATTTGTTTGATAGAGAAGATATAGATTGCCAATGATTGTATTCGAAACAAATTTTTTTAGGAAGTTATTGCAGTTTTTATATTTTTGACACTTTTTGAGCCATTAAAACACGAATTGCATCAGTTCACTGAAGGATGTAGCGCTCAGCTCTGTTTTGATCAAATTAAATGAAACTATTTTTTTTAGTGTAAAAGCCCCGGGTGATCCAAATTTGGAGGTCCTGATTGATTCTAGTTGCTCCTCTACGCTTGTTTTTCATGTTTTTGAAAATAAATTAAACCTTCAAAAAACTCGACTCCCAAAAAGTGCCTACCCTGATTTTTTCATGCTTCTTTAATTTATACTTCTAAATATCTTTTTAGGGAAAAATTGAGAAACCTCTGTGCTTAACATAAAATCTCTTCATACAAATTTTTTTTAATAAATATAATTTTTTTCGGTTAATTTTTTCCTAAAATGTCATTTTTTACCATTTAAGTCAATTTTTTTCTTCAAGTATCGAAAATGAGTTTCAAAATCTTTCTATTGCAAAATTAATAATCGATTATATCAGTTTTACAATTGATTTGACAGATTTTCGGTAAAATGGCTAATTAAGGGTCATTTAAATGAATTTAGTCTCTAATATTTTGACAAAAAAAATTTCTTCTGTAATTTATCATGTTATTTAGTAAACCTTTATATAAAAATAATCAGGAATTATCATATAATTTTATAATATCTCTTTATTAATACACCTATAAGAGGATTTTTGTACAATTTTTGCGCCTAAATTATCAGGTTATTCGAGAAGGAGATTTTCTAACCATAGTACAACTCTGTCAAATGGTTGGCGCAACTGTGTTTTGCTCATGTTGATTTATTTTATAAGGCCGACAAAATTATTTTCGAAACTGAATATGTACACTAGCCGGAGTTTTACAATTTGAGCTAGCCTTAGTCAAGAAAATTTTGCAAACAAAAAATAAATGAAAGGCGGAATGACTTAGGGGTCCTCTATTTGAGTTCCATCTTTTTATTAATTTTTTGCTGTTTTTATTTACTCGATGTCGTGAAAATACACATATTCAATTTTTATACAAATAGAATTATTTCATTTTACATTTCCATTATTGTGCATGATTTAATGACAATTTTTAAGCTCTTTCTTAAGGAAAATAATAATTTTTGCTTACTTCTTTAACACTTTTCTGTAACAAGTAACTTTTTTAAATTAACTTTTCGTATAATGTAGTCGGGACGCCGTATGTCAAATTCTTATAGAAAAATATGACGAAGTGAGATAAAATTATAATTTTTCTCAAAAGTGGGTTTAAAAATTGTCATTTATTTGTGTATACAGTGATAGTAATGTAAAAAGGGATAATTCTATACGTTTAAAAATTGAATACATGCATTTCCAAGATATTGAGAAAATAAAAACAACAGAAAATCAATTAAAAGACCAAATTCAAATAGGGGACTCTAAATCATATTCGATTTTAATTTTTTTTTTTGAAAGATTTGCTGACTCAAAAGGTTTGTTACTTAGTTGAGGTTAATGAGGCTAGTTTGCGTACTCAGTTTCGGAATTTTCTTTTTGTTTCCTAAAGCGAATCACCCTAAGCGAAAACTCAAAAATAATCCTCTCATAGTTGTATTAATAGAAAGATATTATAAATTTATTTTTTCCTTGGAAATGTGTCATAAAATGATTATTTCTGATTGGTTTCATATAAAGGTTTACTAAATAAAGTGGTAGAGCACAAAAAAAAATAATTTTCATCAAAATAATAGTAATTAGACTCAATGAAATAACCCTTAATTAGTTATAACATCGAAAACCTATAAATTGAATTGTAAAACCGATATATTTAATTATTTTTTTTGCAATAGAAAGATTTAGAAAACCTACTTTCGATACTTAAAGAATAAAAAATGTATCTGACAGTAAAAAAATGACATTTTAAGCAGAATTTTTTAATAAATTTCATTTTCCAAAGAAAAATTTTTGTTGAGAGAAATCATGGATTCCCGGGAGATTTCACACTATAAAAGAGAATTTCAGTTAATTTTATTAAAACCGAGCAACGCCGTACAGTCTTTTTTGAACTGGTGCAATTCGTGTTTTAGTGACTCAAAAAGTGTCCAAAATAGAAAAAGTGCAATAACTTCAAAAAAAAAAATTTTCGAGTAAAAACTTTGGCAATCTATATTTTCAGATTTTCTCTACCAAACAAATAAGTAGCCAAAGTTGAAGAAAAAAATCGATGACGTGAAGGTCTGGTTTGTGTGAGTTCGGCGAGGAATCCATCTCCTGTGTACTGATTCCACAGATTGCTCACCAGCAGTGAGACCTTTGAGACTGCCTACCTAAAGGCGCAGATGATAATACGGAAGAAAATTATCTTAAAATAAAGAAAAATTTTCATTGGAAAAAAACCTATTCTTTGAATCAATAAAATTTGTTAAATCATTCCTTTAATATAATTATTTTTCGTAGAGATCGAAATGAAACCTACTTTTTTGTGAAAATTTTATGTGGACAAAAAGAGGAACATCCAAGAAGTTTGCATAGTTATTTCTATTTGACCAAAAATAACTTCAAAATGAAGAAAACCATTTTAAATTAAGGAAAAATTTCCATTGGAACAAAAGACTTTTTCTTTGGATGAATGAAATTTCTTCAACCATTTCATTAACATAATTTTTTTTTCTTGAAGATCGAAATGAAATCTACTTTCTTATGAAAATTTTGTGTGCACTAAAAAAAACACCAAAAAAATTTGCATAATTATTTTCATTTCACCAAAAATGACTTCAAAATGAAGAAAATCATTTTAAATGAAAGAAAAATTATTAATGGCACAAAAAAACTTTTCTTCGAACCAATGAAATTTCTTGAATCATTTCTTTAACATAATTATTTTTCTCAAAGATCGAAATGATATCTACTTTCTTATGAAATTTTTTTGTGTAATCAACAAGAGACACCGAGAAACTTATAACTAATAACTTCAAAATGACGAAAACCATCTTGAATTAAGGAAAAATTCTCATTGGAGCAAAACACCTTTTCTTTGGATCAATGAAGTTCCTTTAACCATTTCTTTAACATAATTACTTTTCTTGATGATCGAAATGAAATTTACTTTCTTATGAAATTTTTTTTGTGTATTAAAAAAGAAGCACCGAGAAAGTTTATGTAATTATTTTCATTTAACCAACAATAACTTCAAAATGAAAAAAATCATGTTAAAATAAAGAAAAATTTTCATTCGAACAATAAACCTTTTCTTTGAACCAATGTAATTTCTTCAATCATTTCTTTAACATAATCACTTTTCTTAAAGATCGAAATGAAATCTACTTTCTAATTAAAATTTTTTGTACTAGAAAAGAAACACCAAAAAAGTTTCGATAATTATTTTCATTTAACAAAAAATAACTTTAAAATAAAGAAAATCATTTTCAATTAAAGAAAACTTTCAATAAACAAACAAGCTTTTCTTTGAATCAGTGAAATTTGTTTAACCATATCTTCAACATAATTTTCTTAGGGATCGAAATGAAATCTACTTTCTTATGAAATTTTTTTGTGCACCAAAAAAGAAACACCGAGAATGCTTATATAAATACTTTCATTTCATCAAAAATCACTATAAAATAGAGGTAATCATTTTAAAATAAAGAAAAATTTTCATTTCAAGAAAAAAACTTTTTCTTAGAACCAACCATATTTCTTCAACCATTTATTTTACATAGTAATTATTTTCCTTGAAGATCGAAATGAAATCAACTTTCCTATAAAAAATTTTGGATGGACCAAAAAAGATAGACCCAAAAAGTTAACATGAATATTTTCGTTTAACCAATAATAACTTGGAAATGAAGAAAATCATTTTAAATTAAAGAAAAATTTTCATTGAAAAAAAAACTTTTTCTTTGAATCAATGAAATTTTTTTAACCATTTGTTTAAAATAATTATTTTTATTGAAGATAAAAATGAAATCTAATTTCTGATAAAAATTTTTTGTGTACTAAAAAATAAACACCCAAAAAATTTACGTAATAATTATCATTTAACAAAAAACTACATTAAAATGAAGAAAATCATTTTAAATTAAAGAAAAATTTTCAATGGAACAAAAAACCTTTACTTTGAACCAATGACATTTCTTTGACCATTTCTTCAACGAAATTATTTTTCTTGAAGATCGCAATGAAATCTTATTTCTTATGAAAATTTATTGTGGACTCAAAAAGAATCAGCGAAATAATTTACATAATTATTTTAATTTAACTAAAAATAACTTTAAAATGAAGAAAATCATTTTCAATTAAAGAACAATTTTTATTGGAACAAAAACCCTTTTCTTTGAACCAATGAAATTTCTTTAACCATTTCTTTAACATGATTACTTTCCTTAAAGATCAAAATAAAATTTACTTTCTCATGAAACTTTTTGTATGCTTAAAAAGAAACACAAAAGAATTTTACATAGTTATTTTAATTCAACCAAGAATAACTTCAAACTGAATAAAATCATTTTAAATTAAAGACAAGTTTTTATTGCAAAAAAAAAACCTTTTCTTTGAACCGATGAAATTTCTTGACCCATTTTTCTAATACAATTACCTTTTTTAAAGATCGGAATGGAATCTACTTTCTTATGAAAATTTTTTGTACTAGAAAAGAAACCCCCAAAAAGTTTACATAGTTTTTTTCATTTAACGAAAAATAACTTTAAAATGAAGAAAATCATTTTAAATTGGAGAGAGATTTTCACTGGATCGAAAAACCTCTTTTTGAACCAATGAAATTTCTTTGACCATTTCTTCAACATAATTTTTTTTCTTGAAGATCGAAATGAAATCTACTTTCTTATGAAATTTTTTTGTTTACTAAAAAAGAAAAGCCCAAGAAGTTTACATAATCATTTTCATTTAACCAACAATAACTTCAAAATGAAGAAAATCATTTTGAAATAAAGAAAAATTTTCATTGGAACAAAACACCTTTTCTTTGAATCAATGAAATTTCTTCAACCATTTCTTCAATATAATTACTTTTCTCAAAGATCGAAATGAAATTTACTTCCTCATGAAACTTTTTGTATATTTAAAAAGAAACACAAAAGAATTTCACATAGTTATTTTCATTTAACCAAGAGTAACTTCAAAATTAACAAAATCATTTTAAATCAAAGAGAAGTTTTTATTACAACGAAAAACCTTTTCTTTGAACCAATGAAATTTCTTTAACCATTTCTTTGATACAATTATGTTTCTCAAATTTCGATATGGAATCAACTTTCTTATGAAAACTTTTTGTACTAAAAACAAAAACCCGAAAAGTTTGCATAATTATTTTCATTTAAGAAACAATAACTTCAAAATGAGGAAATCATTTTTAATTTTCAAAAAATTTTCAATGGAACAAAAAACCTTTTCTTTGAACCAATGAAATTTCGTTAACCATTTCTCTAACATAATTATTCTTCTTAAAGATCGAAATGAAATCTTCTTTCTTAAGAATTTTTTTTGTGTACTAAAAAAGAAACACCCGAAAAGCTTACATAATTATTTTCACTTAACCAAAAATAACTTCAAAGGGAAGAAAATCATTTAAAATTTTTTAAAAACTCACATTGAACGAAAAACGTTCTCTTTGAACCGCTGAAATATTTTGACCCATTTCTCTAATGCAATTTTTTTTTTAAAGATCGGAATGGAATCTACTTTGTTATGAAAATTTTTTGTACTAGAAAAAAAACACCCAAAAAGTTTACATAGTTATTTCCATTTAACGAAAAATAACTTTAAAATTAAGAAAATCATTTAAAATTGAAGATAAATTTCCACTGGAACGAAAAACGTCTTCTTTGAACCAACAAAATTTCTTTAACCATTTCTTTAACATAATTATTTTTCTTGAAGATCGAAATGAAATCTACATTTTTATGAAATTTTTTTGTGTACTAAAAAAGAAACACTCAAGAGGTTTACATAATTATTTTTATTTAATCAACAATAACTTCAAAATGAAGTAAATCATTTTAAATTAAAGAAAAATTTCCATTGAAACAAAAATCCTTTTCTTTGAACCAATGAAATTTCTTTAACCATTCCTTATTATAATTATTTTTCTTGAAGGTCGAAATGAAATCTACTTGCTTATGAAAACTTTTTACACTAAAAAAGAAACATCCAAGAAGTTTCCATAATTATTTTCATTTAACAAAAAAAAAGTTCAAGAGGAAAAAAATTATTTTAAAATAAAGAAAAATTTTTATTTCAACAAAAAACCTTTTCTTTGAATTAATGAAATTTCTTTAGTCATTACTTTAACATTTGTTTTCTAGATTTTAAATGAAATCTGCTCTCATATGAAAATTTTTTGTGGATTAAAAGAGGACCATCCAAAAAGCTTACATAATAGTTTTCGTTCAACCAAAAATGACTTCAAAATGAAGGAAATGATTTTAAATTAAAGAAAAATTTGCATTGGAACAAAAACCCTTTTTTTGAACAAATGAAATTTCTTCAACCATTTCTGTGATACAATAATTTTCCTTAAATATCGAAATGAAATCTACTTTCTAATGAAAACTTTTTGTGTGCTAAAAAAGAAACACCCAAAAAGTTTACATAATTATTTTCATTTGACCAACAGTAACTTCAAAATGAAAAAAATCATATTAAAATAAAGAAAAATGTTCATTGGAAGAAAAAACCTTTTCTTTAAAAAAATGAAATTTCTTTGACCATCTTTTTAACATAATTATTTTTCTTAAAGATCGAAATGAAATCTACTCTCTTGTAACAATTTTTTGTGGACTAGAAAAGACACACCCAAAAAGTTTACATAGTTATTCTCATTTGACCAACAATAACT
>JAUMHM010000016.1:25580529-25620781 GCA_032362435.1 Melikaiella ostensackeni | reverse complement strand
AAATAAGAGAGAAAGATTCTACATGAAAAAGGAAAAGTAGAGGTGGTGGGATGGCTAAAGGAATTGGAAAGGGAGAAAAGGAGAATAGATCAAGTAAAAATAGAACATAAGAGGAAAATTGTAAATTTTGTTAAAATTATGGTTGCGATCACAGTAAATGCCAGTTGATCAATTTGATCTCGAAATTGGATAAAATGATCTGCAACACTTTTATACGGATTTTGATTTTTTATTCAATCAGCAAATTGCGCATCAGAATGATAGCCCAGTATAGGAAAAATGCAATTTTTCTCCCACCCTGAAATTCAAAATTTTCTAAAACATTCCTTAAAAGTTATAAATCTTCCAAAAGTGGCAGTCGGAAATAGTAAATATATAGAAATACTTTTAGAAACGAAAAAAACTTAATTGCCAGAGTTCAATATTCGTTTTTTTTTTGGTTGAAAATTAATTTTTCAACGGAAAATTTAACCATTCCAGTTCAGTATTCATCATTTTAGCTGAAAATTCATCTTTTGTAGATGCAGTACAGAATTCATTTTTCTGGTTCAGAATTTCATTATTTGTTTAAAAATTCAATTATTTTGTTGGAGATTCAGCAATTGTGTTAGAAATTCATTCTTTTTGCTTGAAAATTCAAGTGTTTTCAACGCGTGAAATTTTTTTGACCACTTCTTAAAAACGCGTCTTTTTGGGTTGAAAAATCAACTATTTGGCTTGAAAATTCAACGATTTAGTTAAATTTTTTTTCACTCTTAACTGTAAAATTCTCCTTGGTTGGAAATTCAATTCTTATCTTGGAAAATCGTCTTTTTAGTTTATAAACTCATCCTTTTGGTAGAAATTTCAACTTTTTTAATTAAAAATTCAACTGTTTGGTTGAAATTTGAACTCCTTCGTTAAAAATTCATTTTATTAGCCGAAAATTTAACTACTTGGTTAAAGACTCATCTCTTTGGTCAAAACTTTAACTAATTTGTTGAAAACTCTCTTTTTTCATGGTTAAAAATGAATTTTTTATACGAAAATTTAAGTATTGCAATTTTCGTTGAAAACTTATCCTTTTTAGTCTTTTTTGATTGAAAGCACAACTAATTGGATCAAAATTAACTTTTTAGTCGAAACTTCATATTTTCGGATTTAAAATTCAACTGGTTTGTAGCAAATTCGTCTTTCTGAGTTGTAAGTTGAACTTCTATGTAAAAAAATTCATTTTTTTATTGATGATTTGTCTATTTTGTTGTAAATTCGTTTTTTTTTTTTGTTGAAAATTCATTTCTTAACTGGATAGTTAATTACGCCAGTCTTAGTTTAAAGTTGATGTTTTTTAGTTGAAAACTCATGTATTTTGTTGAAAAGTCTACTATTATATTTTTAGTTAAGAATTAATCTTTTTTGGTATAAGATGTTACTATTTGGTTGAATCTTTAATTATCATGTTGAAAATACATTTTTTCGATGGAATTCAACTGTTTTTCATTTTAAATGAAAATCTAATTCGGTTGAAATATCAACTGTTACATTTTTTGTTGAGAATTCATCTTTTTTGGTTGAAAATTTATTCTTGTAAAGGAAAATTCAACTATTTCATTTTTGATTGAAAATTATTTTTTTTTGTTTCTGAAAATTCATGTATTTTGTTGAAAATTCGTCTTTTCTGGTGGAAAATTAATCTTCCTGGTTGAAAATTCATTTGTTCAAGTTAAGGATACAACTATTTTTTGAAAGTTCGTCTTTTTTGGTCAAAAGTTCAACTGTTTTTTTGAAATTTTGTCTTTTTGGGTTGAAACTTCAACAATATGGTTTAAAATCATCTTTCTTGTCGAAAATTCATATTTGCGGATTGAGAATTCTATTGTTTTGTAGAAAACTCATCTTTTTGGTTTGAAAATTCATCTCTTTCGGTAGAAATTTCTTCTTTTTGGTTAAAAATGTAACTGTTTGGTTGAAACCAATCTGTTTTGGTAGAAAATTTTATTGTTTTGCAGAAAATTCGTCTTTTTGGTTTGAAAATTCATATTTTTTGGTTGAGAATGCAACTGTTTAGTAGAAAATCGATCTATTTTGGTTAAGGATTCAATTATTTTGTGAAAAATTCGTCATTTGGGGTTGAAATTTTAACAATTTGGTTAAAATCAACTTTTTTGTCGAAAATTCATATTTGCGGATTGAAAATTCGAATATTTTGCAGAAAGGTCGGCTTCTTGGTTTGAAAATTCATCTCTTTCGGTAGAAATTTATTTATTTTTCTGGTTAAAAATGCAATCCAATAAAAAGTATCATAATTGCCACTCAACAAATATGAATAAAGTTAAGTAAAAATTAACTTTGGATCCACAATAGTAGATCATTTTGATCTGAAGTTGATAATCAGAATAATGTGCAACGATTTGATATCCCAGGGTTTACTCTGCCGTGCAAATGAAAATCAGCGTATCTGCAATTTTTGTCAAAATTGAGATGAAGTCGTCAGTACGTTTATGTTACTTCTCTTTACTCAAATATGTATGAGAAAAATAAAACTTTATAGCGCAAAGTAGTTAATTTTTTAAAAATAATTACCGTATCTGCAGGTAGAACATATTATTCAAATGGGAAGAAGCGCAACTGGAAGATGGGAGCTCGCGTCGTGCTGCGCATGCGCGTCGTTCAGTACCGCTTTTACAGATTGGATGCTCTACAGAAGGAATTATTGATAGAATGCAAGTTTCATGGTTTTTTCCAAAAAAGATATTTCATATTACCAAAAAAATATCTTTTAACTTCAACAAAAAAGATAAGAAGGAAACTTTTAATGAGAATATCAATTTCAATAAATCTATTTGAATTTGGTTACAAAAGGCTGCCACGCATATATTCACAATTAATATATGTTTCATTATTTATGACTGTAGTTATCTCATAAATTACCCCTGCTGAGGAACTCTAAATTGGCTTCGAAATATATTGGTCCCCAGTAGTATTAAAAAGAATGAAAAAAGAAAGAGTGTGGGGTTGGTTTTGGTTGACTCTTTTCTTTTTCTCCCTCTCTTTTTTCTTTGTACATTTATCTTACATTTGCCTTTAATGAGCCGGAAAAGCGGGTAGTCTCGAAGTCTCGCGTTTTTTTCGTTTATTTTGAGTAAGCATAGTGTTAATATTGAGTAAGAAATTGTATAAATTCAACCACTGTTTATCTAAGTCTATATTTTGAAGATATTTAGATGTATGTAAATAAATTAACTTTAGATAATTGTTTAATGGTAACAGGTGTTTGTTTTGAAGGTTATGAATTTCAAACTTTTCTGACAATTATTTAGTAACTATCAAATGTAACAGAAAATGTGGTTGCCTGACGTGAATTGCCTCATGTAAATAAAAAAGTAAAATCTTCGTCAGAAAATAGTGTTCTTTTTTTAGTTCCATTAACTAACATTAACTTACGTAATAAAGTTATGAAATACCATTCATTTACATAACAAAATCATAAGAGATGCAAATAATAATAAATTCATTAATTAACAAATTAAGGAATGTTTGTTTGGAAAAAATTCGTACAAATCATTAGCTAGAATGCGTGATATAATATTAGAATTTCCCTACAGTTTGATAAATGCAAAATTTCATATGCTTATATATCGTTTTATAAATTTATTTACATATGTAGAAAATTGGACATTTCATTTGCGTTTTTTGATGATACTGAGTGATTTATTATCATTTAAAAGTTTTTGTAGCAGATACGGTATTTCCAGTCAAAGTAGTTAAAATTGCAAGTAAACGTAACTGCAAATTCTCCCTGAAAATGATAAAAATACGTCTTTCTTTCCGCAAAATATAAGAATGGAGTGTTTTTTTCTGTAGACAACCACTTTTGGTTTTTAGAAACTAGTTGAAATATGAGTGTGGTATATGATTGTTGTAAATATTGTAAATACATGTAACCAATGATGTAGGAGACATAGTCTGCGTATTTTTAGGCCCTATATACTGAAATAAAGCATTTTATACATATAATACTTGTAATTATCTGAAGATATGTATTTAAGGGTTATAAACATTTTTTATAGATCTGTAATATGAATTAAATGCCTGAAACATAAAATTCATTATTTAACATAACTAACGTTTTAACATCACCTTTTATGAAGTAAGCAACTCAACAGTTTCACAGAAATACTACTTAAGGGAATGATTATGCAAGTTTATAACAAGTGAATTAATATCTAGGCGTAAATTGCATGCCGTCTGCACATATTCACGTCACTGAGGATAAGTGTTTATAACAGCATATATAACTGGTCGACTGCGCACACCTTGCATTTTCATAATAAGTATTTTTTGTTCATTTAATATTGTACAGCTACTCATCTTCTTTCTGAAGCATTATTATCAAATTTGCATAAAAGTTGATTAAATCGATATTGCTTTTGAATTTCATATTTAATTCCGTAATGTTGAACAAAATATTTGTATTTGAACTGCTCTTTGCGTACATCAATTTTAAAGTGAATGGAGTATCATTACTTCGTAGATTTTACTCTGTGAAAGTGAAATGACACGTGAAAATCAAATCATCTTGTCTAAAGAGAGTATATTCACAAGCTCTCGCTCTTCAAATTACTAGAATTAAAGTTAATGAAACATGGAGGGATGCTGTTGATATTCCACTTTTGCTTGATAACATAATTATGCCACAAGGCACTTATATGTATAATTATTTCTATGTTGATGTACGTATATATGCACTCCGTACCAACAAAATAAATGCAGTGAAAATTAGCTCATTTCTGATATTTTTCACAAAGATGTATAAAAAAAATCAAGTTTTAGCGAGCCTATACAATAGGGAACGCATCTGTCGAATCTCGTCCTTCGTGCTCGATAGGGTAGACCGGGGCAAGACCGACGGGTTAACATTCATTGCGCTATAAAATGTTGATAAGACGTGTAATTGATCCTTTTTTTCTTTATTTTGAATACCAAATTAATGCATTTCATATTTTTATGCGTATCAATTATCTGAATAAAATAATGGTTTGATAATTTCATTATTTCTAACAAGCTGTGTTTCGTCGGTCTTGTTCCGAATGCGGGGGCAAGACCTAGAACGGTCTTTTTGTTGAAATAGAAATATGTTGAGATGTAAAAATGTGACGGTTGGATTCTTTGGTATTTTATGCATTGTAAAAATTACCTTCAAACATATGCAGCCAGAAATAAATGTTCTTTTTATTTAAGAAATAGCGATAGCTGTGATTAGACTTAAATCGTACCACCTACCAAATTTGTATTAAAGTTATCATCCAAGCATTTATCAACTATTTTTATGGTTGCTCTTGCCCACATGGTGAAGCCTTAATTATTTTATAAATTTGATATACTTTAGACTTCGATTTATGTAAATTTTCATAATTACTTGATGGAATAGTGTTTTACCTACCAGGAGATTAAATTTACATGCTGTAAGTATTTCAATTAATGTTGCAATCGTTGAATTCCTGGCAGCGAATCTTCCATTCTTTAGTTGTCAAAACTGTTTTCTGCATAATTTGTCTTTTGCAACGCAAAGTTTTAAGACTTGAGCCTATAGAATCGAAAAAATTCGAAATTTCGAGCCGAGCCAGTAGTTTAGTGTCAAATTTTATTGAATCGACGCATAAAGCAAATAATAAATAAATTGGTTTTTGGGATAGACATATTGACATAACCTCAAAGTGAAAAACGGTTTATAAATGCAGAATAAATATAACAGAAATCAATTTTAGTGCATTGTGCCCAGCAAAGCGCTTTGGTATAAAAATATAAATAATACCCTACTGAATCTCAACTGGAAACGGTGTCAAAAATCCAAATCATAACTCACGCTCTGAGTCGAATCGGATTTTTTCGATTCAATCACATCGCTGATTTTATTGTATCTTGTGTCGTTTTTCTATAAACTCAAATTTCTTTTTTTTAATGGTATTTTTCTCGATTATAACGAAAACAGTGAGTCTTATCGAAAAATAGTCTGTAGAAAATTTATAGATCTTTTTGAGGTGAAGAATTTAGTTACTTAATATTTTTTATATCTTGCATAATTTTGGTGGAAAGTGGTCTTCTTTATTTTTATTAATATTTTTCGCGATTAAAACAAAAATTATGCGTCTTATAAAAAAATTGTCTGACATAAATTTATATAGATCTTGTTAGAATGAACAATGTTGTTTCTTATAATTCTATTGTATCTTGCGAAATTTGGCCGGAAAATGGAATTCTTATTTTTTAATAAAATTGTCACGATTAAAACAAAGATTATGCGTCTTATCAAAGAATAGTCTGTAGACAATTTCTAGATCTTTCTGAGGTTTGGTATTTTAAATAGCTTTTGAGATAATTTAAATCAGATCTCTTTAAAAAATCTCATTATGAGAGAAAAAGGGAAACGTAATATTGAAATACAAAATTTTTCAAAAAATGTACGTAAATATCGTAGAAATATTCATAAGAATATTAATTCTCAACTTATATAAATGTTTCTTTACCAGCTCTTATACAAAAGTTATCAGAAAGTAGCTAGATATAATCAAATTTTCTTCTGTGAGAAAATGTCACAGTGGTGAATTTGTTTATCAAATTTGTTTATAGTAATAGTGAGTTTACTTGAAGAATTAATTCAAAGAGGCTAAATAATTTTCCCTGGATATTTGAGTTTTCAAAAATGTTCATATAATATTGCACTTGAAATTTAAAAATGATTATAAATATTTTTTCAATGAAGCTCTGTTAAAAATGTAATGACGATGAAAAGTAGCATCAAACTGTTCACACTGTTAGTTTCAACTTAAGACGTGAGTTGAGAAAATGTTGATGAATATTTTTGAAAACTTTCTTAGAAAGTCACTTGAATACCAAAGAATAAATATCTACCTATGAAAGATTTGTAATTTTATTCAAAATTTCATAGAATATATTAGCTCAATGGTCACGTGTGTCCTAAATTTTAGGTTTGAATAAAGATTTTACGATTATAAATTACATTTGGATTATAAATTCCATAAGATGTGTCAATAGTCATTCGGAATCACAGTATTAATTAATTAAACTGATAATTTAATTAATACTTCGATTCCCGTTGCCCATTGAGTCAACCTTATGGAATTATAATATTAGATTAGGCCCTGGCTACGTTTATCTAAACAGAGAAAAAAAATATTATAGAATGAAAAAGTTAAAATAATTATGTTTTGAGTCTCTGAAATTACAGTGGAAATTTTAAAACAAATTCCTCAACATTTTTCGAAAAAGGCATACAGCGCTAAATCTTCTATTCTGCTTTTATAATAAACACGATGTCTAATAGTTAAACAATTATTTTTTGTGCTCGATGAAAATATCACAAGATCAAAAATAGAATATTTCGATAAAGCTGTAAAAAGATTTTTATTTTAACAATCTGAGTAAGAAAATCAACTTTCTTTTTAAACAGAATTTAAAAAAATACAAGTTTGGAAAGAGAAATTAAATTCGTAAAAAATATGAAAAAAAACTGGTCTAAAGATACGATTAAAAAATGAGATAATCTTAAAGTTCCAGAGTACCTAAATAGTGGAAATTCTTCACAAGTTTCTCATGAAAAATTCTGTCTACAAGCGTTCTCGATGAAGATGAAGTAGCTACTGTCGTACAAAGCTATATACCGAACGGTTAAAACCTGTCCCCCACTTAGCGGTACCTGTAGCTCTCTCCAGTCACAACCGATACCGTTACTTTTACTCCCGCCACTCAGAATCTGGAGTCTGTTGGGTGGTGGAAGGGAAGTCGAGAAAGAACCAATAGTACCAACGTCCGACACACAGGCAGTGACCTACTAACCTTGATCGGAAGGCCGAATGGTAGGAGAACGAAGGCCAATGGCAGTCGCGGTTAATACCCTCTCTATTCGACACACTGACCTGCTTCCTACCTTTTCTACTGACACATCTCCCCTCCAACTCCAAACCACCTGCTACCACTTCCAGCCTACTCGCTCTCACTCCTTCCAACTTTCCTTTCTTTTCTCTCTTCCCAATTTCCGTCTTCATTTCCCTCTATCCTTTTCCCATGCGTGACCCTCTTCCTACATCTTTCGCCGAATCCATTACCTACGACCGAACATGTGTGCCACCGGCCTCTGAGTCCAATTCATGTGTGAGATGTATAGCTACTATTTTGAGGATCACGTTTCCCATTAATTTAAAAAGCTGATCGACATAAAGTTAATGCAATTCTTTCAAGACCCATCATTACAAACTAAGTACCATTATTAGGTACTTGGTACCGTGTCTAAGGAGTAAGGATCCATTTTTTTGACAGGAATATTGTAGAGTTTGCTTTAAGAGGTGATCCCAGAATTATAATAAACAAAAGTATTAGGGGTTTTTTCGTTCAGATATGAAACGATAAAATCATACAGTAATTCGGGGTAAACGTTCTCTAGCTTTTTTTCAAGATAATAAAGCTAGGAAAATTTGAAAAAGATGGTAAATATAAGTTGATGATGACAATTTTGCAAACTATTATTTAGATTTTTTTCTGTTGATAATATATGAAAATTCTTCTATTTGGTCTTATAAAATTTGCTTGGGGTGAAGTATACGTTCTGTACTAGTTTTTTACTAACTAATTCTGAAGTCGAATAAGCCTAACTGGAAAACCGTAAGTTCCAGGGTAATTGGCGCGGATTTCAAAAGGACTTTAAATTGAGACTTAATCAAAAATTGCTTCTCAAAGTCCAAAATTCAGCTCTGATGATCAAGTTCTTGAAAATTCAAAAATTTAAACTCCAAAAATCAAGAGAACAAAGTTAGGCAAGCCTACATGCAAACACCTCCTTTTAAAATTAAAATAAAAATAAATAAATAACGAGGAAAGAAGAAGAATGCGACCTCCAAATGAACATCGAAAGGTTGGAAAATTTTTGTATAAATTTTTTATTTGAACATCAAAAAAAATATATATATAGGAGAAAGGGAATGTGTTTATGCCGAGGATGAAGAAATACGAAATATTTGCTTTGATTGTGCTAACCTAACATACAGAAACGTTGGAGCTATTATTGTTTCACCAATTATTTTTTACAAACCAGTCGGTGCGGTATACTTAAGATAGGCTCAAATTGTTAAGAAGGCATGAAACTTGGTATATGTGTTCTTTTTGACCTAAAAAAAAGTTATTGTGAAGGGTTCCCTAAATATTCCTAAATCAGGAAAAAAATTGCAAAAAATTAAAAAGTTATCAAAATATGGTGGCTATTTTTATGAAAGTATAAAATTTAGGGTTTAAAAAAAATGCTAGATTTGGGAAAGAGTTCGAGCTCAAAACTTTTCTCCTTGAAGATACCTACAGAAAGTTCCTTTTCCATTATTTGATACTTTGAACCGTTTTTTTCAGAAAAAAAACGCATTTTTGAAGATCTTCAAAAAACGGTTGAAAATATCGAAAAATGGTGAAAGAACTTTTTCTAGGTTTCTTCTAGGAGAATAATTTTTAAATTTAAACTTTTTCCCATATAACGCATATTTTCGAAAAAAACCAAAAAAATTTATTTTCAGATAAATGGTCGCCATTTTGTTAATTTTTTAGCTTTTTAAATTTTTTGCCGGTTATGGAATATTTATTAAACTCTCCATAATTGAATCGTAATAAAAAAAAATCGATTACCTCCATTATTGTAAAAAATACTGGAATTTCAACAAACAAATGCCCGGTTTTTTTTAAACTTCAAACATTTTTTTGTACCCTATCCTAGAACTTTTTATAGGTTAAAAAGAATACATATACCAAATGTCATGCCTTCTTAACAATTTCAGCCTTTTTTTGTACAATTTGCGTTGTATCGCACCGACTAAATGTAGAAGTTAAGAAACTGGATATATAGACAATAATGTATGGTAATTAAGAAGAAAGAATAAGATTGTTTAAACATTTTTTCGAACGGAGCTAAACCAAAATTATTCTCCTAATTTCTTTAGATAACTGTCCTGAGAACTTTTTTCTCAATAAACCTTTCAGAATACCTTTAGAATATGAGCCCAATAAGACTGAAATATTTCCACATCATATAAAAGTTTATAATAATTTATTCAAAAGGGAGTTGAATTGTAAAATATCTTTCTACAAAAAAATTTGGTAAATGAGATTGAGTCAAAATACAATTATTGATTAAAAATAGATCAAGGAAAAATGTCTTAGACAAATTTATACAAATATAAATGGCAGATAAAACAAACATAAACAGTCATAGGTATGTGGACTCGAACCCCGGACAGTTTACATGTACAGGATTTCAAGTCAGTGACTTAGTCCATGAGACCGTCTTGTCCCATTTTAATTATAATTAAACCGTGTTACCCGATGACACCCAACTGTTTTTCGGTCTTTTTCGTTTTTCTAAATCGGTTATTTTAGTAAGAATAAAGACACTTTGCGTGTAATTAAAGTTTTACCACTTGAAGTGTGTTCAATAATCTTCAATTGTTAATCAATTTAGTTGGGAAAATTAAACTCAAATCATAAAATCAATTAAAAACTGTTTTGTTACCGGATAACATAAAAACTCGGGGACATTTAAAAGTAAATAATACTCTGTAATTATAGTTAGAAACAAAAAATAAACTTTATTTTCAAATTTTGCAATTCATTCTAAAGTTATATGTGTATTGCTAATGTTATCTTTAGCTTTACTTTAAAAGATATATCGCCATAAATGTGAAAAAATATGGAAAAATTTCATGGCAGTCTGGTATCAGGCCTGACCCAGATCTGGCAGTATCTAGACTGTCTAGTCTGGAAGGAAACCAGGCGGTCTGGACTGGGCCGAGCCAGCGCCAGAAGATTTTTCCATCCGAGGCACTACCGGATGACATTTACCATATTTAATCGAACTTATTTTGATACCTACTAGAGTAAAAATAATTTGGGCATATGGTATTGTGGGAAAAATAGGCTTAATAAAACCCTGTAAGTAAAAAAATCATTCTTCCAAACAGAAGCATATAATGTCCCTGGGACAAGATATTGTCAACTTTTTGATTTTCACCCATGTATTAATTTTTCCATATATTGCTCAACATTTGGCAACTGCTCCTAAGTATTTATTGAAAAATATAACAATTACTAGATTGGTGATAAACATAAATAACTGGAAATCGCGTAAATAATAAATAACAAATAGAATTATAAAAAGTGAATGATAATTTATTGAATGGCATAACAGGGAATAAATAATTGCGAGCGAATGATGGATTGAGTTTAAAATAAATATAAGTCTCCCTTTTAGGGAATTTCCTGGTAAGGATACTGATCGATGGGATAGTCAGGTGACCAACCTCTGTATGGTTGATTGATCTCTTCCTGTGATCTATGCCAGTGATCATGGTGGATGTCATGTGGTTTCACAATTCCGTAAGTGACCCTAGCAGATAGAGGAGGTGGTGGACTGAGAAGTGCTTTCAGAGCAACTGCCCCCGATAACAAAAGGGCCATGAGTCCCGCACCCAGACCTTTGATACCAATGAGCCCAATTATCGTAATTACGATAGGCAAAACGATAAGAGCCTTCAACTTCAGAGCCAGGAGAAGTGGCAGGATGATCCTCTTCAGCTTTGTCCTCGCTGAAACACAAAAACATGAAAAATGAAAAATATAGTATATTCTGCACCAAGGGGTAGAAGTGGGACTTTTTCGAGGCACGTACTTTTTCAGTACGAGTCGTAGGTGAGCGCGTATGAGCCGCAGGCGAGTTCGTAAGCGCGAGCCGGAGACGAGCACTGAAAAAATACACGAGTGGTAAAAAGTCCCCTTCCCCTTGGTGCATACGATATTTTTTGTAACAAATGCATTATTTCAGACATGGTTGGAACACAGGCATGATTTCTGCTCGAATATAGGAATTTTGGAAATTAATGGTAAATGTATGAATTATCAAATATATCAAAAAATTGTAATATTTAAAATTTGAAAAATTTTAATAATTTTGAAATTCTTTAAAATTTATGAAGTTTTCGAAATTTTTTATGTTTTATAAACGTAGCGGCATCCAGAGTATCCGATAATTTCCAAAATTTTCTGATAATTTCGGTAATTTATAGTGATTTATAGTAGATTATGGCAATTTATCGTTAATTTATGGTAACTTATTGCTTCGGGTTAGTCCACTCTATGAAACAATCTGTCAGGGCGAATAACTGATCGCTTGATAATTTTCATTACTCAGCTCAGACGTCAATTTTTTCTCCCTAGGGAGTAGAAAGAACTTTTTAATTTAAACTAGAACTTTAGCCCTGCTCCTGGGCATTGAAAAGGGCTGTAATCATGCATGTATTATGAAAAAGAAATTATTCACTAAATTGAAAGAACTTTCAATAAAGGGGCCGTTCAAAAACTACGTCACACTGCTAGGGTGGAGGGATTAACAGGTCTCATGACAATATGTGACGAAGGGAGGAAGGGGGATTTACGCAGAATGTGACAATAACAATTTTTTGAAATGTTTGAAAAAATGAAAATTAGTGATTCTATTCTACAAGTAAAGAATCTAAATATAGACTTCATACTCTTCCTTATTCACCTCTTTATCCTTTTTTTAAAGAATTCCTCTTTTTTCCCTGTTTTTAAGAAACTTTCCCCTTTTCTGGTTTTTTTTGCTCAAATGCGAACTGAGCTAATAGAACCCAATAAGAGAATCTAAATAATTATGGTTGAAAGTTAATTCATTTTATTTGAAAATTCTACTATTATATTTTTGTTTCAGAATTCATCTATTTTGGTTAAAAATTCGAATATTTTTTTGAAGATTTAACTACTTTCTTTAAAATTCGTTCTTTTTTGGTTGGTAATTAATTTTATTAGCAAAAAATCCATCTCTGAAGTTAAAAATTTAACTGTTTTGTTGAAAATTCGTTTTTTTTGGGTTCAAAATCAATTTTTTCAACGGCAAATTTTACTACTCCATTTTTGGTTGAACATTGATCGTTGTTAGTTTAAAATTCAACTGTTTTTTATAGGATTCGCGTCTTTGGTTTGCAAATTTACTAATTTGTTAAAAATTTTTTTCTCTCTTGACTGAAAAATGTTTCCTGGTTGAAAATACGTCTTCTTGGTTCAGAAACTTACCTTTTTTCTGTAAAAATGTAATTGTTTGATACAAAATTAATCTGGTTTGATTAAGAATAAAACAAATTTGTTGAAAATTCGTTTTTTGGTTGTATTCAGCTGGTTTTGATTTAAAACAAAAATCTATTTGAGTTGGATTATCAACTATAATATTTTACGTTGAGAATAATTTTTTTTTATTGAAAATTCAACTACTTGAGTGTAAGTTGAATTTTGTTGTTGAAAATATTTTTTTATGAACATTCGTCACTTTAGTTGAAAATTCAACTTTTTTGTTAAAATTTTAATAATAACGTTGAAAATAGAAATATTTTTTGAGGATTTAATTATTTTGTTTAAAATTTAACTCCTTTGTTGAATATTTTTCTTTCTTGCTCAAAAAGTCAACTGTTTTGTTGAAAATTCTTTTTTTAGGGTTGAGAATTCAACTGTTTGGTTGAAAATTACCTTCTTGGTTGAAAATTGATATATTCGGGCTAGAAATTCGACTGCTCTCTAGAGAATTGGCGTTTTTGGTTTGAAAATTAATTAATTTGGTTGAAATTTTTTTCTTTCTTGACTGAAAAATGTTTCCTGGTTGAAAATGCGTCTTCTTGGCTTGAAAATTCATCTTTTTTGGTTAATAATGTAATTGTTTGATAAAAAATTAATCTGGTTTAATTAAGAATGAAACAATTTTTTTGAAAATTCACCTTTTTTGGTTGTATTCAACTGTTTTTGATTCAAAACAGTTTAAATTTTAAACAGTAGTTGAAATATCAACTATTATATTTAACGTTGAGAATAATTATTTGTTAATTGAAAATTCAACTAATTGAGTGTAATTTCAATTTTGTTGTTAAAAGTATATTTTTTTGATGTACATTCGTCGATTTAGTTGAAAATTTAACTATTTTGTTGAAACTTTAATAATTATGTTGAAAATCTAAATATTCTTTTGAAAATTTAATTATTTTGCTAAAAACTTAGCTCCTTCGTTAAACATTTTTATTTCTTGCTTGAAAAATCGAATGTTTTGTTAAAAATTCTTTTTGGATTGAGGATTCAACTATTTGGTTGGAAATTACCTTTTTTGTTGAAAATTTATATTTTTGGCTTGAAAATGCAACTCTTTTCTGGAGAATTCGCGTTCTTGGTTTCAAAATTTATTATTTTGATTGAAATTTTTTTCTCTCTTGACTGAAAAATGTTTACTGGTTGAAAATGCGTCTTTTTGGCTTGAAAATTTAACTATTTGATTAAAAATTCATCTTTCTTGGTTGAAAATTCAAATTTTGTGTTTAAAAATTCAAGTATTTCGGTCAAAACTTAATTATCTTGTTGGCAATTCAACTTTTTTATTAAAAAGTCATCACTTTTATTCGAAAATTCAACAGCTTTGTTGAAAATTTTTCTTTTCTGGATTGAAAATTCTTTTTCTTGAATTGAAAATTTAACTTTTCTTCTAAAAAATTCGACTTTTTGACTTGAAAATTCAACTTGTTGTTGAAACTTTATTTCTTTGATGAACATTCGTCGCTTTACTTGGAGATTCAACTATTCTCTTGAAATTTTGATCATTATGTTGAAAATAGAAACATTTGTTTGAAAATTTAATTATTTTGTTGAAAATGTATCTTTTTGGATGGGCAATTCGTCTTTTTTGGATTGAAAATTTAACTTTCTTCTAAAAAATTCGTCTTTTTGTCTTGAAAATTCAACTATTTTGTTAAAAGTCATCACTTTTGTTCGAAAATTCAACTGCTTTGCTAAAAGTTTATCTTTTTTGAATGAAAATTCTTCTTTTTGGATCGAAAATTCAACTACTTGGTTGTAAGTTGAATTTTGATGTTATAAATATATTTTCTTGATGAACATTCGTCACTTTAGTTGAAAATTCAACTATTTTGTTAAAATTCAAATAAGTATGTTGAAAATATAAATATGTCTTTGAAAAATTAATTATTTTGTTGAAAATTCAAATCTTTTGTTGAACATTCGTCTTTTTGGATAGACAATTCGTCCCTTTGAATTGAAACTTTAACTGTCTTCTAAAAAATTCGTCTTTTTAGATTGAAAATTCATCTTTCTCGGTTGAAAATTCAAATTTTTGAGTTTAAAAATTCAAGTATTTTGGGCAAAACTTAATTATCTTGTTGGCAATTCAACTTTTTAATCAAAAAGTCATCAGTTTTGTTCGAAAATTCAACTGCTTTGTTAAAAAATCATCTTTTTGGATTAAAGATTCTTCTTTGGATTGAAAATTCAACTATTCTTCTGAAAAATTCGTCTTTTTGACTCAAAAATTAAACAGTTTTTTGTTAAAATTTAAACTTTTTGTTCAAAAATTTGATTATTTGGTTGAAAATACAACTACTTGGTTGTAAGTTGCATTTTGTTGTCAAAATTTTTTTTTTTTATGAACATTCGTCACTTTAGTTGAAAATTCAACTATTTTGTTGAAATTTAATAATTATGTCGAAAACATGAATATTTCTTTGAAAATTTAATTATTTTATTGAAAATTTAACTCTTTTGTTGAACATTTGTCTTTTTGGATAGACAATTCGTCCTTTTGGATTAAAAATTCAACTATTTAATCAAAAATTCATCTTTATTTGATAAAAATTCACATTCTTGAGTTTAAAAATTTAGTTATTTTGTCAAAAACTTAATTATTTTATTGAAAATTCAACTATTTTATTAAAAAGTCTTAACTTTTGTTCGGATATTCAACAGCTTTGTTAAAAATTGATCTTTTTTGGATTGAAAATTCTTCTTATCAAATTGAAGGATGAACTATTCTTTTAAAAAATTCGCCTTTTTGGCTTGAAAATTCAACAGTTTTTGGTCCAAGTTTAAACTTTTTGTTCAAAAATTCGATTATTTGGTTGAAAATTCAACTATTTGGTTAAAAATTCGTTTTTTTGCTAGAAAGTTCAACTAGCTGGTTAAAACTTCAACTAATTGGTTGTACTATAAGTTGAATTTTGTTGTAGAAAATTGATTTTTTTGATAAACATTCGTCACTTTAGCTGATAATTCAACACTTTTGTTGAAATTTTAATAATTATGTTAAAAATAGAAATATTTCTTTGAACATATAATTAATTTGTTGAAAATTTAACTCCTTTGTTGAACATTTATCTTCTTGGATAGACAATTCGTCCTTTTGGGTTAAAATTCAACTATTTAATAGAAAATTCATCTTTCTTGGTCGTAAAATTTATACTTGTGAGTTGAAAAATTCTAGTATTTTGTTCAAAACTTAATCATTTTGTTGGCAATTCAACTATTTTGGTAATAAGTCATCATTTTCGTTCAAAAATTCAACTGCTTTTTAAAAATTCATCTTTTTGGATTGAAAATTCTTCTCTTTGGATTGAAAATTTAACTTTTCTTCTAAAAAATTCGTCTTTTTGACTTGAAAATTCAACTGTTTTTTATTGAAATTTAATCTTTTTCATTCAAAAATTCGATTATTTGGTTGAGACTTTATGTTTGTAGGCTGAAAATTCAACTGTTTGGTTAAAAATTTGTTTCATTTGCTTGAAAGTGCAACTCTTTGGCTATAAATGCAACTGCTTGGTCCAAAATGAATTTGCTTGTTTGCTGATATTTCAACTGTTTGGTTGAAAACTCACCTTTTTGGTTGAAAATTCAACTGTTTGGTTTAAAAATCACCATTCTTGGTTGAAAATTCATATTTTCGTGTTTAAAGGTCAACTCTTATATAAATAATTCAATTTTTTAGCTTTAAAATTAATCTCTTTCCCTAAAAATGCTTTTTTTTCGTAGAAAATTAAGCTTTTTCGGTTGAAAATTCAACTATTCTGTTGAAACTGCAATATATCTCGACTTAAAATCTTTATCGTTTCATTGAAGTCTGTTAAAGTAATATATTTATATATTTTGTGTTTTATTTTAAGCATTTACCAAATGAATTCGAAGAACAAATTTTTACTTAAAAAGGGGGGAAGGCGTTCGTAATTGTGACGTCACCCTAGGACATTCAAGCTTTGTGTGATAATCTGTGATAAAGAAGGAAAGGGGTGGGAAAAGTGTTAAAAAATAACGTGATGTAAGTTTTGAACGGCCCGAAAGAAGAAAAATGCGAAAGAAAAGCATAAAATAAAGTGTATGATTTTAAACATGAAGGGTCGATTTCTTCACCTCTGGCAAAAAGAATAAATTTCGGCAGAAAGTGAGACAATTGCCCCCAAAGGAAGCGATTATTTCTTGACTTTCCTCGCGGAGAAAGTGAACATGCCAAAGAGTGATTATCTCTTATTTTTCTTGGAAGCTTCAAATTAGTATTCGTGTCAGTGTCTGATGGTAAAGTACATCCGGGGCAAACTTGTGATAGGAAAATAGTCTTCGTGTGTGAGGGAAGGCTTGATTTACGCTTGAGATTTTGGAAATTTTTTTAGAGAGAAATAGGAGGAAAGGAGTGGTGAGGGACTGGAGGAGAGGGGGTGTGCTACATTGAAAAAAGTATTAGGTTCGCGTATGTCCTCGAGCCTACTTTCTTCGAATGTCGGCACTCTCTATTTCCTCGTGCCTCCGACGTCCCAGATACCAAAAATCCTCCTTCGTCCCTACCGAGGCGATGACCTCCTTAGAGAAATTTTGCCCTTCTCCAGCCTCCGGCCAGATGACGGATCTAAGGAAGTGGGACAAGATTACGGCTTTTTGCTCCCGAAACTTTCGGTTTGTAATACGAAACGATCGATCCCCTGAAAAGTGGGTGTCTCGCGACCCTGGATTGGTTGCAGGTGTTGGAGATTCTTCTAGAGAGTATTTGTTGATCATAAAGTGTGTCTAAGATCGACAAAAAGGACGTGTGTTGGAGTATAAGTTGAATTTTCAAGATTGAAGTAGTAAGAAGTCAGAAGTCGAACGAATGATTTCGAATGAGAAGGCTTCGACCAATAGGGAAGTGGGATATTGCTTGACCTGATTTTGAACCTATGGAATTCTTGATGGTAGACCTACTTGGTTTTGATTGGCAAAAGATTGGAAAGGCACGTTGGTATAAGATTATGCCACGCGGGCATCGACTTCATTCCATGCCGCGGCATCGAGTAAGGCCAAGGATACTATGCTCACCTTGGAACGCAGCTCGAAGATCGAAGATATGCGTTTGCAAAAAAAAATTGAAAAACATAAACTTAAACAAAGTCATCTTAAGCAAATGAAAATTGCACAAAAGGCCCTTAAGCGAGAAAAGTATGTTTCCAAAAATTAGTGTGATAGGCTCATTAGAGACAATAAAATAACAAAACAAAAAGGAGCAAAACTTTTTCTTATTCTTCTTCGATCTTTTTTATACTACTAGGATCCAACATGTTTCGAGGTCATTTTATTTCAATTTTATAGGAAACTACGGTTGAAAATTTTGGTTTTAGGCTTTATATTAATTAGCGAATGTAGATATGAAATCAGAATTAATTATTAAGATACTATTTATATTTTTTGTATATATACTGATCTTCAATACTTTTTCGGGAATCATTGTGCATAATTTTTATATTGTTTGAACAATAAAAGCCAGAGATTCCGAGGTACTACTTTTTTAAGTGAAAATTTAATAAAACTATCGAAACGCATTATTGCATTTAGAGAGATCCCTTCTTAAGCCAATTACATTGTTTCTCTCTCTTTCTCTTTCTCTTTCTCTATTTACTTATCTTTTTGTTTTTTTATAAGTTCCTTAATCCAGTGTAACGAAAATAAATTATGCTTTTTTGTCTTTAGATCCTAGAAGTATAAAAAAGATGGAGGAAGAATAAGGAAATAAGTTCACTCTTCTCCTTCTTTTTTCCTTTGTTATTTAATTGTCTCTAATGAGCCTATAAAACTAATTTTCGGAAACATACTTTTCTCGTTTAAGGGTTTTTTGCACAATTTTTAGTTTCATAAGATGACATTGTTTGAGTTTATGTTTTTTCAAACTTACTAATTCAGGTTCGGTTCTTGGTCGACTCTACAAAAGATATGCGATTCTGAACTTCCGGATAATTTATAAACACAGTAAATCCCAGAGATATTTTTTATTTGAAGTTGGATAAAAACGCAAACAATTAACAACTACAGTTATCCGACGTCGAATATTTTTTATAGGGAGGCGGATAGACAACGACATTCACAACTTTATATGTTGTTATTTGTTTGCAACGTTTTTATAGAACTTCAGATAAAAAATATCTCTGGGACTTACTGTAAAAGGATTTAATGTCTTGAAACCTTTCATATATATTTTTTGAAATTCATTATTATTGACATATTTGTTTCGTATTTTTGATAAATTTGAAAAAATTAGGTAATGATTCTAATAGTTAAAAAATAATCAGGTATATAGTCTAGAAAATAAAATTTTCTCAATTCATCTTTTTTTAATACAAACTCTTTTTGTTTTAAAGAATATATTGAAAAAAATTTGGATTCAAAGAAAATTTATTTTATTCAAAGAAATGATCGTACTAAATAGTCCAATCATGTGTTTCCTCAATTCACAGAAATAGTTTTATATCAGCCAAAGATATGAGATATAATGATATGTAATTATTGAAGCGAATTAATGCACATTAATGCACTGAAATAAATATATTATTGAAGCACATTTGTCAAAATATCAATTTTAAAGAAATACGTATTTTAACGAAATGCACTTGTATTTATTTCAATAAAGCGTTTCCTTCGTTCGAACAAATATTTGTTTGGATTAATTGATTGCAGATTCTATATTCAATATACGATTTCTTCATATGGATTGGATCCATACTTAGTTTAAAAAAAACACATCTTTTAAATTTATTTATTTATTTATTCATAATAAGCTTGTCAACTCTTGACATCTGATAAATTTATTTTTCAATTCCATGAATGAATCTGGAAAAAAAATTTCTTTCACTCAAAGAAACTGAATCTCTTTTCAACCCCCTAAGAAATATTTCCTCATTTTTATGAAATCGATTTTTTAGGTGATAAATACTTATTTAAATTAAGTAATTTATCCATGTGTGGATGAGGAATTTAGTTTCTTTGAGCAAAAGAAACATTTTTTCCAAGAAATCATTTCTTTGACTTAATAATTTTCACATTTATTGCAAAGAAATATTTCCTTCTATTAAAGAAATATCATCAAAGAAATGATTTCTTTGAATTGCGGCATGACTTTTTCGCGTTTAAACAATATTTACTCAACTAAAATAAACAAATCTTTGGTGCAGAAAAAAAACCAAAGAACCCCATCCACTTTTCTGCACCCCCCCCTCCAACTTTTTCCTACAGCAAATCCCCCCCTCCGAAAATTTTCTCTGGCTACGGTCTTGAATCAAGTAAATTTTTTTTTCAGTGTACTTTTTATTTGTTTGATTCATTTTGGTACTGCATTGCAAAAAGTCGTAGCAGATTGATAAAATATTAATATATTTTGAAATTTATATTCATGATTATATCATTGCATATACATTTGTCTACTCTCTAAATTTGAGTTAATTTCTATAATAATTTTCACACATTCACAGCGTCATCTCACTGATTCAAATAGCTAGAAATTAGTCACTGAGTCATATAAGTAAAGATTTTCACTGAGTCAAAAAGATTGAGAACCGTTCGGAGTATTTTGGGGAAAAATATTTCATTTTGTATTACCAAAATAATTTATCTTACTCAAGAGACATCAAGTAGGTGTATGTATAATTGTAAAGATACTGAATTAATGGGCTTAGAGATATTTTAAAAATAAAATTACAAAGATTTCATAAAACCAGCATTTTGTGAAAAATTACGCAAACAGAAGTCGGATTTAAAAAATGACCAATTGAGCTATGGAAAGCTAAAACCGCCTAACACCACTTTTTTTTAGCGAAATTGAGTTTCGTGTGGAAAACACTTTTTTTATGCTCATATACATGCATTAATTCCGAAAAATTAAGGTTTAACAATTTTTTACCCATAATTTAATTTTAAAAAAGTTGTGAGATATTTGGAAAATATGAGTATTCAAATTTCGAACATAAGGGATGGAAAGTGTTCAATTATTCTTCCAAATACCACCTCATTATAGCCATTCAAAAAATGTATCTCTGATAGTGAATACTGAGAGTAAAGATTAGGTCTTATGTATATCTATACAAATGTTCCGTTTATTGTCAATTAATTGTGAAAAATATAAAAATATTCATTTCTCATCATTTTTTTAACGATTCGTTGTATTTTTTTTATTATAATGTTATGGAATGCTAAACCATCCCAACTACATCAAAATTTTCATTAAATTATAAAATACGTACGTAGCGCCATCTATTTTTCCAAATAGTGGTGCTTAAACTGACCCTTCAAACTACAAAAAAAGATGATCTTAATCTGTTGCATATTATTCCCCTGAAAAGGATTTTTGTCTCTCCTGTAAAATGAGGTTCAATGAAACTAGACAGTTTTAGTTTTCCGTAGCTCAATTATCAAATGTTGTGTGAAAACTAAAAATTGGTTTTGAAAATAAATATTTATAAATTAGGGACTCATTATAAAACTGTCGAAAAGTTTCATATTTTTAGATTCTTCTAAAATTATATATATATATATATATTTAGGGAAGTGCCGCGTAGTCCCAAAATTCGGGATGAGTTGTCAAATATTTTTCATAAGTTTGGCTAGTCATCCAAAAATTTCAGAACGAATAGTCCATCCCCTTTTCCAGCTCCCTCAATTTGTTGGGATGACTAAACGCAGCCTTTTTAATTAGCGAGATGTTAAAAAAGTTTGTTAATATTTTATTTGAAATTCCTATTCTAGCTGGTTTTAAGAAATAAATTTGACAATCTAAAATTAATTTAGCAAATGTTGTAGATGTAATATTTAAAATGAGTATGAAAAGGCATAAATATTTATTATTGAAAAAGTTATGCATTATTGAATAAAAAGGTGTCCTTGAGGACGCATAAAATTATTTCTTTCTCGTTGATTACCAAGTTCAAGCAGCACTTGGTTCGGCTATGCTCGGCTGGTGGCCATTATACTAATACTAACTATATTTTTGATGAAAGATAGCTCGATGGAGGTCTACGGGATCAACATTAAATATATTTATTATTGATAAATAAAAAGTTATTTTGTGCCCGACTCGTTGCATTGAAATTGAAACATTTTTTGTTTACGGAATTATAATTTATAACCAAATTATTTGTCTTTCTTTTATAATAATACATTACTTTAATGCTCTATTATTTTTCTGAGACAAAAACAATATTTGAGTGCATCGGATTATAAAAAGAATCATTTGAAAAGTATTAAATTTACAATAAGAGTAATAACTATAATATTGCATTGCCAGTGTATAATGACATAACATTTCATTTGAAATTATTTTATAATTTGATCCTGTTATTTAAAACAAGTAATCAATTTCTGAATGTAATTTCCTGAATCATTACTCAAAATCTCAAGTATAACATATGCTAATAACTGCAAGTAATGCATAACTATGCAATTAACCTTCAGTGCATTTATTAACCCAATTATCTATAATAGATGGTAATAGCCTAATTAGTTCGGGATGATCAAATTAATAATTAGTTCATGCGTTTGATTCCACCAGTAAAATATAACTTTGCAATGCTTCAAGGGTGTAATTACTGTTGCCCTACTAATTTACTTCATCGATACAGATGCATAATTTATGAAGCATATTTGTATGCCATTAGAGAACGTAATAAGAAACTTAAAAACGTATGTTCTTGCAATAAGTATAATTATATTTTGTATTTAAATAAAAATTTCGGTAATTACAAAAATTTATTTTACGTAAGAAACTAAATCATTTGTGATACAGAAAATGTGTCTGCCATGAATGGATGTATCTACTTAAAATTTGTTTCTACGATACAGAAACCAAATCTTAATTTATCAAAGATCGAAATAAAATCTACTTTCTTATGAAAATTTTTTGTGTACCAAAAAGGAACACCTAAAAATTTCACAAATCAAAAATAGACTTTTTGACTACCCATTTTTTCGGCTCATTAGAGACAGGTGCACAGCGTAAGTAAGTAAGAAATTGGTAACTAGTTACATTTTTTTTAGTAACAGGAACTATAAAAATCGTAAATTTTTTAGTTATTTTCGAAATGTAGTTCACAAGTCTCTTTTACAAGAATCAATCAATTTTATTGCTTTTCCAACTATTTTTTCATTTTCACTCTTCAAATTGTGGCGGCAGATTGCCATAGAGATTTATAGCCCAATATAGGAAGAATGAAATTTTTCTCCTACCCTGGGTTTCAAAATTTTCTAAAATCTATGAAAACACTCAAGAAGAATTAAAAAAAATAGTTTCAAAATTAAATATTCATTCCTTTCTGATTGATAATAAATTTTTTTTTATCCGGAAATTGAACTATTCCAGTTATTTTATTTATTATTTTAGTTGAGAATTCATCTTTTTTGATTAAAAGTGTTATTATTTGGTTGAAAATTCAATTATTTTGTTTAAAATCGAACGATTTTGAAAGAAAATCATTTCATTCGGTTAAAAATTCAACTGTTTTGTTGTAAATTAGTTTTTTGGTTGAAATATATGAACTATTACACTTTCAGTTGAGGATACATCATTTTCTGTTGAAAATTAATTTTATCAAATGAAAATTTAACTGTGACATTTTTGGTTGAAATTTGATCTTTTTTAGTTGAAAATTCATAAATTTCGTTTAAAATTCGTCTTTTTTAGTATAAAATTAATCTTATTGGTTGAAAATTCATCTTTTTGGTTTCAGATTGCACTATTTTGTTAAAAATTGATCTTTTGGAGCTGAAAATTCATGTATTTTATTTAAAATTTATCTTTTTGGTTTCAAATTGAACAATCTTGTTGAAAATTCATCTTTTAAGTTGAAACTTCATCTATTAAATTTTTATTAAAAATTCATCTTTTTGGATAAAAATTTTATTATTTGGTTGAAAATCAACTTTTCTTTTGGAAATTCGCCTTTTTGGCTTGAAATTTCAACAATCTGGTTGATTTTATTTCTCTCTTAACTAAAAATTCAACTATTTTAATGAAAACTCTTTTTTTGGTTCAATATAACTGTTTTGATTTACAATTAAACTGTTTTTTGGTTGAAATATCAACTATTACATTTTTCGTAGAGGATTCATCTTTTTACGTTAAAAATTAATTTTTTCAACAAAAATTTCAATATCCCATTTTTTGTTGAAAATTCATGTATTTTGCTTGATTCGTCTTTTTTTTGGTAGAAAATTATGTTCTTGGTTGAAAATTTATCTCTTTGGTTTCAAAAAGTATTTTGTTGAACATTTTTTCTTTTTTAGTTAAAGTTTGAAATATTACATTTCTCATCGAGAATCAAACTTTTTTGGGCAGAAATTTCATTATTTGGTTGAAAATCAACTTTTTTGTTGAAAATTCGCCTTTTTGCTTTGAAACTTCAACAATCTCGTCAATTTTTTTTCTGTTTTGACTGCAAGTTCAACTATTTTCTTGAAAAATTGTTTTTTGGTTCAATGCAATTTTTTATTTGAAATAAAAATATTTTTTGCTTGAAATATCAACTATTAAATTTTTTGTTGAGAATTCATCTTTTTTCGTTCAAAATTATTTTTTTCAATTGAAGAAAATGTTTTTTGTTAAAGATTCGACTTTTTTTGGTCAAAAATTATCTTCTTGATTAAAAATTCATCTGTTTGGTTTCAAATTTACCTATTTTGTTGAAAATTCGTCTTTTTTGGATAAGTTCAACTGTATTTAATATGAAATGAAAATCTTTTTTGGCTGAAATTTCAAGTATTACCTTTTTCATTGAGAATTCACCTTTTTTGGTTGAAAGTTGAATGACTTTGTTAAAAACGTTTTTTTTTTTGGTTGATTCATCATTTTAGTTGAAAATTCATCTCTTTCGTTGGAAAATTAACTATTTTGTTAACATTTTTCTTGGTTGAAGATTCATTTTTTAAAATGAAAATTTAATTTTAATTTTATTTTACTGAAGATAAGACTGTTTTGGTTCAAAATTTATCCTTCTTTGTTGAAAATTCACGTATTTTATTGAACATTCAACGTCTTCTAAAACATGCTCTGCTGGTCTTATTGTTAGAATATTGTAAATCTTCTAGAAGTGGAAGTCGTAGCTAGGTAAATCTAAAGAAACACTTTTAGAAAGAAATAATTCATTTTCAACGCCAAAGAGATTTATAGCCCAAAATAGCATCATTTTTTTTTATTCATTAAAAAATAACTCAAAAATGAATAAAATAATTTTAAATTAAAGAAAAATTCTCATCAGAACAAAAAACCATTTTTTTTTAATCAAAGAAATTTCTTTAAATCAGAAGAAATTTCTTCAAATCAGAGAAACTTTTCTTTGACTAGGAGTCAGTGAATATTTTTATTTGATTCAAAGAATATTTATTCTGAGGGAACATTAAAACTTGCAATTATTAGAAAAAAAAGTAAATTATGTTAAAATATGTCTGTAAAAATTTTTTTCTATAAAATTACAAAACACCATTAAATTTATCATAAAAAATTAGGCTTATATTATCCTAAACACTTTTTTGTAAGCACTGAAGTCACTTTTGAAATCGATAAGGAAGTGCAAGGTTTTGTCCGATTGGATTACATTTGTTTATGGATTTTCATTTTATCAAAAAGGAAAAAAAATTTCACGTGCACATTGCATTTTTCAAACTTGGCGATTTTTGGACCACCCTAGTGTACACCTTCCATAGTATCTCATTGGAATCCCTGTACATCTTTGCAATCCTTTGAAATTCCGTGAATTTTTTTGAAAATTTTGTAAATCCCTTGAAATTTTTTAAATCATGTAAAAATTCCTTGAAACCTTTGAATTCCGTGGATATTGTACATAGTCGCTTGAAATTCCTTTGAAACGATTGAGCTCCATGGAAATCCCTTGAAATCCTTTAAAAACTGTAGAAATCCATCAAAATTCTTTGAGATTTCATGAAATCTCTTGAAATCCTTGAAATTAATTCAAATCTTCAAAATCCCATAAAAATTACTAACAATAAACTACAAGCGTTTCCGTTCGCAGCTACATAATACATTTCGTTCGCAGCATGAAGTTGGTTCGCTGACATGGTTTTGTTTTGCACTCTATAAATTGATCCCTTTCTTTTTTCAATTTCAGGAATACATGAGTAGGTGTAAAGTGAAATAATATTCAATTGATAATGTATGAAAATCTTTGCGATAAATTTCAAATCTTCGAAATTGTACAACAAAACTTAATAATTGGAAACTAATATTTTTTAAATATGTAAATATATTTTGCGTTTCTTATTTTTTTTTCTACTTGAAATAAGGTAAAGGCCCCGGTTCGTGACCCCCGACCAGTTCGTAACCCAGTAAGCGTGGAAATTGATTTTTTATATAATACAATAGAAACTGCTGGCTGTTGTACAAATTGTATACTTGCAGAGTTTCAAATTTGAATTCATGAACTTTATAAATTTTACCCTCTTAAGGCTATTATTCATTCACCCTCAAAAACCATCCCCCAAGTAGTGAAATGATATTTTTGCAATATATTGAAGTTAATTAACTTTTCTTGAGCATTTTTTCTCTGGATCATACCTAATAAATATTGATTGGCGATGATCAAGAAAAAAAATGGTCAAAAGAGTTAATAAGAATATATGACACATACATGTCATAAATTTATTATCTTTTGAAATAATATATTGTATAAAAAATATACTGATAGTATTTAAGTTCCATTATAGCTTTGTTAGAGAAAGCTCTCAAAAATGTGATTAATTCTCATATGTAAACATCACAATTTTTATGTACTTTTATATTAATGGCCCAAAATAAATAATTTATTTACACTTTCTCTACTTTCTGCAATAGTTCTTTCAATATTTCAATATTATTTATATCTATGCTGATTTTTCTGTGATAATTTTCCTATAATAATTCCTATTACATTTTCATACAACTACGAAAAAAGCGTAGGAAATCCATGATAGGAAAATCACTATAGGCCTATAGTGAATTTCCTTTAATATTTTTTGATAAGGGCAATACAAAATTATTTTGAAAGTTAATAAAATGATATGGCACACTGATTAGGGGGTGGTATTTGAGGTTGAGGAAGAAACTCATAGGAGGGTACGAATTAAAAGTTTTGAAATTAAACAATTTTGAATTAAAATTTTTAAATACTTAAATAAATCCCGATTCAAAGCCTTCGATAATAAACAACCTGTACATGAGGAATACTTAAAATTGTACAATTTCAAAGACTTGACAGCTATAAAAATGGAGACATTTTTATTTTTAGGCATATCAATTCAAATGATTTCACTACTACGCATTTTCAATCGAAAATTAATGAATTTTACAACTTAAAAGCGATCATTTTCAAATTTAGAGCTTCTAAAATTGAAAATTGTTTTATTTAAAGTGCTGGGAAATTGTGAAATATAAAATTTATAGACTTTAAAATTCAAAGTGCACAGCATTCAATTCGTAAAAATTGGAAGAATAATAACAAAAATAATAAAAATGAAAGAACAAAAAACTAAAATAATAAAATAAAAAATTAAAAAGAAAAATTTCATTTCTTTTTCACAATTAAGATTTTTATATACAGAGCAATAAAAATTTGACAAATATACAAAATGAAACTTTAAAAATAGTGCGCACGAAATGGGAACGTTTAAGGGTGAATATTATCCAATTAAATATCTTCAAAATTGAAAACTTAAATCTTTCAAATCTACAAAACTAAAATAACAGTCGAAAAACTTCGAAAAAGCATTTAAAACTGAATATTTTTATGTAGCTTTCTTATTTTCCAAGCCCTTCCAAATTATTCTGTCAAAAAATAAAACATGAATTTGCCTTAAAAATGAGACGATGCAGGAACTATAGGCATTCAAAATTGAATTATTTTAAATTCAAATATGTTTTAAATTTAATATTTCAAACGCAATGCCTCACAAATTAGTATCATTTTTTGGTAGCCCCTTATAATCCTTTAAAATCTGTGGAAATTCTTTAAGATCTCTAAAAATTGGCTGAAATCCTTAAAATTCCGTGAAATATTTCGAAATATTACGAGATCCTTTGAAATGTGAGAAATTCCTTTAAAATTCATTGAAATTTCTAAAATCCATGGGAATTTTTCCGAATCTCTTAAAATACCTTCAAATATATTTTAAAATCCATTAAGATGTTTTGAAAGACATCAAAATTCCTCGAAATCACTTAAGTCTCTTCAAATCTTTGAAATACCATTACAATTCCCTCACATTCTGCAAAATTTATGAAAAAATAGAGATTCTCTCTGAAACTGTACTAGGTAATTTTTTCGAACTATTGAAATCTTTTAAAATCATTTGAAATTTGTGGAATCCTCAAAAATCTCATAAAACCCCTAAAAAGCATTAGAAGCCTTATTGAATTCCGTAAAAATCTGGTAATTTTACGAAATACTTCTTACACTTTTGAAATACCTTAAAATGCCTTGAAATCAGGGAAAATCCTTTGAAATCTCTAAAAATATGGTCAAATCCTTGAAATTCCGTGAAATATTTCGAAATATTGAGAGATTCCTTGAAATCTTTGAAATCCCTTCGAGAACCTCTTATAATAACTTGAAATATATTTTTAAATCCATCACAATCTTTTAAAAGCTAACAAAATTCCTCGAAATCCCGTGAAATTATCGAAACCACGTTAAATCTCTTAAAATCCGTCAAAATCCTATGAAGTCTTTGCAAATATTTTGAAATCCCTTAAAAACCCTTCAAATTTTCGAAATCGCATCAAAATTACCTAGCATCTTTCAAAATTCGTGAAAAATTAAGATCCTCTCTAAAATTGTACTAGGTAATTTTTCAAACTCTTGAAATCTTTCAAAATCTTTTGAAATCTGTGAAATCCTCTAAAATCTCATCAAATCCCTAAAAAGCATTGGAAACCTCATTAAATTCCGTAAAAATGTGGTAATTCTTTGAAATACTTTTTAGTCTTTTGAAATACCTTAAAATTCCTTGAAATCGACGGAAGTCTCTTGAAATCTTTAAAAACACGATCAAATCCTTAAAATTCCGTGAAATACTTTGAAATACATATTGAGAGATTTCTGGAAATCTTTGAAATTCTCTGAGAATCTCTTGAAATACCTCAAAATATATTTTAAAATCCATCACAATCTTTTAAAAGCTAACAAAATTCTTCGAAATCCCGTGAAATTATCGAAACCGCATTAAATCTCTTGAAATCCGTTAAAATCCTATGACCAAATTTTTTAAAATCTCTTCAAAACCCTTCAAATCTTCGAAATCCCATCAAAATTTCCTGGCTTTCTTAAAAATTTGTTAAGGATTAAGATTCTCTCTGAAATTGTACTAGGTAATTTTCTCAAACTCTTGAAATCTTTCAAAATCATTTGAAATTTGTAAAACCTCTCCTTATCCCTTGGAATCATTTAAAATACCCTATAAATTTTGCAATCTTTGGAAATCTTCGCGTACCTTTGAAATCATGTGAAAATTCCTTGAAATCCATCTGAATTACATGGATATCGTACATAATCTCTTGAAATCCCTTTGAAGAACTGAGCTCCCTGGAAATCCCTTGAAATCCTTTAGGAACTGTGGAAATCCCTTCAAATTCTTTGAGATTCCGTGAAATTTTTTGAAATCTTCAAAATCGTACAATATTCGGAAATGTTTTGAAATCCTGTTAAATCATTTTAAATCTTACAAAATCCTCTCAAATTCGTGAATATACTTTGGAATCTTTTGAAATTACTCAAAATCCTTCTAAATACCGTAAAAACATCGAAACCCCTTTAAATCTCCTCAAATCCGTTAAAATACCTTTAAATCTTCGAAATCGTATTAAAATTCCCTGAAATCCTTCAAAATTCGTGAAAAAAATTGAGGTTCTCCTTGAAATTGTACTAAGTAATTCCTTCAAACTCTTAAAATGTTGAAATCTTTCAAAATCATTTGAAATCTGTGAAACCTCTCGTAAAAATGGTGCGATTCTTTGAAATACTTTGTAATCCTTTAAAATACCTTAAAATGCCTTGAAATCTGTTGAAATCCTTTCCAATTAATGGAAATCTTTAAAATCTTTTAAAATTCCGTTTATAGTGAAAATGATTGATGTACTGAGTAAAAAAGATCAAATTTTACGTAATCCTTACAATAGGGGGAGGGGGTCTAAAATTTCAAAAATCATCCTCACATAATTTATGGACATTCCCTCAGAGAGATTTATCACATTTTCGAATTATTGAATATTTTACATTACTGTCCTTGTTATTGTTATTATTGTTACATAACTTTGCGGGGCTAAGTTATATTTGAGTATCTGAGCCCGAAACAAAGAAATAAGTCTATACTGAATCATCACGATTCACAAACTACGAAGAATTTTAATTCTCAAGCAAAATTTAGTTGCAACGTTGCAGGAATTAATACACACAAACTGTTATGCTTTTTCTGAATGTGTTTCTTTAATCGAAACAATCGTTATGGCCAAAAAATGCTTAATTGAGCACAAAATTGCAAAACACTGACGTCGACGACTATTTTTTCGTGTGACTTGTCAACTCAATTATTCCGAGCTTCGTTATAACTCGAAATATTTTTGAATATTTTCTCTTCCAACCCACAGAATTATGAAAAAGCCTTATGCATTTCATTTTCAAATTTCAAATTTAAAAACAAAAAAAAAACAATTTTTTGTTTCTTACCCTACTCACTGTTTCAAGTAGTAATTCGTTTCAAAACAATCCGAACCAATCCGAAACCCGTGTGGAAAAATCTTCTGGCGCTGGTCCGGCCCAGACCAGACCGTCTGAATTCCAGTCTTGACCGGTCAGCCGCTGATTGGACTCCATTGTGAAAGAAAATAATAATTTGATTCGATTGGAAACGATTGGGCAACAAATACCAATTGTTTGGGACGAAATTTTTTTCTCTTTTAATGACCTGGAAAAAGTCATTTTTCACTATAAGTGTATTTGACTGAACAGCGCCAAATCTAGACCAGACCATAATGTCAAGGCAAAAATAAAAAATTCTTGTTTCGATAGTGTGAATTTTTTTTCTATCATTTTAGACCTCCTGTTACTTTTTCGAAATATGTTAAGGAAAAATTTGCTGATCGAACTTAAAACAAGCAGTCCTGGGCCAAACCAGACCTTCCAGGCTAAATCAGGCCTCTCCAACGAGGGGACATCGGAGCAATTTTACTCACGCAACAGATGTGGTGTTTCCACCACTACAAATCTTCACTCAGCTGTAAGACTGAGATAGAAATTTTTCGCGCTGAGTGATGAGTCGTAGTGGTGGAAACGTCACATCTGTTCCACAAATAAAAATGTTCCGATTTTCCATCGTTGGCGAGGCCCTGTCTAGATTAAGTCAGACCTGGTCCAGATCAGACCTTCCGGACTAAATCAGGCCTCGCCAACGAGGGGACATCGGAGCAATTTTACTCACGCCACAGATGTGGCGTTTTCACCACTACAAATCTTCACTCAGCTGTAAGACTGAGATAGAACTTTTCCGCGCTGAGTGATGAGTCGTAGTGGTGAAAACGTCAAATCTGTTCCGCGAATGAAAATGTTCCGATTTTCCATCGTTAGCGAGGCCCTGTCTAGATTAAGTTAGCCCTGGGCCAGATCAGACCTTTCGGATTAGGCAGTCTAGATAAAGCCAGACATGGGCCAGACCTGACACCAGACTGCCATAATATTTTTCCACACGGAAAAAAAATTTCAATTTCATTTGATGCAAATCGGCTAAAAATTAATTCGAATCAAACCGAACAAAACTTCCAATCCGAACCAGGGGCGGACTGGGTCACAGTGGGGCAATTTGGCAAGAACGGCGTCAAAAATCTGTAACCGCGTCAAATTAGAATTAATATTAATAAAACTTGGTATACCAAAGGTATAAGTATCGCTGAATAGAAATCTGCTACCGCAATTTTTAAATTCAAAATGGCGGCAACAGTATAAACGACCAAAGTTGTGTATTTTCGGTTTTTGCGAAAAAAATGAACTTTCTGGCTGCACGGCTTTATGTGAATTTTATTTTAAGAGATGCAAAACACTTCTTATTCATGTTAACGGTATTGCTGATTACGAATCTAAAGTCGAATTTCCAAGATTCAAAATTGACCGATCCAATATGGCCACTCAAATGATAAAAAAGCGTATAAATGTTTGTCAAAATGAGTCATGCTCATGAAATGTTGTACACGGAGATTGTTTGGGTCGCTGACTATGAATCTTAAATCATACTTTTGAAATTCAAAATGGCCAATCCTATGTGGTGGACGATAAACTTGAAAAATTTGTAGATGTTTTGTAAAAACCAGCACTTCAGGATTGTATGGGTCTCTGATTACGAATCTTAAGTCAGATTTAAAAAATTCAAAATGGACGATCCAATATGGCGGAAGAAATGCTTGAGGACTTCATAAAAGTTTGTGAAAATCAATACCCAGGGTTTTTTTGGGTATTTAATTATGAGTCTTAAGTCAGATTTTAAAAATTCAAAATGGACGATCCAATATAGCAGGCAAAAGCTTGAGAATTGATTGTGATGAATTTGAAAAATTTGTTTTTAAAGAAGAACGAGCACACTTCAGTAGATTGGTATCACGATCAAAATCTAATAATGATCCAGCCATAAGTGCATCAGGAGTCTAAAAAGAGAATAAAATTTAAGAATTAAGTAAAGATGCTAAAATCGTATTATAATATGATGAAAGCAGTGATGAAACAGGAACGAAAATTGGCGATGAGGATAATGAGAAAAAAATGTCCGAGCGAAAGGTTTCTTTTTCAGTTCAAGAAAAGTTCAAAAATTGTAAAAAAATACAAATATTTCAAATAGGTATAAAAAAACCTCTTCTCATAAGACTGGTGCCTTGACACGGCAAAAAGGCTTTAGAATTACTTTCAAAAATATTTATTTACAAAGTTTTCAACTGAAACCGGACTTTCTCTTATTCGCCACTTTCAATCAAAAATTTTCGTATCCTACTATTCATAATCAGTGAGTAGAAAATGCATGTCGTTGTGGACGAAATGTTAATAATTTTTGAATGAAATTTGTAGGCACTTTCATGGAAACTAATTCTCTGTTGCTTTGAAATTAAGTCATTGATTACAATTATCCTGTCTGGTTTTAAAATTTTGAGTTTTGTAAATCGGACATAAAATTCGTAACCAGCGACACAAAGAATCCCGGGATACTGATTCTTACAAATATTTATAAGTTTTTCAAACATGAATCTTCAACCAAATAGTTGAATTCTCAACTAAAACAAATTAACTTTCAACCAAGCAGTTGCATTTTCAACGAACGGATGATTTTTTCACCAAATAGTTCAATTTTTAACTGTAAAAGATAATTTTTTAACAAAAAATGGAATAGTTATATTTTCGATTAGGACAATTAATTTTCAACCAAAAACTAAACGAATTTTTAACACGATAGTGGAATTTTCAATCAAAAAGATGAATCTTCAACCAAAAAAATTAATTTTCAACAAAGTACTTAAATTTTCTACCAAAGAGATGAAGTTTTAAGTAAAATGATGAATCTTCAAAAAAAGAAATGAATTTTTAACCGAAAAGACGATTGCCTTTATTGACAAACATATGCGTAACAGAATTGTTCAGATTAGAGTAAAAGCAATAATCACAAAAAAAACAATATACAGGATTTCAATAGATTTAATACGGTGGTCTTACCTTAATTTGGAAAAATCTCAACTATCCTGAAATGAATGTTAAGGGCCGTCCATAAACTACGTTATCAATTTTAGGCTATTTGTGACCCCCCACCAGTCCCCCTCATTGACAATCATAGTTTAGTTTTTGCCTCCTCTTCTTCCCCCGAAAGTAACGTAACTGTTAATTTAAAGTTAATTTTTGAACAAGAAAGATGACTTTTTTACCATAAAAGATGAATTTTCAAAACAAAAAGACGAATTTTTAACCAAACAGTTGAATTCTCGATCAAAAAAGATGACTTCATTAAAATAGTTAAATTTTAAACGAAGTAGCTGAATTTTTAACAAAATGGTTGAATTTTCAACCAAAGAAGTGAATCTGAAAAAAGGAAATTTTTAAGAAAGTAGTTCATCTTTCAACCAAACAGATAAATTTTCAACAAAAAAGTTAATTTTTTACTGAATAGTTCAATATTAAAAAACAGTTTAATACTCAACCAAATAGTTTAATTTTCTACGAAATGGTTGAATTTCCAGACCAAAAAGACGAATTTTCTGCAAAATAGTTCAATCCTCAACAAAAGCAGAATAATTTTCAACCAAACAGTTCCATTTTTAACCAAAAAAATGAGTTTTCTAATGAGAAGATTAACTTCTAGCAAAAAGACGATTTTTCAACAAAATACATGAATTTTCAACCAAATAGTTGAAATTTCAAATAAAAAAGATAATTTATTAACCAGATAGTTGAATTTATAACTAAAAAGAAAAATTTCAATAAAAAATGCAATACTTAAATTTTTGATCAAAGAAATTACTTTTCAACCAAAAATGAAACGAATTTTCAACACAATAGTTAAATTTTCAACGAAAGAGATGATTCTTCAACCAAAAAAGAGAAATTTTCAACAAAATAGTCAGATCGTCAACCAGAACAGATCAATTTGTAACCAAGCAGTTGAATTTTTAACCAAAAAGGATGCATTTTAAACCCAGAAGATTAACTTTCTACCAAAAAAGATCATTTTTCAACAAAGTACATGAATTTTCAACCTAATAGATGAATTTTCATTCAGAAAAGATCAAGTTTCAATTAAGAATATAAATTTTCAACAAAAAATGGAACAGTTACATTTTCAGTTCAAAAAATTAATTCTAAACCAGAAAAAAAAATTGTCAACAAAATAATTAATCCTCAACCAAAAATATAAAGTTTTAACTAGAATTCTGCATCTTCAACAACAGCAAAATTAATTTCCAACAAAAGAGTTCAACATTCAACCAAATAGTTGAATTTGCAACGGAAGGGATGACTTTTTAACAAAGAAGTTTAATTTTCTAGCAAAAAGGACAAATCACTAACAAAATACATGAATTTTCAACCAAATAGTTGGATTTTCAAACTAAAACAGATTAATTTTCAGCCAAAAAGTTGTATTTGTAAACAAAAAGGATGATTTTTGAACCTAGAAGATTAACTTCTACCAAAAAGACGATTTCTCAAAAAAATACATGAATTTTCAACCAAATAGTTGAACTTTCAACAAAGAAAGATAAATTTTCAACCAAATAGTTCAATTTTTAACTAAAAAAGATAAATTTTCAACCAAAAATGGAATACTTCAATTTTCGATTGAAAAAATTACTTTTCAACAAAAAATGAAACGAATTTTCAACAAAATAGCTACATCGTCAACTAAAAGATTAATTTTCAACCAAACAGTTGCACTTTTAACCAAAATAGATAAATTTTAAACCCAGAAGATTAATATCTACCAAAGAAGACAATTTTTCAACAAAGTACATGAATTATCAACCTAATCGATGAATTTTCAGCCCAAGAAGATCAAGTATCAATTAAGAATATAAATTTTTAATAAAAAAATGATATAGTTACATCTTCAGTTAAAAAAAAATCATTCTAAACCAAAAAAACAAAATTTTTCAACAAAATATTTTAATCTTCAACCAAAGATATGAAGTTTCAACTAAAATGCTGAATCTTCAACAGCAACAAAAATAAATTTTGAACAAAAGATTTCAACATTCAACCAAACAGTTGAATTTCCATCGGAAGGGCTGACTTTTTGACAAAGAAGTTTGATTTTCTACCAAAAAAGACGGATCACCAACAAAATACATGAATTTTCAACCAAATAGATGAATTTCCAAACTAAAACAGATTAATTTTCAACCAAAAAGTTGTATTTGTGAACAAAAAGGATGAATTTTGAATCAAGAAGAATTATTTCGGTTCTGTCGATCTTAGAACACATATTGTTTATAAAATTCCTTGCAAACGTGGTTGTGTCTATATAGGGCAAACAGAACGTCACCTTAAAGATGGAATAAGAGAACACAAAAACGATTGTAAAAATGATTCTAGAAGTGCCGCTTTAGTTCAACACTCACATAGTTATGATCACAATTTTGTTTTTAATAAGGCTAAAATTTTAAGCTATGAACAATATTACAAAAAACGCATCTTTAAGGAAATGTACCACATTGTTAAACATAATAACTCTGTAAACAAAGGATCAGACACGAATTTCTTAGGCGACATATATCATTCACTTATCGTCTCTACTGTTAATTATAATAAGTGTTAGATAAATTTTCAAATTTTTCCACGCTTGTTAGTCCCATCTCTGCTCGCCAGAGGTACATATTGATACATATACAGCAAAGGGTTTTCTCGTTCTTAATTTGACTCCTGGACAGGAACTACAGCAATGCGGAGGGCTGCCAATAAAATTTTTTGGTATAAATAATTAAAATGTATATTCCTGTCCAGGGGTGGAGTTTCATTTGTAAATTTAACTATTTAATTAATTTCCAACAATGTTTGAATTTCTTTTGTTAAGTTTTACTTCACCCTTCTGGATAATTTTCCTTCCTTTGATACCGTAAATGTAAGTAATTTTAGGTTATGTTTTCCAATTCAACTTTTGTTTTCATCATGTGAAGAGAAATATTTGTAAACAAAAATACTGTTTCCAATTTCTAGAGCCAATGATGTTCTTTCTTATATTGTAATGTAATTCCTCTGATGAGGCCTGGCGTCACCTGGGCGAAAGCTAAGTTTTGAATAAAACGTTATCATTACGATATGGACTAGTAGATCGAAATCGTCATTCCATCAACAACCTAAATACCTTGTAGTATTTGAGAATCTCTTCAAATCTTTGAAATCACTTAAATCTTGTGAATGAATTCTTTGAAATCCATTAAATATTGTAAAATGCCTTAAAATCCCGTGAAATTACACGGAATCTGATAATATTCCTCGAGATCCGTGAAAATCCCTTCAAAAACTTGAAATCCATTAAAAACTCCTTGGAATCTTTCAAAATACTCTAAAATCTTCAAAATCCCTCAAAATTCTTGTAATCTATAAAAAATTCTTTAGAATCTTTTAAAATATCCTAAAATCTGCAAAATATTAAAAAAATTTTGGAAATACCTTATAGTATTTGAAAATCTCTTCAAATCTTTAAAAGCACTTGATTCTTGTGAATAAATTCTTTGAAATTCATTAAATATCGTAAAATGCCCTAAAATCCCGTGAAATTACACGGAATTTGATAATATTCCTCGAGATCCCTTCAAATCTCTTCAAAAACGTGAAATCCATTGAAAACTCCTTGAAATCTTTTAAAATACTCTAAAATCCTTAAAATCCCTTAAAACCCCTTTAAATTTTTGAGATCCATCGAAAATTCATTGGAATCTTTTAAAATATCTTAAAATATTTATCATTATTCAGGATGTTTGGAAATACCTTGAAATATTTTTAAATCTCTTCAAATCTTTAAAATCCTTTGAAATCCCTTATTTCTTATGAATTAATTCCTTGAAATCCTTTAAAATTTATAAAATCTCCAAAGGTCCCGTGAAATTACGATTAATCTGATGAATTCCTTTTAATTCCCATCAAATTCTTTAAATCTATTCAAAATTCTTTAGATTCTTTTAAATAATTCTAAAATATGCAAAACTCTTTAAAATCTTTGAAAATACCATAACATATTAGAACATTCCTTTAAATCTTTGAAATCCTTTAAAATATTATGAAATCCCTTGAAATCCCGTAAAATTACATGAAATTTAATAATACTCCTTGATATCCCTCAAAAAATTTGAAATCTATTGAAAATTCCTTTGAATCTTCTGAAATATCCTAAAATCTTTGATTTCATTAAAATATTATGAAATCTCTTGAAGTCCCGTGAAATTACATGAAATCTGGCAATCTTTCTTGAGATATTTATAGTCCTATGAAATCCCTTAAAATCCTGAGAAATTCATTAAAATATGTTATTGAATGTGTTTAAAATCCCTTAAAATTATTGAAATCTTCGGAAATTTCACAGAATCCCGTCGAAATCCAAAGAAATTCTTTAAAAATCGTTTAAAATATTTGGAAATCCTCTGAAATCTCTTGACATCTTCCAAAATATCCTAAGATCTTATAAATTCTATACAATCCTTCCAAGCCTTCAGAAATTCAAAGAATTTCTTTAAATCCGCAGGGAATTTTTGAAATTATCTAAAATCTCCTAAAATATTTGAAAATATCTTCAAATCTCTGAAAGGCTACGACATCCCTTAATTCTTGTGAAATGATATCATATGTATAGAAACATTATAAAAAATTGAGAAACTTTTTATATCTGTTGCAATCCCTCAAAAATCCCATAAAAATTATTTGAAATCTTTGATATTCTTTAAAGTTGCTTAGAATCATTAAAAATACCATAAAAACCTTTCAAATCTTATAAAATTCTTCAAAATATTCATAAAATTTAGGATATTCTTTGCAATCCCACAAGAAAATTTCAGATCTCTTAAAACATCTTGAAATCTTAGAAATAATGTCAAATCCCTTAATTAATTATTGTGAAATTCCGTGAACTGCATTAAAATCTTTGAAATCCCTGGAAATCTTTCAGATCTTTTGAAATCCTTTGAAATAATTTTAAAAAACTGCGTAAAACCGCTTTTAGGGCTGATCTGCAAGACTTCTACCGGGCCGGTTGATAAATCCCAATCCGCTTCTGATCCGAATGAATCCAAGTTCAGATTAGATCAATCCGAGTTTGGATTGATTCGGATTGATAATTTGGTTCAGATTGATTCGGATTGAGTCAAATTAATTTTAAACCGATTTGGATCGAACGAGATTGAACACTTTTTACGGATTGGTTCGGATACAGATTTTGGAATAATTCTGATTGGTTCGGACTGGCTCGGAAAGGGTTCCTATCTGAAGCTTCCGCCGGGGCACTTCTATTTCCTATGAACTATATCTTCTATCTATGTTGAAAACTTTGAATGACAAAAAAAATTGTATGCTCCCTTTTTGTAAAGGACTACTTCATCCATGAAGAACGAAATTCTGCTTTTTAATCTTATGACCACTTTTTATCGTTCCTTATCCCAATGTCCTCCTCTTTTATCTTTTGCGGGGAATAGAAATTAAAATCTCTAATTCAAGGCTTCTATTTGTATGGGGTATTCATCACACTTAGTCTTAAAAAGAATGAACCGTGAGTTCTATGACCTATGAAGGATTATTCTGGTCACTCAATCCCAAGATCTCACATCTCAAAGTAGAATGGAATAGAGATGTCATAAATCGTGTCTTCCGGTGCAAAACCAGCGCTCATTCCCGACATCTATTCGCAATGTAAACTAGGGGTGATTAGCCGTGTTTTTTTTCAGAGGTCACTGACCAACTTTAGATACGATCTCTCATAACAGGCTGACCAGGAAACCGATTGCCTTTCCCGTTTTCATTACAAGAAAAGTTTTATAAGGAGTTCTTTCGCACTCTTTTGTTGATATTTGGAAATTAATTTGAATTTGAAAAATTTCAAATTTCTATTTTCGAAATTTTTTATTCAAAAAATTAGTCAGAGTAAGAGCATGGCACCTAAAAAAAGGTTTCGTAGCCTATTAGGTCGTTAATTAGGTCGTTCAAATCTTTCCCCTTTCCTAGTCTATCAGATCCTATCCCACCCTACCATCCCCTCACACCCCCTTCAACCTTTCACGCTCCAAGCTTTCCTCTCCTCCTTCCAACGCATCACTTTCCCTTCCTCCCCTTCACTCCATCTCTCCACACGCATTCACTCCGCCTTACTTCCTCTCACCTCTCCCCTTACTAGTACTTCACCTTCCAATCTCTTTATCCACCCCCTCGCTCCTCTCACTTACCCTTTCCTCTCACTTTTACCCCCCTAACCCCCCTCCACTCACTTCGTCTCACTTTATCACCCCTCACTCCCCATCCCACACTTTCTTTCCCCTTACTCCTCACGTCCCCTTACCCCTAAATTTCCCTTCCCATCTCCTCATCCCTCCCCCTCCCGACCCTCACGAAACTTTCTCACCCCCCCT